>CM060680.1:7525000-8125000 GCA_030686995.1 Artemisia argyi
GTTCAGATATGTCTAAACAAGTTACGATTGACAAGGTTGACCCCATTATTTAAACGGGTCGTGCTCAGGTTAGGGTTTTCTAACCCACCATCAAACCCGAACCCCACCCGAATTGGCACCTATATAAGATGCATGAGCTTCCTTGTCTTCCAGTCAGATTAGCCCCAATACCAAGATATCAATGCTTAGAGCGCTTGCTACCATAACTTGGGTTATGCCATAACTCAGTGCCACCTCAGCGCCACATCGGCTTTAACATTTTAACCTTAACTCACAAAACATATCCCTTATCATAACTCAACTATAACATTACCTTTTGGCACCCACTTATTTAAATACTTACAAACTACAAAACAATAAACATCACTTTTGCATCTTAACGTGAGTTACCATGGTAACGTTAAGGGTAACGCTTGCCCTTAACTCAAAGACGCGGTATCATAACTCACCTCATAACTTGCGTTAACACAATGCCACATAAGCATAACGCAAGCCTTACGTTAACATACCAAGGGCTCTTAGTAGAAAATGTATAGTTATTGCGTTAGATGAAAAATGAGTATGTCAACACTTATTGTTGACATGACTATACACAACAATGTTGCTAAAACAGCATCCAATGTAACATGCAATATTCATACTATGTATTTCTATTACACCGACATCTTTTAAAACATGAGACTATAAGTGTATAGGGTGTGGTAAAAGGGAATTACGGGAACTCATGTTTTTTTTCTCTTTCCTGCAGGAACTACCACCCCTGGTGTTGCAAGAAAAAATAATTATTTACCTTTGCGGGAGTTGAGTGCCGAAGCTTTGAGTAGAGAGAAAAGTGATTTTTGAGGAGAGAGATTGTGTTTTATTGGTTGTGTTGTGTTGTTATTTGTGCTCAGAGAGTAATTTTTAATAATAAAAAATAGAAAAAGTTGGTGTTTCAATGGTAAAAGGAAAGTTAAAAGGAAAGAATAAAGGAAGTGTTTCGATAATGTGGAGCAGATATGGCGAGAAAAAACCTACAAGCACACCATCCACTAGAGGTGGCAAAACGGGCGGGTCGGGCGGACACGGGCACGGGCACGGGCTAAAACGGGTACGGACTATAATGGGCACGGGCTTAAACGGGCACGGGCTAAACGGGCACATGTTATACAAATTGCTTTATAAAAGATTTAAAATGACGAAATAAATTCCTTAAATGTAATATCTTATTTATATTTAAAAACTTAATTATATCATTGTACAAGTTTTTCTTTAAAAGCGATCGTAATGTTCTCCGATTGAGAAAAAAAATATGTGTCCGTTAGTGCCCATTTAAAATTTTCAATAGGTTATGTGTGCCCATTTCAAAAAAAAAAAGAGGCTAAATGTGACCAAATCTTTTATAAAGTAGTCAAAATTAACAAATTTTTTTGAATTCGAGCACAAATGGCGACCCCTACTCTCCACTCCACCCTAACCCTCGCATCTTTTGAAACACTAGATAAGTACAAAAAGCATTGATCATACAAACCAACCCACTCCTACTTGATATATTTATTACTAAACCCTTCCCCATCTAAATCCCAACTTTTCACAAGCATATCCAATTATCCACTTAACTTTGTTGTTTTCTTATGAGCTGTGGTCTCAAACATCAAATCTGCCTCTAGATCTTCGTTTCATTCTGGAGTTCTTCTACAGTTTCATAATTTGAACAAGTCTTTTCCATCTCCAAAGTGGTTCTTAGCAAAATTTTAAGGTGACTAGGTGAGTTATTTCTTTTTTAACAATTGGCCTTTTAAGTCTAAACTATTTTTGTTTCTAACTGCCTTCTCATGATATAGATCTGCTTCTGCTGGCATGTTAATCAAAGTTGGAATAATTGGTTTTGTGGTCCATTTAGTCGATGTTTTCTTAGAGACGACGATGTTACATGCTTCTTCTACCACGATTCCCCTGTTTAAAATAGTTAACGTCAGGTATAACTTTCCTAATCTCTTTTTTAAAATGCCAATTAAATAGTTTATTCGAAAATTACTAAAAGCTCTTTATTTTTCATGGTTCTTATATTTTGGGTGACTTTATTTTCTGTCTGGTTGTTCAAATAAAGATAACTAGGATTTCTTATATTGAGGGTGATTATCTGTTTTTGAGAGTTTCCTTATCTGATTGTGATTGTTTTACCACCTAAATCTCCTTTGATAGGCTAAATTGCCAAACACTCAAATTATTGTGTTTATTTGAATCAGGGCTAATGCTTGCTTGACGTACAGCTCCTTTGTTTGACAAAGCAAAGCTGTTTTACAAAGAGCTTGCGGAATTTCTTGTCCGCAATGAATGTGCTCTCGACGTTTTTGCTTGTGCTCGTGAGGAGGTTAGGTTTATTTATCTCACTTCTTTTGTTCTATATAATTGTTCCTTTCACAAAATTAGTTCCATTCAAACATGTTTTTGGTGTTATGTAGTATAGAACGAATACCAGATATGTCTGGTAGCCCATAAAGCATAATGGATACATGGTTAGTTGGATGACTTCCATCTACATTATCCGAAAGAAAAGTATAGTGAAGTTGACCTAAAAGTTTAATTGTTATTTATTAACTCTAGGTTGGACTAGCCGAGCTTAAAGTTAAAATTGCTGTTGAAAGAACCGGAGGACTTCTTGTTTCTTTTGAAAGCTTTTGCCATGGTCCTTTTTCTGCATCCATACATCGTGCTTTCGAGTGCAATAACGGCGGCGTTCATCTATCAGCAAGGTACGGTTTGATTTAACTCTTTCCATCTAGGATATTGTATGGCGTTATAATGGTAATCTGGTATTGGAATCTTTGCTTCTCGATTTAGGGCTAATTTTTTTTCTTTCAGTTTCATGTAATGCATATACAATAAAGCTTCTGCCAATCAATTAATTTGGAGTCATTTGGTTTAACTGAGTTAATGTTTTGTATGTGAATTTGTTGTATATATTGTTGATGTTTATTACTGTCTCCCTGTGTTTATGCTAAATCTTGATTTACAAACTGTGTCTAGGATTTTGTTAGGTGTTTTGTGTGTGCTGTTACATGTAGAATCCTGTTAAAAGAGGGTGTTTGTATAACCTTATTTTTTAGCTTTCGGCTTATGCTTATTAAATCATTTTTTCAGGCTTATTTTGAAATTTGAGGCTTATAAGTTTCAAAATAAGCCGGAGAAAATAGGCTTATAAAACATAAGCACGTGTGCTCAAAACTAATCTTAAACTAACTCCCCCTAAACGTTTTTTATTCTCATGTATGTTTGTTTATCGTTGCAAATGATTGTGGGCTAATGTATGCTGGTTCTTCGTTTTTTATTTTATGAATCTGCTTTCACGTTTTTACAAGAATGTGATGTTTTATTTCAACTGTAATATGATGAAAAGGTTGTTCATTTGATGTTTTAATTTTGGTTGTTAGTCCTTGAAGTTGATCCAAATCTGTGTATAGTCCCTACATTTGAGAAATATCGCCACTAGTCCCTGCTATTTCAGTTTTAAGAGGTGTGTTTGGATGGAAGTGTATTGTGTGTGGGTTGTTTAAACGGTGTTTGGATGTGTATGTAATACAAACACCACTTTGCTCTCATACTTAACAAGTTACTTAATGGTCGTTAGTTATTTGGATGACCGGCATATCAAAACTGAGATATGGGGGACTATGGCGATAGTTATGAGTTCAGTATATAAACTATATAAGCAGCTCAATAGTAAGCTTTATAAGAAGTAGTTTTTGGATTGTGCTTATGTTGTAAATAAATGTAATAAGACTTGAGAAGTTTTTAATCCAATCCATTTATAATGGGTTTTAGGTTAGTTATGATGGTAAAAAAAGTAATTTTAGTTTCGTGTTAGATAAGAACTTTGAAATAAGCATGTTCTTACCGAAAAAGCAGAAAAAATAAGCAATCAAACAGACCTTTTAGTTTTAGTGTGCTTAACTTCTTATGCCTTATTAAGTCATAGTTGAAGTCAATGGTTTTTGGTTATAAGGCCGTCCATCTATGTGACCCAAAATTGAGAAGTTTCGTTTTGTCTAGGGTTACTTTCGACGTACACTAAGTAATTAATATCTGCAAAGATTGGATTGGATTCAAGTCGTTAACCATTCACTATCATAGACACTGGCTAGACTGAGTTTGTATGAGTCTGAACTTTTTGTATGTATCGATATCCAAATGTTTTTTTCGTTATAACACAGATAAATAATGAGCATAAGTATAAGCATGTCTCATTTGCATTTACGGATCTGCTGTTTTGTATGATAGATTAGTACTCGCATAAGGAGTGACGATCCATGTAAAATCTTGCTAAATTACAAACAGTCGTTTATTGTGTTTATTGTACTGCTGAGTGCTGAGTATGGTTTTGAACTGATTAGGAGTTTATGGTTTGGTTGCACATACTCACTTTTCTCACGAATGTTCGTTTATCATTGCAAATGATTTTGGTTAATGTATGCTGGTTCAGCGGCTCTTCACTTTTTATTTGATGAATCTTTGGTCAATTTTATGCGTTTTTACAAGAATATGATGTTTTTTTTTAACTTCTAAATTGATGTTTTTTTTTTTTTTTTTTTTTTTTTTTTTTTTTTTTTTTTTTTTCTATTGTAATATGATGAAAAAGGTTGTTCATTTGATGTATCGATCTGAATTGAGTTTGTAGGAGTCTGAAATAATATATTTTAATAATATGTTTTCAGTTCAAGGTTATGTATCTCGAAACTATTCAAGCACTTCTAGAGGCTGCCGATTTATTCAGCACTGGAATGAGGGCATTTCAGAGTGAATACAATACAGGGTATACTCCTGAAGAGTTTGAGGACTACTTGCTGAAATGTGCCGGCGAAACAGCAGATTCCAATCTCCAACTTGCTTGTGCGGAAGAGGTATGTCTTTTTTCTTTGCCTTTTTAATTTGCTAACTCGACATCTTCTTAACTTATCTCTACTGTTTGATTATCTTCAGTTTAAAATGATGAAGCCGGAAGGTGCAACATTCCAGGTTAATAATGAGATTATTCATCTGTCAAGGAGGTCTCATTTTGAAATCTGTATGTTCCACCCTCCTGCATATGCCATTCATCCAAACGCAGGTAAAGTACAGTAACCTTTTGCATAACATCTGTCTGCATATGAGTACGTTGTTGATTATTACGTGGAGTCTGAACATTCATATGTATACAATTTTTAGAGTAATGTGTTGTATACTTGCATCTGATGCATGAGATGTTGATATCGCCACCACTATAAACATTTTTTAGAGTAATCTGTTTGTATCAGTGATTTGAACTATTATACAAAAGATGACCCTTTCGTATGTACAGAGACTTATTGTTATCGCCTGAAAGACGACCCTTTTTATTTATGTTCAATTTCTGCTTATTTCAGTAGTCATTATGCACTTTTTTTTTGGACTATTAGTGTTCGGGATTGTTTATTTACTTCTTAAAATACCTTAATTTTTCAGATCATCATATGTATACAATTCTGGGACCTGAAGCAGTAGACCAAGTATGGCCCTTGATGTCAAGATACACTGAATATGAGGATGTAAGTTTCCAATATCCTTAATCTTGTTTTTGGTTTCTTTTTACATGGGCGAGTTTGCTTTCTAATTACTGACTTTTATAATCATTTTGCTAGGATTCTGGTGATGAGGAGGCTTATGATTTGTGATGTTTTACTGATCATTTTGGGTTGTTATAGTTTGTAACCTGAATGGTACTTTAACTAAGGTGGATGTTGTAAATATATATTAATGGTAGGTGGATTTTGTAAATATATTAATGGTTGAGTTATCGAAAATGTATGGAGACCTCTTTGATTTCTTTTTTAACATTGTGGTTGGCCAACGTGATGTTGATTATATGTTTTCTATTGGTCCCGATGATGGCTTTTATAGTATTTTTCTGTACCATTCTTGTGAGGAAGTAAGCTGCAAGTTTGGTACCGGAGAATGATCATATTTAGGAAACGTAGTCAGTCCTTTAGACTCTTCCTTTGGCGATATGTTCATTGCGAACGCCTTATTTTGTCCTCTCCTTTGTTTGATAGTATTAGGTTTGGAGTTACAATCTATGGTTGGTCTTAGGTGAGTGTCAATTGTGAAGAAATGCAGCTAATGTGTGTTGCCGTCGGTGTATTAGTAGTAGTATGTCCTTGTTATTTGTTGCAGATTGCTAGTTTCTAAGGGCTTGTCCATGATTCTGCAATGCTGTTTGGTTGCAAGCGTAATCTTTTGAAATATTTTTTGTAATCGTCGGATAGTAAATGATAATCATATTTTCCATGGATGGAAGGTATCGGTATACAAGATGATTCAGGTGTTGAAACACACATGTTATATATTTGTTATCGCTCTTTTAAGACCATCAGGCATCAGCCAGTGCCATGGTCACATTGACACCGACAGAGTGAGTATTAAACACCAAATCAGACCAAACAAACCCAGTTGCATCAAAACTGTAAGTGGCATGGGTCACGAATCTAGACGGGTTCCGGTCTATTTGGGTCATATAGGAGCACGGGTCTGGGTCAAACACGTCTATTTGTGTCATTGAATTTTCACCCATTTTTTCTTTTAGTGAAAATTGTGTTCAGTTATTTTTTGATCCGCCAGACTAGGGATGGTAGTGGACATCTAATCTAATGGATATCCACCCGATCCACCCATTACTAACGGATTTGAAAACTGCGTTTACGTAATTACACCCAAACCTCATATATTGCTTATTCAAGCACACAAAATTTTACCAATCAATGCGACTAAGCCGGTTTGTGACCAATATATATATATATATATATATATATATATATATATATATATATATATATATATATATATATATATATATATATATATATATATAGGGTAAGGTTCTAGAGAAAAGTCCGGTAGAAAAGTGAGAAAAAAAAGTTGTAGGGTTTAATTTGAAACATCTCAAACTTCAGGGGTATGTCTTGAAACATGCCTCCACCCCCCCCCCCCCCCCGGAAAAAAATTTTTTTTTCCCGCCAAAAAAATTTTTTTTGGGGCCAAATTTTTTTTTTTTTTTTTTTTTTTTTTTTGCCAAAAATTTTCCCGCCAAAAATTTATAACCCAGATGCACCTTTTTTTTTAGTGCATCTGGGTTATAAAAATTGGTGCATCATAGTTATAATTGAGATTCACCAATTTTTATAACTGAGATGCACTAAAAAAAAAGGTGCATCTGGGTTATAAAAATTGGTGCATCATAGTTATAACTGAGATGCACCAATTTTTATAACTGAGATGCACTAAAAAAAAAGGTGCATCTGCGTTATAAATTTTTGGCGGGAAAATTTTTGGCCCAAAAAAAAAAAAATTTTTTTTTGCCCCAAAAAAAATTTTTTTTTGGCGGGAATTTTTTTTTTCTTTTTTCGGCGGGGGGTGGGGGGTGGGGGGGGGGGGGGGGGGTAGGGTGCAAATTTACAAAAACTAGGTCCCTGTAGTTTGGTGTGAAAAAAAGGAGGGGTTGATTTGTACACTTTTTTCACTTTTCTACCAAAGTGGACTTTTTTCATGAACCCACCTCTATATATATATATATATATATATATATATATATATATATATATATATATATATATACACACAACAATGTTGCAGCTTATTTGTTAATACAGTACTAGTTTGGTCGATCAACATCCAGCAGTAACGGGTTATATGATAACATGGGATTATTATTATTATTATTATTATTATTATTATTATTATTTATTTTTTTGTTTTTTTTATTGTTTATTTTTTTTAATTTTTTTTTTTTTTTTTTTTTTTTTGGCTGCGACATTTACCAAGTCATGTATTTATGATATTGGACATTAATAGTAACTAGATAGCGTATCGATCACTAGCTAGAGTATAGAGATACAAGTTTTGAACCTTGATATATGAAAGGGTTAAGGGTGTGCTGCCAAAAAAAGTTATGGCGTTAGTAAATGAAGGTAAGTTAATATTCCAACCAAGGTTGTCAGGATCGCGATCCTGATCGTAGGATCGTACGATCCTACGATCCTACTAGGGAAAAACGATCAGGATCGTAGTGGGATCTTAATTCAGGTAGGATCGCGTCAGGATCGTAGGATCGTGAGTAGGATCGTGGGATCGGTTACGATCCGATCCTACTTATAAACCAATTTTTGGACTGTTTTAACATTAATTTAGCCTTTTAGGCCCGTTTTGACTATTTATCTCAACAAGCCCAATAACAAAAACACTCAAAGTCCACCCTATCCTATACTAACTGACATAAAACTAAAAAGCACAATTAACATAACCTAATTCCTAAATCTGCGATTGAAATACACATAACTGTTTGGTAGTGTAATTTTTTTTTTTTTTTTTTTTTAGTTAGTTATTTAAATATTTAATTAATTGATGTGTTGAGTTTGACTTTAGATTTTTTAGTAAGTAATTGGTAGTCTGCAATTACTAATGTTTGTGACTTTATGTTATGCTCGATCAAACCATTTTTTTTTCTTTATTGAACATAGATCAATAGATATTTGATAAGGCATAAACCATGCAACTTAAGCAAATGCTGGAAATATTGTGTTCCCCTTGAGGTTTTTTGCTTTCAAAAATGAAGTTTTTAGAATATGTCAATCTATGTAAAAAGGTGTAACCACGTTGCCAAAGTTCACGGTTTAATTACAATCACAGGGGACATGTTTGGATTCGGCTATTTATTTTTGGTCACATGGGACTAAAAGTGATGGGTCTTTGGTTCATGTTTTTTCATTTAGTCCTCTGTATTGTCCTTTTTTTTGGGTTGTGATGTATGGCCTTGAATGCACAAGGGCGTAGTCTTGAATCAGGTTGTTTGAGTAAAACCCATATATTCATTCATCAATTGCATAATTTCAAGTCATTTTGATTATTTATCATATAGAATATTATACATAAGCATATAGAAGTATAAAACTACAACCCCTATATGAAAATATATACATTTTCATAGGATCTTACGATCCCGATCCGATCCCACGATCCCGATCTTGCGAAGCTGAAAACGATCCTAGGTAGGATCCCGATCCTGACAACCTTGATTCCAACTAACATCACCTAACTTCTTAAATGTAATAAGCAAACTTTGAAAATGATCTCACATAAAATCCATGTATATCTAACTTGATTTTGGTATTAATTTTATTAGAATGTAATCTTTGGATAATTTGCTCTAATTATTGTGTTCAGTGTACCGCTCCGTGAGTACAAGATCGAAAAGAATGCATTGGATGAATGCCCGGGCATTGAGAAGGAAGGACGCTTTTAGAGGTGAAAGGCCAAGGGGAGATACCGTCTGTGATCCATGGATCTCCGATCGGGAAACCGTATCCAAGCTCCGTAGAATTAACCTTGATAAAAAAGTTATTCCTTAACAAAAGCAACCGCTATGGTTAGTAGTGCTAAAAAGACCAACATGACTAGAACGTGAACCCGAAGACTTTTGGGTTAGGTTAGTCGGATTAGCTTGTTTGGCTTATTCGGGTTCCGGTCAACCCGATTAACCTGAATACGATTTTCTATTTGTATTATCTAAAATTTACTCACAACTTAACGGTATCAGGAAGGACCAGATTGAGTTTAACCTGACGCGGATAAACTTGAACCTGACCAACAAAAAACTAAATAATGTAAAGTTCAAATACATTTTTACCCAACCCGAATTAACCCAAATCTGACCAACTCTCCTGTATCCATGTTAACACCCTTAGTCACTGGTCACCACCCAATACTTCTCACTCAACAAAAGAAACTTCAACCACCTAGAATATGCAATAATAATGCCTCATAACTCATCACTCCCTCCCCATCAACCTTCTTCAACCATCTTTATACATTTTTTTATTTTTTTGAAAGGCACCATTTATTAAGAAACAAAAGAACAAAAATACAAAACAAGGCACCCCACCTCTCTTAAATAAGCTATTAAAAGAGAATGAGACCCAAAAAAAACAAACACTTAGAAAGGCAAACAATAACATTAAAAACTTTTACCTATACACATGAACTAAATAGCCATCTCAAATAAACAAACTCTGGCAACTAAAGACCCCACATGAGAATAATATACTTTTAGTTCAAAGAAAATAATGGTACAAAATATCATTAAATGTAAAATGGCAAGATCAAAAAGTTAAGGTGATGTTTGTTATGGTGGTATGGTATGAGAAAAATGGAATCACACTTGAATACAAATGTTTGGTTTAATTTTGGATGTGGGTCCGGGAATAAAAAGGTGTTACTACACCCATAGATTGATTCATGGCAATAATGGTGGGTGTGATGTTTTAATTTTTTTTTTAATTATTTTCTCTCATGGACATAAAATTCAGTTTTTATAGTATTTATTTTTATACTTTTTTATTTTCAAATAATATTTTTTATTCTATATAATAATATATTTTATCTCCCCTACTTTTTCTCAAACCTTTCCTAAATCTTTCAAACCATTCCCAAATCCAAATTTAAATCTAAACCCACCTACAAACCAAACAGGCCCTAAGTCTTTAGATAACTTGACAAGGATTGCCACATTGTCACATTCAATGGACAAGATGAAAACAAACACACATCTCACAACAAACACAACTACATCTCTCTTTTATCTTATAAAAGAAACTTCAAACGCATCACTTTCTTCATCTCTTTCATCTCTTAGTTCAGTTTTCCAGCTACATTTCGACCATTATGAGTTTAATTTTTCATTAGCAATCTTGATGATGAAGACTAGTCATATCACACATGCCCAAAACCATTTTTCATTTCGGCTTTTACTTTTCGACACAAGTAACCAAGTCTTTTCTCTCATTTTTTTTTGAACGGCAACGATTTTATTAGAAAAAACCACTAGCAAGGAGCTAGACAATTACAAGAAAAGAAGATAAGTGTGTTGTAACCAACTATCCCAAGCAATACTACTTTTACATCTAGCGCTACACCTAGTAAAAGATCTCATAACAATATCGTCAAATAGAACATCTTTACGAGGATTTTTTGGTGCAAAAAGGATTTGGTTGCGAAATACCCAGATGCTCCACCTAGATGTATAGAAAACCCCTTCTAGCACGTCTTTAGTACTAGATCTCATCCTCAACGCCTTGAACCAAGAGAGCCATGAAGAGTACGAGTCGAAAGGATGCCAAGTCAGGTTCCACCACCTACAAATCATCCGAGATACACTGCTGGCGATATCAAATCTAAATAAAGTATGGCCCAAGTGCTCTAGACCGTTGTTACAATTCGGACAAGAAAGAGAAGGCACAGACACACCACATTGAGCTAAATTTTCCCGAGTGGGGAGACGATCCACAGAAACCTTCCAAGCAAAGATATTTATCTTAATTGGGATCACCTTAACCCACCTCGTAGGAACCTCGTCTTTAGGGAGAAACAAATCATCAAGCAGTTTTCGAATATCTTTAACACGGAATTCCCCATCTCCATTCAAGTCCCAAATGAAACGATCATGGGAGTTGGATAAAACTACGGAACTAATGACGTTGAGACATTGTGAAAGTTGCTCAGCCTCAACACCCCCTCTAACATTACGACGAAAAAAAGAAGAAAGCGGAGCAGACAACATGGTCTCCACCGTGCCCTCTTTACTCACATCCAACGCAAAAAGTCGCGAAAATTTATGACAAAGACGAGTATCACCAATCCAAAGATCCTTCCAAAATCTCGTACTTCTACCATTAACAACTTTAATTTTACTATGAGAAATAATGTCAATGCCTTGGGTAGAGAGCGCCTTAACTTCCTTGACGATAGAACTCCAATTCGAGGGGCACGCAGCAGAGAGGCCTTGGTCTTGTGAGCCATGAATAGCGCGAATGATCCGAAACAACGAGGAATTATCACGAGATAAAACCCGCCAAACCCATTTTAACAACAGTGCCCTATTAAGAGCAAAATAGCTAGAAACACCTAAACCACCATGATCCTTTGATGCAAGAACCTTTGTCCATTTAACCCAAGCTATTTTCTTTTCCCCATCTTGAAAACCATTGAAAAAATTCCTTCTAATGGACTCCATAACATTAAGAACAGATTTGGGAACTTTATACAAAGACATGCTATATATAGGAGTAGATCCAAGAACCGATTTGAGAAGCGTAAGACGTCCTCCAATGGAAAGAGTTTTAATCTTCCATTTGGATAATCTCGACTTTAACTTATTGATAGTTTCGTCCCAGGTTTTCACCAAAGAGGTGTTACCACCAACAGTGACCCCCAAGTACTTAAAAGGGGCTCTCATAACCGAACACCCCAGCATGTTAGCAGCATCATTCACTAACTGAGGAGCGACCCCCACACCAAGAAGGTGGCTTTTCTTAATGTTAATAGATAGCCCAGACATTAAAGAAAAGCAACGAAGAGTTTGCATAATACCTGTAAAATTTTCTTGGGACCATTCGCCTATAAAAACCGCATCATCTGCATAGAAAAGATGAGATATCGTAGTCATAGAATCAATCCTGGCCCCACTAAAGATTCCAGCATTAATAACCCGAGAGAAAGATAAATGAAGTGATTCCATAACCAAAATAAATAGATATGGAGCCAACGGATCTCCTTGCTTCAACCCACGATAAAACTGAAATTCAGATGTAGGGCTCCCATTAACAAGAATGGAAGCCATACTTGATCTAAGGTACCCATTGATCCACGCCCGCCATTTTGAACCAAAACCAAAGGAACAGAGCACTTCATCAAGAAAATCCCACCGAATGGAATCATAGGCTTTAGCGAAGTCGACTTTAAACACCATAGCTTGATCTTTTTTGTGTTTACATCTGGCAAGTAACTCATTAATAATAAACGGACCATCAAGAATTTGACGTTTGGAAGAAAAGCTGTTTGAGCATCCGAAATTATGTCTGATATAACCAATGAGAGTCTAGACTGCAAAATCTTAGTGATAACTTTATAAATGCAGCCAATCAAACTAATGGGACGAAAATCACTCACCACTTTCGGATCAGAAGACTTCGGAATAAGAGCTATGAAGGACGAGTTGCACCCTATAGGAAAGCAAGCATTATCAAAAAACCATTCCACCGCCATACAAAAATCAGGACCCACTACCTGCCAGAACTTGCGAAAAAATTTGAAAGAAAAACCATTGGGTCCCGGAGATTTATTCTCGCCACAACACCAAACTGCTTTCCGAATTTCATTCCTCGTGATAGGGACCTCCAACTCAGCAGCTTGCTCCGAATGAAGAGGCTTAGGAAATATAAAATTGATCTTACCTGGACAGGGTCCAGGATCTTGGAATCTAGACGCAAAATGATCACGAAACTCATTTTTGACCTCCATAGGGTCATCAACCCATGCGCCATCAATCATAATACCTTTGACAGGCAAGTTTGTACGTTTACGATTAACCATGCCATGAAAGAACTTAGAATTTTCATCTCCCTCGACGGCCCACTTGATTTTGGCCTTTTGTATGAAGTCACGGTTCTCAGCCGCCTTTGATTCAAAAAGAAAGTTCATACATTCCATGCGAGATGCAAGAATATCCTCATTAACACCTCCTTGATCTAATTTTTTGTCAATATCGAATAGCTTAGCCTTTATGTCTTTTACACGGCCCTCTTTATTCTTTCTACGATCCGCAACAAACAAACGAATCTTCTTCTTCAAGATCTGCAACATCTTTTTAAAACGGATCAAACCATTGCTATCATTAAGACAAGTAGGATTCCAAGTATGAATCACCAATTGTTCGAAACCCTGAATACTTAACCAAGATTGATAGAATCGAAACGGAATGGCACCAAAATCAGAATGTACCTCCCGAAGTAGAATAGGGCGATGGTCCGATAGATGTTTATCAAGACAAACGGCTGAAACACACGGGAAAGCCGAGATCATACCATCAGACACTAAAAAACGATCCAATTTGCTCATTTTTGTTGCCGACGGATGAGCCCATGTAAAGTTAAAACCTTCTAGTTGGAGGTCGATTAACCCCGCATTAGCAATAAAATTATTGAACACACGAGCTCCTCCCATGTTAAAAGATGACCCCCAACGTTCCGTCTCTCTTCTAACTTCGTTAAAGTCACCCATTAAGATGCATTCTCCATTCCAACGAGAAATAAGTGAATCCAAGTACGACCACAACATACGTTTATAGGATCCAACATGTGGAGCATAAACAAAAATTAGCAAAATCTTCATCTTATTAGAACTCCATGTTCCGTACAAAGCACCAAAATTATCAGAGATAATATGATGCTCTTTACAAAACATATTATTATCCCAAACACAAAGGATACCACCAGAAAAACCAAGAGCGTCACTAAAAATGAAATCAAAATTCGAATTTCCCCATAAGTATTTAACCTCCATATCTGATATAGTATCCATCTTGGTCTCCTGAATCGTACAAAAAGTGATTTTATTCTTAATATTTAACTCCCGGATCCAATCTTTTTTTGCCTTGGTGATCTTGGAAAAAAGGTAGTAACATCTTATTCTTTTTATAACGTGTATTGTTTTAAGTTTTGTGTTTTTCTATTGTTTAAAGACTTCGTTCATGTATATGTAATAATATACTTTGGTTTTGAACCTCCAGGAAGCGGATGTCATAGTCATGGGCCGATGCCTGGTCATGGAAGTGTATGTCATAGTCACTCACAAAGGTTAGATCGGAATCACCACATGGCAACAATAAGATTTTCGTTCTTGATTCCTTTTTAAGATTGGTAATACTCGAGGAATCTACTATTACTATGTTAGGACGTCAGTATGGACGTAACATGTGGCCTCAGGTACTCTTTTTTCTCCTAGTTAAAAATTAAATGATAAAATTTTCAACGTTAATTTCAATAAAAATATGGCTTTTCAAACTGTGTAACACAACCCATTAGGCCTAACTATGTAGTTTTGGACTTTTGGTATTTTTGCATATTTTTAAAGTAGTCTTTAGGTAGAAAGGCTTATGGAATGTGTTAACCAAGCTTTTTGTTATTATCATTGATCAATAAGTGAGTGGGCCTTATCAGGAGAGTTGTCTTGGGAAGTTAGCTTATATCTCAAACATAGGCATTGTTTTGTCCATTTGTTTTTTTAACACTTTTGTTGCTTTCATGGATTACTTTTAATGAACTATTTATTGACATAATGCAGAGATTTGCACAGTTTTTTTGCAAGCTCCTCAAAATGATGTTGGGCGTATAGCCGAAGGACGATTTCCACAGTTTTTGCAAGCTTCTGAAAATGATGCTTGGCGTATAGTCAAAGGATTCACACAAACTCTTTTAAACAAACCAAGAAACAATTTCTTCATTCTCAATAGTAATATCACCACTCATGGCGTGTTGTTTAGCTTTAAAAAGGAAGATCGGGGTGTATATAACTTTGGGGAATTCAGTTTTGATGATCCGCCCTTCTTTAACATCATAGTGTAAATATTATACTTGAAATTTGTTTGAAACCAATATATAAGTATCATCATTGTCAAGTAAAGCATTAGTCACAGTATTGGCAAGAAGATTTATTCAAACTACTCTATTTGTAATAGTCGTCACACTTTTTGAAAGTTAGATATGCATAACGAGGTCATCATAAATGTATGGGCTAATACCAAATTAAAGCATCATACTTGTAAAAAATAGCACTTTTGAGTAGCGAATTTTTTTTTCCTCATTGGGGTACTAAACTTGCATTTTTTGGATCTTTGACGTACTTTGTGACGTTTTTGCCCCTCAAATTATTAAAAACTCAGGGGCAAAAATGTCATAAAAAGGTCACAAAATGCCTCAAAGAGCCAAAAAAATTCAAGTTTAGTACCCCAATGAGGAAAAAAAAAAAAAAAAAAAGTTCGCTACTCAAAAGTGCTATTTTTGACAAGTACGATGCTTTAATTTGGTATTACCCCTAAATGTATTACTCTCTTCTCAAACATGTCATATGCATATGCATTTCATTTTTAACAAGTCAAATGTGACATTTAGCCATGGGTTTGTTGTTAGGCTTCTAATCAACCCCAAAGCTTGAAAAGGTGATTATCTCAATAACTAGCTTTAAGAGGTGTTTGTCTAACCTTATTTAATAGGCTTACAAATTTATTAAAAAACTGGCATCTTACTTTTCTAGGCTTGCTTATCCAATCGAGCTTATGAGCTTATAAAGTCTGTAAGCGTAAGCGGATAAGCTCATAAGATCAAAAATGGGCAAGCTCCCAAACCCATCAAATAAGCTTAGACAAACAACCCTCTCGTTTTGATTAAAAGATATTCTGAATAAGCATTTTTTTACCTACTTATTCACAAAAAACCAGCAATCCCAAACACACCTTTTATGCAATCCAAAAGTCAGAAGTTCGTTTAGGCTAGGGTTACGTTCGACGTACACTAAGTGATTAATATATGCAATGGTTGGATTGGATTGGAGTCTTTAAGCATTTAGTATCATAGGTGCTGTAATGCCTGAACTCCGTGATGTTGTTTAGATAAACAATGAACATAAGCACAACTTATTTGCATCAACGGATAGTTAAAGGTAGCGGACAATGTATATATGAGCATAAGCACGTCTCATTTGCATTTTACTATAATTTGTTTGATAGATTAGAGGATGAAGTATGAGAATTTGTATTTATTGGATGTTTATTACCATCAACCTAAATTATGGTTTTGAACTGATTAGGAGTTTATGGTTTGGTTGCGCATACTCCCTTTTCTCACGAATGTTTGTTTATCATTCCAAATGGTTGTTGGTAGGGGTGTCAAATGGGTTACCCGACCCGAACCCAATAAGGTATTATAGGGTCGGGTTGATTCGGGTCCAACCTAGCTTATCAGGTTTATCGGTTCAACCCGATAGCCTAATAGGGTCGGGTTAGGGTTTTAGTTAGTTTCTTATCGGGTCTACCCGATAAGATATAGTGACATATTAACAAATGTTTGATTTTTGAACAAAAGCCCATTAAGATACAACACTTCTTTTTTTAATAAGTTTACTACTATGCTTCTTTTCTTTCTTTATTAACATACAATACATCTTTTGCTAGTATACAACATTTCCAAATTCCAATTTAACGGCAGCAGATAAGAGTCTAAATTCCTTGTGTATTTAGTTAAAGTCATGTCTTGGTCAGAGTTTAAGTTCCTTCGTATATGCTTATTATTAACTAAATGGGAGACTCATGGATTGCATTAGTTTGTACTATCCATATTGAGAGTTTAGTGCCGAAATGGTATTCCCTGTGCGAGTTTAACTTCCATGCCAAAAATGCAAATGTATGACAGCAAGAATGCATGATCTATTAACAGATCGCTAACCTAGCATTACATAGCATTTGCTCCCAAAGTCCAACATCCCGTTCAATAACATTAGGAATTTTTTATTATTGGACATATTTTTTTTCCTTAACATGTAACCCGAGAACCCGATAACCAGCAACCCGATTCCTTATAGGGTCGGGTTGCATGTTAGTTTTTATTTTTCAAAAACCCGAAAGACCCGACCCGATAGCCTCAAACCCGACCCGATAACCCGATTGACACCCCTAGTTGTTGGGTCGGTTCGGTTTTGGACCTTTAATTTGCTCAGCCCTAGTCTTCATAGTCAATTTAGATAACATATGTAGTAGGTCTTATAAGTATGACATATCATTCTAATGATAGGTTAGTTTGAAGGACAGGTTGTGCATTTGTTTTCGTCTAGTTTTGGGCTGAGATGTAGGATTTACCCATATTCGTTCTACTTAATTATTTTTTGAAGTAATAAATTTACGGGGAAAACCAAAAAAAAAAAAAAAAAAGCGATTTGATGAAAGGGATGCCACTATTTTCTTTTAGTAAAGTTAATTTGTCCTCAACCGAGTAAATTCCACTAAATTTAACACTTTGCAGAAGAGTGTACAATGGCATCTAATGCAATTATTAGTGTCAGAAGAGTGTATGTACACTGAGAACACGAAACGAGTTGTACGTCTCCATTTAAAAAGACACAATTCGATGCTAGGAAATTTCCTCAACATTTACTTTTTACTTAATGGAGACTAAAAAATCTATTGAGTTTTACTTCTCGTGTATTTGCAAATACTGTTGCATGACTCTTTTAATTAACAAATTCTATAAATTTATAATGAAACATCGACTAAAGTTTGCAACTTCATAATATCGTGGTCGGTCGCTAGCGTCCCCCTGTATGAGACCTCCAACGAACAAACGTGGCCTCTTTGGAAAAAAATTGAAGATTTGGTCAGGTAGTCGACCCAATTGTGTGTCTCTTTGTGTGTGTGGGTGTTATGTTATTGATTTTTGTGGGGTATGTTTTTTGTGGTGATCGTGGTCGCCTTATTATAGACATTTGGTAGTGCATTTTATCTTAGAGAGAGAAAAGCAAGTTGACGCTGAGGCACCAGAAGTGACCGCAGTCACAAAAAATATCTTTTTATAACAAGTTACAAGCCAAAAAAATCTAAAAACAAAAAAAACAAAAATATTTATTTGGTCGCAAAAATCATTTTGGTCCCGCTGTATTTTTCGAGACCTGATGACAAAGCATTAGGGTGTTTTTATTTTTATTTTTATTTTTTTTTTTAATTTTTACTTTGGTTCTACTTTTTTTAAAATTGCAACACGTGTTGATGTTTTTGGTCTCGATATATTAGTCGCGACCAATCGGTCCATAACGGAGTAAATTCCACTAAATTTAACACTTTGCAGACGAGTGTACAATGGTATTGGTATCTAGGGGGGTGGCAATGTTGCCTAACCATGCCTACCTCTTAATTGTAATTAGCCAATAGAATTAAGCCAACTAATTTCATGCCTAATGATGCCTAAAACCATATTTTTAGTGGCAATGTTGTCTAAACCATGCCTAAACTTTTTTTTTTTTTTTTTTCAAAATTGATAATAATTTAATTTGAAACATCAAATTTCATTAATAATTTAAATAAAAGTTACATAATACTTAGGAAAATAAAAACAAAAAAAAAAAATAAAAATAGGAAATCACTAGTCATCGAGGTATGGTAAGTCTTGCGCCGCTACGTGCTCCGTAAGATCATATTGAAGACGGTTATGAATATCTTCGTCGAGTAACTCTTCTAGCACACTATCGTCATAAACTGGCGTGACCGGCTGATCCATTATATGAACCGGTGATATTGTCACACCATCGTCTTTTAAAATCATATTGCCCAATATAATACACGTATAAACAATTTGTCGAATCTTTGCGACTGTCATAGGTCGTAGAGGACGACTGAGAATAAACCATTTTCCCTTCAAACGACCAAAAGCACGCTCGACATCCTTTCTTGCAGACTCTTGTAGTTTCTTGAACTTCTTTTCCTTCGGGTCAGTTGGATACGGGTATGCTTTAACAAAAGTTGAATATTTAGAATAGATTCCATCGGCAAGATAATATCCACGTTTGTAGAGACGTCCACGTAAATAAAAAGAACTGTTTGGCGCCGTACCATTTCGCTCGGTAAGATATAATGGAGACTGATTCAAAACATTGATATCGTTGTTTGAGCCGGGCGGACCAAAAAACGAATGCCAAATCCACATATCATATGAAGCCGTCGCTTCAAGCATAATAGTTGGGTATTGGTGATCACCTCTCTTATATTGGCCTTTCAAATATTTAGGACAATTTCGCCAAGTGAAATGTGTACAATCAATGCTACCAAGCATTCCAGGAATGTGATGTTTTTCTTCATGTACCTCGAATAACCGAGCAATGTCATGGGTTGTCGGCCTACGTAAGAACTCTCGGCCGTATAACTTTATAATCGCATCACAAAATTTATCAAGACATTCACCTATAAAAAAAGAAATATTATTTTTTAAAAAAATAACGAGACCTTCATTACAAAATATTATTTTATAAAAAAAAATATATTTAAAAAAAATAACGAAATATTATTGTACAAATAAACATTTTAAAAAAATTAATAATAACGACTAAAAATAATAAATAACAAATTATAAAAAATTAATAACGAATAAAAAAAATTAATAATAACCTGAAGTTCTTCGTGCCATGTTTAAATAGTCATCGAATCTATCCGGAGGTTCACCCGTTGCGAGTTGTCGTATTGCCGATGTGCATTTTTGTAACGGCGTGAAACTAATCTTTGAAAACGCGTCTTGACTTTCTTGAAACCATTCGAATTGCGCTTCAATGTCATTTACAATTCTTAAAAACAATCGTTTACTCATACGAAAACGATCACGAAAAACATCTTCGTTAAACTTTGGTTGTTCAACGAAATAGTCTTTCATTAAATTTTCTAAAGCTTTATCACGAAAACGTTTTACATAACCACGGATGAAGGTAGAGCTTGCCGTGTCTTCAAGAGCTTCGTACGCGGCTAAAAAGGTTTCGATTGTACTACCGGATAACCATTCTTCGGATGACTCGGGGGGAATAATTATGTCGTTTGAGGATGAACCCGATGATGACATGGTTATTAAAATTGTAACTTGTATGTGTGTTTTGATGTTAGTTTAGATGTGAAAATAAAAAGGAAAATGGTAGGTATTTAAAGAATTTTTTTTTTTTTTTTTTTTTTTTTTTTGAAAACCTCTCAAAAACACCACACACCCAAACGGTAACATGCAACGGTCACAACATTAAACACAAATTGTGATTACCGAATCGGTAACAAATGCCGGATCCTACGCCGATTTTGTCTTGCCGAGCAAAAGGCAACGTGATGCCGATGTTCCCCGACCCATACCGAGCGTTCCCCGATAACGTTGCCACCCTCTAATGCTAGGAAATTTCCATTTTAAAAGACATCATTCAATTCCATGAAATTGTGAAATTAGTGTCAGAAGTTGTACACTGAGAACACGAAAGGAGTTGTACGTCTCCATTTTAAAAGACCATTCAATGCTAGGAAATTTCCTCTACATTACTTTTTACTTAGGGTGCTGGGAGTACATGCATTATAGTGCGGTGCGGTATGGCTTCCCGGACGGGAACACCGCCACCTCGAATTATACCCCGCACGGTTAGGGGATTTGAGTGAAGAGCTCATGCACGGGAAGAAGAAATTTTTCGAACATTGCATGTTATTTTTTGACTGTTGCATGTTAGATGGAAGTGAGTGAAGGGTGAGTGAAGGTGGCGCCTCCAAAAAAGAAGTGAGTGAAGGGTGAGTAAAGAAAAAAGTGGGTGATGATGTGGCGCAAAGGGATTGGTTGGGAGTGAGTGAAGGGAAGGGGTGTGAGTGATGTACTCCCACCACCCTTAGGGTGGGGGAGTGCATCACTCACTCCTCTCCCCTTCACTCACTCACAATCAATCCCCTTGCGCCACATCATCTCCCACTTTTTCCTTCACTCACCCTTCACTCACTTCATTTTTGGAGGCGGCACCTTCACTCACCCTTCACTCACTTTTTTTTTTTTTTTTTTTTTTTTTTTTCTTTTTTAAATTCTATTAAAATTTATTTAAAAACTAAAATTTCATTAAAATAAATAAACATTACATAATAATATTAAAAAACATAAAATAACATTACATAATACTAAAAAACTAAACTTCATCGGCTTCATCGTCCACCTCGAGGTACGTGTCGACCTTGCCGTATCTTCCTCCTCATCTGCGTCAATCGCGTTAGCAAAAAACTCGAGACTACTATCGTTAGACCACTCAAACAGCTCGTCTAACAATAGCGTCGACCCAATTCTTCTAGGCTCCATATATATATATATATATATATATATATATATATATATATATATATATATATATATATTTATTTTGTATCGATGAGTTTTTTTTTTTTTTTTTTTTTTATAGCTGTGTTTTTTTTTTTTTTGCTTTGTTCTTCCTCCTCCCAACGTCTATGTATTTAAAGAAAACAAAAAAAAAGAGCCGTTATAGCCCCGCTCCTCCTCCCCAACGTCTCTTTTCCTCCTCCCCGCATGCGTGAAATTTTCCTGAAATTTGCCTCCCCGTGCGGGGTTCCCCGCGAGGCGGCGGTGTTCCCGTGCGGGGTTCCACCCTCCCCGCAGGCTTCACACACCCACTCCCTCTCCTCTTAAGAGAGACTACAAAATCTATTGAGTTTTACCTCTCGTGTATTTGCAAATACTGTTGCATGACTTTTTTAATTAACAAATTATATAAATTTTTAATGAAACATTGACTAAAGTTTGCATCTTTGAATGAACATGCATGCAAAATATTTATAATGAAACATCTACTAAAGTTTGCAGCTTCGTAATATCGTGGTCGGTCGCCACCCAGTAAGATTTACCCACATTCGTTCTACTTAATTATTTTTTAGAGTAATAAATTTACGGGGAAAACTAAAAAAAAACGATTTGATGAAAGGGATGCCACTATTTTCTTTTAGTAAGGGTGTGTTTGGTGTGCTCTCGTGAATCACAATGGGTATGAGTTTGATAGTAGTGGTGGGCCCCTCACCTATGATAGAGTCATTCCTCCTCTCTTGGACTCCTATGGAGTATGGATAATATCCATGTTTCATTCCCATGTAATATGAGCCCCTCATATTAACCAAACACTTAGAATCATTACCACTATGATTCCCTCATTCCCATAAGAAGATACCAAACGCACCCTAAAGTTAATTTGTCCTCAACCGAGTAAATTCCACTAAATTTAACACTTTGCATAAGAGTGTACAATGGCATCTAATGCAATTATTAGTGTCAGAAGAGAGAACACGAAAGGAGTTGTACGTCTCCATTTTAAAAGACCATTCAATGCTAGGAAATTTCCTCTACATTACTTTTTACTTAATGGAGACTAAAAAATCTATTGAGTTTTACCTCTCGTGTATTTGCAAATACTGTTGCATGACTCTTTTAATTAACAAATTCTATAAATTTATAATGAAACATAGACTAAAGTTTGCAACTTCATAATATCGTGGTCGGTCGCCAACGTCCCCCTGTACGAGACCTCCACCGAACAAACGTGGCCTCTTTGGAAAAAAATTGAAGATTTGGTCAGGTAGTCGACCCAATTGTGTGAGTCTCTTTGTGTGTGTGGGTGTTATGTTATTGATTTTTGTGAGGCATGTTTTTTGTGGTGATCGTGATCGCCTTATTATAGACATTTGGTAATGCATTTTATCTTGGAGAGAGAAAAGTAAGTTGACGATGAAGCACCAGAGGTGACCGTAGTCACATGCGGTCACAATTACAATTTACAAAGAGAAAAAATGAGTATAGTTTGCAACTTTATAATATCCTGAGAGCTAAGCAGCCATAAACATGAGTAACACATCAATTTGCTACATTAAAACTTTTGATATTTGAATGGTGCCAAATTTGAGTTTTTTTTTTTTTTTTTTTTTTTTTTTTTTTTTTTATTATTATTATTTTTTTTAATAAGTGTAAAGTTGTTTTTCTGCATGTGGGTTATAAAAATGTTATTGGCAAGAGTGTGTTTTGTTTTGTGTTATAGGAATGTTATAAGGTAAAAGCTGACATGTCGTCGACTATAACTTGCACATATGGCTTAGTGCACCTAGCTCTCTCTAAATAAAGAATCTTCAATGGGCTTTTCTATCTTGTGCCCTAAGGGTACATGATAAGAAATCAAAAAAGACACATAAAAGACTTAGGGATTTGCAAAAAAAAAACTCAGAAACTTATGAAAAAGGAAAAATTACACAGATGGACCCTGTCCAAAACATCTTATAAGCAGAAGACCCAAAATTTGAAATTTACCTATGTGGACCGGTTGGTCGCGAGTAATATATCTAGACCAAAAACATCAACACGTGTCGTAATTTAAAAAAAAAAAAAAAAAAAAAAAAAAAACTAATGCTTGGTTATCATGTCTTGAAGAATATAGCGGGACCAAAATAATTTTCGCGGCCCAATAAATATGTATGTTTTTCTGTTTTTTTGTTTTTTTTTTCAATTTTTGTTTTTTTAATGTTATGAAATGATAGTTTTTGCGATCTTTGTTCATGTTTATAGTATATGTATAGGTTGTATAAAATTTTGTTGGTCAGGTGATTTGCGTTCTCTTTGATGAGGGCTTTGCAACTAACTAATCATTGTCTAGAATGGAGTTAATATGGATGAGGTATCGTATCTCAAAGTGAGTCACGTGATTGAAAAATTGAATTTGAAAATGATAACTTGCAATCTCATGTTTAGCATATGTATACGTTGAAAAGATTATTGTTGGTTAGCGGGATTTGTTCTCCTTGATGAGGTCTTCGCAAAGAGCTAAATAGTATAAAGGAGATATTGTGTCTCAAAGTGTCATATTAACTTCGTTTTAGCCACTATTTTGCTCTTTGCG
Organism: Artemisia argyi; assembly: GCA_030686995.1. Classification (NCBI taxonomy): domain Eukaryota; kingdom Viridiplantae; phylum Streptophyta; class Magnoliopsida; order Asterales; family Asteraceae; genus Artemisia; species Artemisia argyi. The sequence continues at coordinate 7,549,301 of CM060680.1, forward strand.
AAGACCTCATCAAGGAGAACAAATCCCGCTAACCAATACTAATCTTTTCAACATATACATATACTAAAACGTGTATAAAGATTGCAAATTGTCATTTTCAAACTCAATTTGTCACTCACATATGACTCACTTTGAGACACGATACCTCATCCATATTAACTCCATTTTTGGACAATCATTAGTTCGTTGCGAAGCCCTCATCAAAGAGAATGCAAATCACCTAACCAAGAAAATTTTATACAACCTATACATATACTAAAACGTGTACAAAGATCACAAAAAATATCTTTTCATAACAAGTTACAAGCCAAAAAAATCTAAAAACAAAAAAACAAAAAAAATTATTTGGTCGCAATAATCATTTTGGTCCCGCTATATTTTTCGAGACCTGATGACAAAGCATTAGGGTGTTTTTATTTTTATTTTTTTTATTTTTACTTTGGTTCTACTTTTTTTAAAATTGCAACACATGTTGATGTTTTTGGTCTCGATATATTACTCGCGACCAATCGGTCCATAACGGAGTAAATTCCACTAAATTTAACACTTTGCAAACGAGTGTACAATGGTATATTGGTATCTAATGCTAGGAAATTTCCATTTTAAAAGACATCATTCAATTCCATGAAATTTCCTATAGATTTACTTTTTACTCGATGTATTGAGCTTCTTTTTTAACATAAATATGTTGAGTTTTACCTATTTGGTATTTGCAGGCAATAGGCATGAATAAAAGGATGACTAAAAAAAAAAACATTTTATGGAGTCCCAATTCAAACCTCACATGTCTTACAATTCCATAGTACTATCACAACCTAGAGTTTTATAAATTGATAAATTGTCCTGACCGTTCAACATTTCAATTTATTTCTAGGTTGTTGAACGGTCAGGACAATTTATCAACAAAACCAATAATAAATCATAATTGTTCAAGATATTTTCAATGATTCTCGAAGTCCCTCCTTACAATTCCATAGTATTATCACAACCTAGAGTTTTATAAATTGATAAATTGTCCTGACCGTTCAACATTTCAATTTCTTTGTAGTTTCCACCTTCTTTCATCGAATCTTACACTTTGTTAGTACGTTTATCTGATCACTGAATACCATTACACTGCATTTCTTACATAAAGTAAAGAACCTACTAACTTTCAATTTCTTTCCCCCCTACTTTCATTAACTTCTTGTAGGGACTTCGGGAATCATTGATAATATCTTGAAGATTATGATTTATTATTGGTTTTGTTGTTCTTTTTCGAGTAATAGGTTCAACCCGGTAAATTTATTACTCTAAAAAACAGTTAGGTACATATGATGTGAATAAATCACACATCTTTGTTATCGGTTTTGTTGTTCATACGTTTTTTTTTTTTGGTAAAAGGTCAACGACCCGGTAAATGTATTACTCCAAAAAGCATTTAAGTACAACGGATATGGGTGAATCCCATATCTCAGCCCGTTACATAGGCGAAAAGCTTACATAACAAGATACTTCTTATTTTCTAAACAAGAAAACAAAACCACTAGCCACATGATAACAAAAGACTCTGAAAAAAATATAAACTACTTCCTACGACCTTGGAGATTAAAGCCATAAATGGCATTAAGAGCATCCAAATTCCCTGAAAGATCATAAATTTGCTTCGAATAATCATCATAGTCATCAAACTCATCTTCACGCTCATGACCACCACCAAAAAGATTTGCTGATTCGTCGAACGTGTTAAGAACCTCATCATCATCACTATCAGAAACCACAACCTCACCCACCTTTGAAAAAGGGTTAGCCCTCTTAGCGGAAGAGGTAGACGGAATAGGATGACCATCATCATCCACAAGAGTAGCTTTCCCATCAATAAGTAGCTTTTCAAGCTTACCAATTTTCTCAACTATAGGGGTAGAACCAACTTCCTTTGTTCCCATTGAATCACTCACAAGCGGTTCTTGTGATGTAGTACCAGTCTTAATCGACTCAACCTCGTTAACTTCCATTGTACGGCCAGCATCCACATCCTTGTTGGTGTCATTAGTAGGAATACCAAAACCATCTGTATCATCCATATTAAGCGCATCAAACTGATTGGATGTTGTGATCTTCATTCCACTTATACTAGCCACATCAGAAGTATTCTTCTTTGTGACAACAACTTTCTTCGTTCCACTTGAACTAGCCATACCAGAAACATTTTTCTTATTGCCATCCACTTTCTTAGGTTCCGGAGAGGTCTTTTTGGGTCGATACTGAAACTGCTTACCCACAACTGGTTTAGTAAACCCTCCTTGACCCGGAAGTGTTTGAGCACCTTGCTTTCCTTTCTTCTTGTTATTTACAGTCATGAAACCATCATTAACAGACATATTAGGCTGAAGAGAAGGCACAACAACTTGAGGACAATCAATAAGAGTATGACCAAAAACCTTACACTTATCACACCGTGGTGGTTTCCACTCGTATTCAACCCGAATCTTCTCAATAGTCGACCCCGTACCATCAAGTAAAGGTATCTCAACAGTTAGGCTATCCCGAAGCACCTCATCCGACTTCACTTCAATCATGCATCTAGCAAAACTACTACGGCCCCACGAATCCTTACACATTTGGCTAGTAAAGGCATCTAACCTTTTTGGTGTACCAATCAATGTAGCAAGAAGACTAAGACCATCATCAGAAAACATAGCAAGAGGAACATCATGGAATTTAACCCACACCGGGATAATGGTCAAATCCTCTTTAAGTAAATTGGTGTTCAATGTCCATGGTTTAAGAATAATAGGAACATTTCTAATCAACCAAGGACCATTTTCAAGTAAATCATCAACACCCTTACTTGAATTGAACTTAAAGAAAAAGAACCCATTTGCATTCATCATTACCTTTTGTATACCAAACTTAGCCCACGCATTGCGAACATAATAATCAACCACAGGAAACGCAAGGCGTTGACCAAGAAAATACCCATAAAGCGTATTCTCAAATCTGATATTCACCTCTTCCACTACTTTCATTGGAACAGAAAGATCAACATCAGCCTTCTTCTTGCTACATTCCAACCTACGAAAATTAGAAACATGTTTCTGAGGTTCATTAGAAGTAGCACCCGCGTAAGAAACCGATTTCACTCCAGTACCATTAGTATTATCAACCTTGTGAGCATTAGGACCAGAAGTTACACTCTTATTCATATTCACATTAGTCCCAAACGAAGGAGGAGTACTTGTAAGATTAACTTCATTAGCACCAATCTCACTTTGAATTTTATTCATGGCTTCATCAAAATTCTTATGCGCATTAGCAATCAATTGCTTCACATTTTCAGCACTTGTAGCCGGCTCCAAGTGGTCACCATGTGATGTATCTTTCGTAAGTGGAATCGGCTCCACTTTCTGAGTACCATTCTTAGAACAATCAGGTGCATCATCCACATTCAAACTAACACTACTAGGGTTCATCGTTGAGGGTGTACTCAACTCACCAAAACTAGTAGTGGCCGTTTGAATATTACCAAGTGAAACCGGCTCCACCAGGTCATGTTTGCTCCCAACCAATTTAGTTTCAATCGTACCAGAATCAAGACTAGGGTTCTCCAAAACCCTAGCAGCTTGTCGATTCTTAGAAGCTATTTGTATAGCCTTAGAAGCACTCCCAACATCACTAGCAACCACACTTTGTGCAAGATCATCATCAATAGAGCTAGTTTGATCTGCCAAACTAGCAGAGGATTCCTTATCCAAAGTATTTGTTCCATACGTATTACTAGCAGCAGAATTACCCACATCTTTCAAATTCTTGGTCACAATTTTAGCAGTAAAAAAACCCTTATTCATCTCTCAAAACCCACAACCAGAATTAACAAACACTTAAGAGCAGTGCAACAATCACCAGGAATCATGCAATTACCTAAAAGAGTCAACCTGCACCCATACTTCTGATTGTTCCAACAGAATAGTAATAACTTGAACAGTAAGCCCAAGTGTGATTAGTTATATATTATATTCAATCATGCAAAAGTACTATAACCAAATCAAAAAACACCACAAGCACAAATAAGATTCAGAATATATGTAAAGTTAGGCACCGACCCACGATAGACGAAACCAAATTAATTATAACCAACCCACTTTGGAGCAGATTAAAGAATTAATAAAGTTGGATATCGATCGTAGGAGTGAATCATTTTTTGTCGCCAAGGGTTTAATTTTTTCGCCTAGAGAGAATCGACTTTAGGGTTTTTTTGTTATTTGGTTGTTCATACGTTCACTTGTGGTCTTCCTAGAATTGGTTTGTATCAAGTTAACACAAAGTTGACTTTTGCTTATTCTCAACATTTTCATGTTATAAGTGTGTTATGCGGTTAGGATGTCTTGAGTAGAAGCCCGAACACTTGAGCACATATATCGTGGTTGCAGTTATTCTTGTTGCCTCCTTTTGATATGGCAATAAGTTTATATTTGTCATTTACATAGTATCGAGAATACAAGAGGGTGCATGGTGAAATGCATCGTGGTCTAACACAATTTGAATGTTGTTGATTACATTTGGTTTTCGTGTAAATATTTAGGACGTTTTTAGATTGGAGCTTAGGCACTCTTAAATACCCGCTTAGTACTCCGTGTTTACTAAAAGATACAGCTAGATTGATTATTATCTGAACTTTTTTCACCGGTAATTAGCCTTGCATTAGGCCATTCTTAATCTAAGTAAACTATTTACAGTTAGAATATATCTTTTCTCGGGATCGTTATAAAGAGATTTCACAATGAGAATCCTCCCTTCCTTAATAGAACTTAATCATTGACCACTAACCATTTTTTTCTTTCTGATTTAATTTGCAGTGATGTAATACGGAGTATATTATTAGACAACATCTATATTACATATACAGGAAAAACCAATATTCTTGAAAGTAAAAAATTAAGAAAATTGTATACGAAAACCATAAACATCTATTACTATTTTCGTTTATAACCCATAACCCATATTATTTTCATTGATTTTAAATTGTGTTAAATCCCTAAACTCTTAAACTTTTTTATTTTATAACCCATAAACTTTTTTTTATCACTACAACTATCTGCCTCTATAAAATCTCATTGCTATGCATGTACTCGTCTAGTTTACTTTAAACCAAAACATACTTGTCTTATATATGTGGTGGGTCAAATAATTGAGTTAGAAGATGAAACACATATATAGAGATCCTTCAAACACATGATAGTATGAATGCATGATGCACTGAATACGAAACTTAATAATCCTTCAAACACCATTACTGCATTAGCTCCCCTCCAAACAACCCCGTTGTATTTTGTTTTCGTCGTATTTCACTGTTTCACCCACAAGCAAATGACACGTCTATGTTGTATTTTATTAGAAATAGACGGTCTATATGTAATATATTGTCTGATATTCAAAATTGTGAGTAAAATGAATGTATAGTACAAGTATTCATAACAAAAGTAGCCAAAGTTTAAGAAGAGCATAAGAGATGATTTTTGGTCTCTACAAATCTAAGAAGGGCATGCAACTTAAAATACATGACCAATTTAATAAAATAAATAAATACAGGAGCGATATTCATAAGGTTTTAAGACACGATCACACGATACCTCATGCAATGGGGTGGCAATTTCTGATATGACACGAAATCCGACATGAGACCGACATGAAAATAAACAGGTTCAAGTTGAGTTAAATAGGTTTCGGATCGTGTTCGAGTCAACTCATCTAACCCGTTAATTAAAAACGCCGGGTTCGAGTTGGGGATGGGTTAAACAGGTCGATCTCGCAACCCATTTAATATTTCTTTAATAAATTGAAAATTATGTATATTTGATTATATGGGTTACTGGGTCGACCCGCAAACTCGTTTAATGTGTTTAACCCGTGTAATGTGCCAATGTTTTTAGATAAATGAGTTAATTAATCAACCCAAATCTCGTTCAACCTGTTGTATAACCTATTGAACCCCCAACCTATATGGGTTAAGTAAGTGGTTCATGTTATGTGTAACCAAGTTAGGATTGACAAGGCTGGCTCAATTATTTAAATGGGTCGCGTTTGGGTAAGGATTTTTTTGACCCTCCAACATATCCAGAACCCACCTCAATTGCCACCTCTAAACATGCATGAACTTCCTTGTCTTCCCGTCAGGTTAGCCCTAACTACCAAGATATCAATGCTTAGAAGAAATGTATAGTTATTGCATTAGAAGAAAAAAGGGTATGTTAACACTTATTATTGACATGACTAACCACAATAGAGTTGAGATCCCTCTAGACCCTTTATTCTTCATAGACCCTTTATTCTTCATAGACCCGATGAACCCATCCTAACCATCCATTCTATTTTAATCCAAAGGCTGAGATCAAATCTGACCTTTACATATCAAAGGCAAAAAAGTCCTACTATACAAACAAAAAATAACACGTCACTTTCATTGTACGTTTCCCAAAAAAAATTAGAGCAAAAACCACACACACAAACACACTCACGATTACACCTTCAAATCATTATAAATTATACTCCGATTTCACCTTCAAATCATTATCTCAGATCGCCGATCGTTAAAAAACGTCGATTATCATCAAATTTTGATCGTTTTAACGATAAATAAAAAACGATTTGGTAAAAAAAATGGATGACAATCAATTACAAGAATGGGCTAATGGCACCAAAATGTATCATAGTTGTCACTTATTCATTTTATATGTATCAATTTTTTTTATTTGTTATTCTGTGTACTAAATTTGATTTTTTGGGCATTTTTGTGTCCATTATGACCATTTTGCCCCTCATGTTATTAACATGAGAGGGGCAAAATGGTCATAAAGTACACAAAAATGCCCAAAAAATCAAGTTTAATACACATAATAGAAAGAAAAAAAAATGTTCGATACGTATAGAAGGAAATGATGACAAGTATGATGCATTTATAGGTCATTAACCCTAAACAAATTAAAGCATGTGACACTTGTCAACATGTAAAGGATGGGGAAAAGTCGTCCAAGTAACTTAAGTCGGCTGGAGCATTTAGGGAAGTCATATATTTTTATTTTTTTTTTCTTTTAAAAAAGATACACACTTTGGGTGCGACTGGGTCATATAAAGAATTGCCTCTTATATGAAAGCATGTCTTGTAGCCTATTTATAGTTAGTCTATGAAAGCATGCCTCTTGTTGCCTATATATAGTTATTCCGAGAACCCCTTAACAACCACAGCACTCGGGAACTATAAATTCACAAAAGGAAGCCATGAAATTCCTTGTCCTGATGTGGGCAGTATTTCAAATGTTTTCGTTTACAGCTTCTGATACAAATTCCACCACTGAATCCCATACCCTCATTAACTCTACCAACCTTTCTAAGCAAGGGTGCAACAGCCGATGCGGGGACTTAACTGTTCCCTACCCTTTCGGTATTGGAGACAATTCACAGTGTTATTTAAATGAGGGATTTCGCATCTACTGCAACACTTCACTAAACCCTCCAAAGGCCACTATTATAGAAGGCGACTACAACTCGATCAAATTGATATCTGATTCCACCATCCGGCTTTCCAATCAATTGGCGAGCATGTGCTGTTCTCCAAATGGCACAATAGACAATGTTGCAATAGTGATGGAGTTTGGTGACAGTCCGTACAGCTTATCGAAAGTTAACAAGTTCACAGTTGTTGGTTGCGATGGTTCTGCTTTCCTGATCAAAGAGATCGAACGGAATCGAACAGTGGTGTATGGTGATCTGTCTACTGGTTGTATGGTCTTTTGTTCGGGGGTGGTTGCAGCCGGGGAATTTCCTGTAGCCGGTGAGTGTACAGGAAATGGTTGTTGTCAATCACCCATATCCCACGGCATAACCGGTTACGCAATTTCCGTACTTAATTCAAGTTTATATGATCCTTTGGTCTGTAGGGGGAGTTTTAATCCTTGTACATACGCCTTTGTTGGTGAGGAGAATGTATTTAAGTTTAAGGGTGTTGCTGATTTAAATGACACTAATTTCAAAGAGGATCGAGGCGACTGTGCCGATAGTGTATGAATGGGCTATTGGTAATCTGAGTTGTTCTGAAGCCAAAGCAACAGATGGTTATGCATGCAAATCAAATAGCATATGTGTTAACTCTACAAGCCCTCGTGGTGGGTACCGTTGCAAATGTAAAGAAGGCTATGAAGGAAATCAATATTTAATTTTCAGATAAGAGATATTCCAAAAGGTACAATCATTGCTTAATCACTTTATCGAATCTCTATTAAAAGATTAAAAACAGAGTAAATTACACCCTTCGTTCCTCATGTTGTACCATTTTTCATGTGGAGTCCTTTTTTCGAAATAATTGCGTCAAATATCCTCTACGTAGCTATTTAGTTTTCAGATATTTTAAAAATCTTCAGTTATATTAATGGACTAATCAAACTTCTCAATTTTGTTGGCGTAACAAAATTGTGTCGTATAATTGGTTAATTTTCTCCAAATTATATCTTAATTGTCACACAAAACGTGTTTTCTTTTGGAGGCAAGTCTAGATTACTTTAATATGGAACTCATGGAACTCATGGAACTCGAAGTGTACTTGTCCCAAAACATTTATTCTTTAAGTTACTAAAGTTTTTTTGATTTGTTCTGTTTTATCCCACCTATTTAATTTCCCTTTTCTATTCAGACATCAACGAGTTTGCGAGACCATAAAAGTGTTACTTTAATTTAGCACCGTTTTCTAATAAAAAAAAAAAAACTTAAATATTGTGACACCTTCTGTGTGACACCATATAGGTCTATCAAAAACAACATTTTCCTTGTAGTGAAATTTAGTGTTATAGATTACGTATTTAGCTCTTTATGATATGTCATAATAGTGATTCCCTAATTTAGTTAAGTTGAAGATTAACCAATCATGGGCTGTGTTCCTTTTTTGCTAGATATCAATGAGTGTGAACGAAAGGAGGATTTTCCATGCTATGGAACTTGTATTAATACTCCCGGGAACTACACATGCAGACGTTCTACTACTGGATATTCAAAATTTACAACAATCATATTTATTTTAGGTAATTCTTTGATTAATGTATGTGTGACCCTATGAACCACAACCCGTTTTGCCTTTCGATCACAAATATATTGAACGAATACTGAGCACAAAATGATTAAGGAAAGATAAACTCGAATTAAATAAAAGGAAGACATGATCAATTGGAAGAATTTCTATTATTTTTTTATTATTATTATTTTTAACGTACAATACTTGTTTATAAATAAAATTCTTCTTTGCTTTTCAAAAATAAAAAAAGTTAATACCAATAAAAAAGATAACATAAAATTCTTCTTATGTTAGTTTTGTTGAGGTTACATGCTAGCTACTCTCTTTCATTCTACTCTTATATGAAAAAGAAATACTGTGAAAGTCTTTACAAGTTTAGTTAGGACTTAGGTGGGTGACTGGGTGTCATGGAATCATGTGACATGGGTGATTGGTCGTTCATGCATGGCTTTAAAGTTGAAAGTAGTAAAACTAGTAGAGTTTTTTTTTTTTTTTTTTTTTTTTTTTTTTTTTTTTTTTTTTTTTTTTTTTTAATAAATGGTTTGATTTTTAAAGTAGTTTGCAAGTATGGGTTACTTCAAATTTCTTTTTGTGAAAATGGGTTAGTATGCTTTGGGACCACTTTTTAACTTCATTCATGAATGTCAAGTCATTTTTAAATTTTGGTTTATTATCCCTTACTTTTAGAAATATGTATGTGCCTCCCTTGAATTAATAGTTAAAAATTGAAGTAAATTGACTAAATTCATCAAAGCCAGTGAGTGATATTTTTGATTTTTTCATTGTCAATTGCTTACATTCTTTGCGTTCTTTTGTATAAAGCTTTTATTTACAACTAAAACTGGGAACTGAAAACTGGAAACGGTTCGATCGTACGTAGAACGACACATGATCATCAAAGTATTTTATGTCTTTTGTGTGAGTTGTAGTTTAGAGCAAAAATTTGAATATATGTCACTACTAAATGGAGGTGAAAATGCATTTTATATCTTTTGTGTAGCTTTTCTATACCAAGATTCGATACAATTTAAAGTATTTGTGCGGATTTTCAACCAAGATTCGGTACAACTTATTCTATTTAGTCTTTTTTATTTAAGCATGTAGTTTTTTTTTAATATGCATGCTACTACTCCATAAGTTTCTTTTAAGATTCCCAACACTCCATTAAAGTAACCTATGTTCGCAAACAACTTTAAAAATAGAACCATTTATACCAAAACCTCAAAACTAGTACCAATAGTTTGCTCACATCTAGCATAACTTTTGGTAAACATGTTTAAGCTCACAACTATCATATTCATTTAGGTAATTCTTTGATGCATATATGATGTATATGGTCACAAATATTTTGAACCCAAATAATCTTTTCCACCATGATTTGTTACGCTATTTTGACACAAAAGCAGGTGCAAATTGCTTAAGTCTCCTATGTTCTATAATATGATGCAAACGTAAAACATTTGTTTGTGCATGTATTGCACTAGGCATAGGGATACTAGTTTTATCAATTGGTGCATACAAACTAATACAAAAGAGGAAGGATAAGAGACGTAAAGAGGAATTCTTCAAAAGAAATAGTGGTTTGTTGTTACAGCAACAAACATCAAATGGTGAACATGCAACTTAGACAACAAGAATATTTACTGCAATAGAACTAGAAAAAGCAACTGACCAATACAATGGAAATAGAATATTAGGCAGAGGAGGCCAAGGAACAGTGTACAAAGGAATGTTACCAGATGGAAAAATAGTAGCTGTAAAGAAATCCATGTTGGTAGATGAAAGTCAAGTCGAATCTTATCAATGAGGTATTTTTACTCTCCCAAATTAGCCATAGAAATGTGGTGAAGTTGCTTGGATGTTGTCTAGAAACAGAAGTTCCAATTCTTGTTTATGAATTTGTGTCAAATGGAGATCTATCCCAATTCATACATGACGAGAATTATGAGTTTCCTACTTTTTGGAGTATATGACTACAAATTGCTACAGAAGTAGCAGGAGCTCTTGCCTATATGCATTCTGCAACCTCCGTTTCGATATATCATCGAGATATAAAATCTTCCAACATACTTTTGGATGAAAAAATCCGAGCGAAATTATCAGATTTTGGAATATCCAAGTCCGTCTTGGGTGATCAAACTCACTTGAGCACATTAGTCAAGGGGACTTTTGGCTACTTAGATCCTGAGTACTTTCAATCAAACCAATTCACTGAAAAAAGCGATGTTTATAGCTTTGGGATTGTTGTACTTGAGCTTTTAACAAGGAAAAAGCCAATATATTCCAAAGGACCTGGGGAATCGAGAAGCTTGGCAACATTGATCTTCTAGAAAATGTTGATAGCCGAGTGTTGGATGGACCAGAAGAGCAGCTTGTAGCAGTTGCTAAGCTTGCGAAAAAATACTTGAATATGAACGGGAAGATGAGGCCAACGATGAAAGAAGTTGCAATAGAGTTGGAGGGAATACGATCAAGTCACTAAATAAAATGAATCTACTGTTTATTTTGTATTAAGCTTGTAGAATAAGCCGGATTGGAGCTAGCTATATGTCTATGTGGATGACATTATTATGTTCTTAAGTTCTTAAGTTGGTCTTTTGTGATTTTTCATACCGAGTCTTTTTAATATATGTACCTGTATTTGTAACTATATGATGTGTGTGCATAATGATTCATTTCCGGGCCTTTTGCTCATTGTTCAAACTCAGCTAGTAATAAAAATAATACTGTTACTGTAAAACCCAGAATTTTTGAACATGTAAAATACCCAAAATACCCCTCTAATTTTGACCTTATGAAAAGACGTATAATAATTCAAGACATTCAATATACTTTAACGTAAGTTATACTATGATACTTAAAATATATGTTATACGATAACTAAAACCTTATGTTATGTAATAAGCACATATTATGAGAAATAAACCTAAACTAAATGTTATGATACAGGACAATTATCTTAAACCTATAGTTAATTAACTTTATATAATTTGTGATATTCCTAAACTAATCCTAACATACAACACACGCTTTCCCTTGGTCTGTTGTAATTTCAAATCACACGAGACAATGTACTAAAATAGATAAGAATCAATCCTCCATATATTTTTTTGGATAGAATATTTCATGCATGCCGGCGCACCATCAGCAACCAAACCGGGCCCAACCCACTAGATGGCACTAATTTTTTTTTATACCCATTATATGTAATAGGCATAACTTAAAAATAAACCCTATTAATTATTTAATCCAAAAAGTCAAAAACGATTGTGAAGGGACAAAAGGGTGAAGGCCCAACCCACTAAAATATATTTTATTTTGTAGAAGTAATACTTTTTCGCAAAAATGATTTTTGTTCGTATTTTTGGCTTTTCGTACTTGATTATCGTGTATGGATATTATAATATAGGGGCACTTTTTTTTTTTTTTTTTTTTTTTTCGTGCCGGGCCTAATTTTTTTTACGTTCTCAGCACCGCCCCTGATTTCATGTATATCAATTGCCAATCAATACACACGACCCTTCTCTCTTTTGTACATCCTATAAAACATTTCCCTTGTTTTGCCTATTATTTATATCACACGATATATGTCCCTAATCAAAGTAAAGATTTGTTAAATAAGAAGATAAGAACTAAGTTTATTCATGTGAATATCCTAAACAATTAGAAGATCTCTTTTGTCTATCCTTAGCTTAAAAGTCACGACACCCTCTTTACAAATTTATACGGTATTAATTGTTTCCTAAAAACTACCACACGCTTTTCCATCTTATAGTACACGGTCTCTCTTTTTCTTTCCATTCTACACACAAACACAAAAAAAAAAAAAAAAAAAAAAAAAAAAAAAAAAAAAAAAAAATTCCTGGTGTTTTCTCCTTTCAAGGAGAAAGGTTTTGAAGGCTTGTTGCTGTTGATAATCAATCGGGGTGCTAGAGGGTTTTCAAATTTGGTGTGTACGGTTTAGTGTTAAGTTCTTGTGCTCTTGTTCTGGTCTCGTTTTTTTCTGCCTAAAGGTAACTCGTCATCCTCTTTTGTTTCTCAATCCATTCGACACTTATATGAGCTATAATCTGAAGTAAATACAAGTTATACTAATCAAAAAAATCATGTTATCATGTCAAGCTTATGACACGTTAAATCTATAATATGAATAACAATATTGGAAGCTACATAAAATCATAAGTTTCAAAACGTATACGTCGATCTTATTTTTTTCTGTCTTGAAAATGTTCGATGTGTTTGATATGCATGAAAATGATTGACATGGCTAGTTCAGTTTCTGTTTGCGATTCGATATAAAACTTTGAAGCCTTTACGAAACCTAAAGAAATAAAGAAATGCATGTGTATGAGATGTAAATATGAAACCTGGTCTTTTACTTCGTTTAATAACCAGTTACCAAAATGAATAAGTAAACATATGTCACCTTAACATGTCACAATACATGAAAAACGTAGAGAAATATACATGAAAACCTATTTGTTATTTTTCACTAATACAAGAGTTTCATGAATGTTTATGGCATGTTAAAATAGCCTTGTATCGTAATATGGATACGTAATTGTTATGCGTTACGTTTATGCTTGTGTCGTGTTAATGATCAATAAACTTGTGTCGAGTATTATAGCTATGTTCGAGATGTGGTTTGTGATGTTTCATGTCGAATCTTAGCAACCCTTATCGACTCTAATTCAACATAAAAACGCACCCTTAATCGTTATTTAATCGATGGTTTAAAGACCTATGAAAACAAGAAACTGGGAACAAGTAATATATAGTGCGAATCGACTTCGGCAATGTTCATTTTATATTATCATACGAGAAGAAGGCATGCATTATGTAATCTTTTGTAGCCTAATTTTATTATTTTCATATTTAAACTTAAATTTTGTTATATTGACACTTTAGACCTTAAATTTTGATAAATTAACATAATAAACCTTAAAATAATATATGGTCATTATTAAACTTATAAGTCTATTTTAATGGTCATTGATAACTCTAGAGTATAAAATTACTAACTCGGAAAAGTTACTAAATATGAAAACTACTAAATCGGGAAAGTTACTATTTTGGAAAGCTGCTATAAATAGAAAGTTATTAAAAATGGAAAGTCGACTAAAATGAGCAATCTGATTTAAAAAAAAAAAATTATTAATAATAAGCCGATCATTAAATCGTGTAGATTCGCTGAAGAAGGAGTAACTTCCGATCTTTGTGATGTGTTTGCACTTGCGGGTTAAGGTACAGATATTCTGCCTTTTTAGTAAAGGTCATCCTTCTCTCTTTTGTTTAATGTTTCGATTATGATCCCTTCAATTAAGCCATTGCTATGTTTCCTTTTTGCTTGATTCGTATTTGTTGATACTTGATATTAATATGAGCTTGATATTTGTTTGCATGCTATATTTCTTTTCTATAGCATTCTTGATTCTATGCCCAGTATGTGTTACTTGTATATGTTTTGATTAATTTGTAGTCAGTCATGGGGAGTCCATGGCCTTGCCACTGATGCACCAGTGGTATTGACACTATCTGTGGAGGTGGGTTTTTGTCCACAGCGTTCCCTATTATGCTATAGCTATTCAGGCCTATATTTATTATTGTATATGTTTACTTAGCCTAGAGCTTTGTGCATATATATCTGTTTTCCAGGGAGCGTATGGATGCATCCTAGGTACTTTGTTTAGTAGAATTTGGTGAATGGACTTGTGTGTGTGCAATACACCCTATTTCACATTTGGTATATCGGAGTCTGCAGCTCCTATGTACACTATGATATATGTTTGTTGGGCATTCCTATTAGTTCTACTTTTTGTGATCTTTATAATCTTTTCATCTCTATTGTGATTAACTTATGCTTGCTTTATTTCATTTTCTTAAAATTATGATTCGTTTCTTTTCCTTTGATTCGTTTGATATTCCTTACCCGTATTCACTTTGATCATATTCTATTATATGTTCCATATTCTTTGATTTCTATCTCAGTAGGTTCGCTCGGACTTATGTCGTATTCACCTTCGTTTTCCTTTTGTTATTAGTTTTTGTTTGTTTATATCTGTTCACTGGGCTTTTTAAGCTCAGCCGCATTTCTTTTCCTGCGGCAGGTTTTTAGAAAGAAGCTGGGTTGGGTGAAGAGTGCTTAGGAACTCTTAGTGGACTACACTGTTGATAGCTCCCCATGGATTAGAGATAGACTTAGAGAATTCCTCCTTGGTTTTTAACTTGTAATAAATTTGGAAGTTGAAATGCTTAGAATTAGTCCTTTATCTTTTCTTCAGAACTATTTTGTGAACTGTGTATTATTAATGTATTCCGCTTGCTTATGTTCTGATTTGACCCCATAATGTTACACTTTAGCCTTTTTTGGGTTAGGGTGTTACAGTTACACATATATGGTTGAAATGAAAATAAAATGAAGAAGACCACAAGTAGAGAAGTGAAGTCAAATGATTACATTAAAACTTAGACACTTTCATTTGTAATAACAATAAAAAACACAATCACAATAATTAGACACTTTCATTTGTAATAACAATAACAATCACAATAACAATGAAAATATATATTACGTAAAAAAAATAGTTCTAGCGACTAAAGAAGCATGTTTTAGCTCAACATAGCAAGATTCAATGTTTCAATTTCATTAATTTACATTATACTAATAATTTTGGGCTTTAATTTTGAGCTTTATACACTAAGCTATACGGTTCAATATAATTTTTCTTACTGAGGCTTCAAAGTCACCAATGGATTTATTACTGTTTGCATTTGGTTTTACTGCAAAAAAAGATTATCGAACGATAGACCGATTCTTAATTAACGTATCATATCGTTGTTTGCATTGCCGTTGTTGCAGGTACACCATGTAAATTTTCATACTAGAATCGCTACAATGGTTAACTTTTCTTTAACGACTATAGCTTGCTAGAAAACATCACGATATTGAAGCAACTGATGAATGGTCAATAAGTGAAACATAACACAAGCTAGAATGAATAAATTCACGTTGATTTTTTTAATAACTTTTCATATATAAACTCACTCAAATATGTATATTATAGATATTTCTCTCATTAACATCAAATACTAAATATACTAACATAGATCAATCAATGTCATATTGAACTTTTAATGGTATTTCGTAATTAAGAATGAATAAATTCTAACTACGTGTTAACTATTGTGGTCTGTATTGAGTATAAATTTATAGTATACAATGACTTATTAAGATTTGTCAAAGTTATTTAGCATTCCTTTACTGAAAGTTTTGTTTTCCTTCGTTTAGATAGTCAAGTAGGAAATTAAAAGCACGCGGTAATTATAAACCATTGTCGTTATATGCGATAAGATGATAGTTAGGAAAAAAATGCAAATTAGGAAGTCAAAAATGTATTTTCATGTGTTGCTATGCTAGTATAGACAAGCCATTGGATTATTGGAGGATCAACTTAACTACTTCTTGTATAAGTCATAAAAAAGAAATCCGGTCGTCGAGTTGATAGGTCAATTAAGATTGCTAATGTACAAATATAATTTCGTCACTACTTAGACATAAATCCGTGAATTTCCTCATTTAAACTTCCTATCATATGTTTAGAGTCTTTGATAAATATATATGACCAACTTTAATTACTAAAATGACAGGGTAATATCAGCACTTGAATCCATAATCATGCTTCCATGACCCATATACAACATTTTGACTGAAATTTACTTCATTTAATGTATCTTTTATGAGGACTATTTTCTTATTAACTTCAGTTTTATAACCAAAGTTTTAAGTGTATTGTGTAATGTTATAAGTTACCAAATAGCACAACTGGGCTGAAGCTTACTTGCAAGGCCAGTCCATCTTTTAGTTATCACAAAGCTCATAGCAAATTAGCAATTGAATTTGACTATTTGAGGCTCTTTCTATTTTTCTGTAACCTATCTATTTGCTATTCGAACGATAAACTTTATAAAAACCAGTTGTATCGTATAAGCTAACTTTGGTCAACTAGTTACTATTGTTAGAATTTAAATAACTTGACAAGCAAATAAATAAACACATAATCATAATACAAATGCGGAAGCGTAGGGACATATATAACATATAAAAGATTAACTAAATAATAAATCAAGAACGTACATTTGGATTCTAGCTAAACAAGAATCACTTCAATAAACCTTGATTGATTGTGAAAGTGGATCAATGATTAACCCCTTACCGTTTTGTTAATTGATCCATTGATAATTACTATAGTGAGTAATTACCTCGTTCTTTTACACACGAATTAAACCGTATTAAGTTTATGCTAGTAAAAACACAAAGCTATTTTCTTGACTATCAAAAAAAATCGACCAACCCTTAAGGAGGGTGTGTTCAATCGGTTATGGAGCAAGGAGAAGAAGAAAAAACACTTTAGGGTTATTGTGTGTACAAAAGTTAACCAAACAATGAACCCTTGTGTTTGTATATATAGCCTTGTAAACTTGATGTCCAAGTTTTAGTAGGAATGGGTTTCCCCACCCATTGATCGACCGGCCATAAGGCCCAAGGGGTCCTTCCGGATCCTTCTTGACTATATTTTACATTCTAGTCCTTTAACTTGACATTTAACGATAGTTAGCCAATTCCGTTAACTACTAACGACCGTTAGTCATATTTTGTGTTTAAATAATAAATATATATAACGTTTTATACATATTAATATACATTAATACTCATTCGTAACGGGTGCAATCCTGAGGTCTCGAGTTCGATTCTAGTCATATACGTATTAATATTTATCCATAACTTTAAAAACTATTTCATAGATGATTCACTTACATGACATTCATGTCAAGAAGTAGATGAAAAAATTGTTAAAAACGAACGGTCCATCGACGTTTCCATTGCGTTGGTTGCTCTCTCCCAAGTATAGTTATTGAGGGCCGTCTCGTGATTTTCGGTGGCTCTATGCAATAAAAACAAAGAGGCCTTATTACACTTGTAAACTAAAAAGAAATTGCATATAAACTTTAATTATAGGACTCATATATGTGTAATATTATATGTATTTATATGCAAAACTAATAAAAATGAGGCCTTTTTAAATGGAGGCCCTGTGCGACGGCACATATATTGCACACCCCTCCGAGACCCCTTTATGAGTAAATGTCTTTTTTTCTAAGATAATACAAAAGCTGGTTTCGTAGCGTGTATAGACGAATTTAGATTGAGAACTCTTCAAGCTACTACCTAGTATTTTGCAATGGCAGTAAAATCTAATTTGGAATAATTATCTTTAGTATAAATACAATAACTTTTTCACCAAAAAGTATACATAAACCAGGCTAGTGACTGCCCGGTATTTGTTTATCTTTATTTGGAAGATGATAACTTCAATAGGCTTCTCTCACAGTAGCACTATTTATATTAATTGAAGATCTTTTTGTTGTTATCACAACAGAGGCCCGCAATATAGTTAGGTCGCAAAGCTTTAAATTTGAAAGCAACCACAAGAAATTTCATGGTAGTTGGGACCAAAGAGAAAATTCTTTGGTGTTATTTCCACGAAATTTCGAGGTCATCTATACAGGATAAGGTTTACCAAAGTATTCCCTACAATCAAACCCCAAAGGGTCCGTTTGGTTTGCTCTCATGAATCACAATCGGTATGAGTTTCGGAATAAGATGGAATGGGAATAGATATTAGTTAAGTAATCAAATCAAATATTGTTGTTTGGTTTGTTTATCATGTTTGATTATCTTGTTAATAATGTGAGGAAAAATGCGGGCCCGGGAATGAAACTATCATATCCTACCAATTTGGTAACTATCAAGTATAGAACATATTTGGATATCATTTCTAGTTTTGAAAGTGAAGAGTTCTAAACAAACATAATAAATGGAATGAAAATCATTCCTTGATTCCCATTATGGTGTATCAAACGCACCCAAAGTCTTTGAACCATAAAAAAAAAAAAAAAAAAAAAAAAAAAAAAAAAAAAAAAGCGGCATGTAATAACAACGTATTTTCCCATTTATGCCATTATCAGATACGAATCCAAAAAAAATACCACAATACCCATCCAACTTTCAAATTTTGTTTCATTATCAGATACGTACTTTCTCATTTGTTCAAATATCAGATACGAACTTTTAAAAAAATACCATCCAACTTTCAAATTTTGTTTCATTATCAACGTTTAAGGCTCATCTCTTTGCGTATGATAATGAAAAAAAAAATTGAAAGTTGATGGGTATAGTGGTATTTTTTTTTAAGTTTGTATCTAATATTTGAACAAATGAGAAAGTACGTATCTGATAATGAAACAAAATTTGAAAGTTGGATGGGTATTGTGGTATTTTTTTGGATTCGTATATGATAATAACACAAATGAAAAAGTACGTTAGTATTACATGCCATTAACCCTAAAATGAAATACTGAGTAACTATTATGTGGTTCGTAATGAAATGGAATCTATGGAAATTGCTACAGAGACTATATATTTTATACAATATAGAAGTACAGAACATTACTTATAAAAAGAAGGTGAAAACCTTATGTTTTAAAAAGTATTCTACAAGTTCCTATTTTTATAATATGAAATTAAAAAAAAAAAAAAAAAAAAAAAAAAAAAAAAAAAAAAAAAACTATCAGAAAACTCTAAGAACGGTGACAGTGGCCAGCGGCATGGCCATACCGCCGCCATCTCGGCGGTATGGCCAGCGGCATGGCTCCAACGACAAAAAATGATTCCCCGGCATGGAGCGGTTTGAGGAAAATATAGACGTTGGGAGAATCAATATTCGACCGTTGGCACTTTTGACGTTGGGCTAGAAAAAAAAATTCCTTATATATACTAAACTAAAACACATACATTTTTAACATAAACAATACAATTCACATATTTAACCAATTCACATATTTTACCATGGTTTCATCCTCTTCTTCTTCGTCCGACTCGATATTTATTCCCTCCGAATCGTCCGAACTATTGTCATCCGGTAGCACCCTACAAACCTTATTAGCCGTGTACGATTCAATTGACGACACGACAAGCTCTACCGAAACTCGGGAGTATATAGAATGTTTTCGTGAAGAAGCTTTACAAACCCTTATGAATGACTATTTCGTTGAACGTCCAAAGTTTTCCCACAATACTTTTCGTGATAGGTTTCGTATGAATAAAAGCTTGTTTTTAGGAGTTGTTGCTGATATTGAAGCGAATTTCAAATGGTTTCAAGAGGGCCTAGATGCGAGGGGAAAAAAAAGTTTCACGGCGTTACAAAAATGCACATCGGCCATTCGGCAACTCGCAACGGGTGAACCCCCAGATAGATTTGATGACTATTTAAACATGGCTCGCCGAACGTCAGGTTATTAATTTTTTTAAACTATTAAGTAATTTTCTTTTAGTTATTAATGAAATATTATGTTTTTATTAAATTGTTTAATATAATTTATGAAAATAAAAAATAAAAAAATAAAATTAGTTGGGAGGTATGAACAAGGCATGATTGGCACTAAAAAAGGGTTATTAGGTATGAAAAAAGTATGAATGAGGTAGAATGATATTATTGGTCGATTTGGGATGTATGGTAATTTCAAAAGCATGACTGCCACCCTCCTAAGGGTGGTGGCAATCATGCCTTCCAAAAAACCTCATACCTTCCAACCCACCAATAATATCATTCCACCTCATTCATAGTTTTTTCATACCTCTCAACCCTTTTTTAATGGCAATCATACTTTTTTCATACCTCCCAACTCACCAACTATTTTTTTTTTAATTTTCCTAAATTATATTAAACAATTTAATAAAAACATAAATATTTCATTAATTAACAACATAACATTTAAAAAAATACAAACTAAAAAAAAAAAAAAAAAAAAAAAATCTTAACTTTGAAAAATAACATTTTAAGTATTAGCATGTGAATATTAGCATGTGACATATTCCAAGAAGAAAAAAAAAAAAAAAAAAAAAAAAAAAAAAAAAAAAAAAAGTGCTTGCTTCTCTACCTACATACACATTATTCACCAATGCAATTTTTTTTAATTGCTTCCCAACGTTCCATTTTATGCTCCCAACGGTACAGTTTTTCCAACGTTCGAATGATAAATGCTCCATGCCGTTGAAGCATCAAATGCCGCCGAGTCATGCCGTTGAGCCATACCGCCCATGTGGCGGCGGTGTTCACCGCCGGTATGGCCCATACCGCTGGCATTGCCACCACCTTAATATCGAGGGGAAAAAAAAACTTTTATCTAATTGAAATGAAATAAATAAAATAAAATAAAATAGCTTAGTCAAAACAAAAGTAGCTAGAAGCCTAGAACACATCAAAGATCGGAAATAAATAAATAAATAAAAATAAAAAAAATAAAAAATAAATAACCATCATGAATGCTATTGTGTTAACAGGAATTTAAAACTGATTACAATTCAAAAGCATGTTTCATAGCCCTATAGTATATTTGAAGTTAGGCTTGGAACTCATCAAAATACTACATCACCTAGAAATCCCAAATGTCACACATGAAAATCCTTGTTCTAATTTGGGCAGTATTTCAAATGCTTTCGTTAACAACTTCTTACACAAATTCCACCACTGAATCCCATACCCTCATTAACTCTACCAACCTTGCTAAGCCAGGTTGCAATAGCCGATGTGGGGACTTAATTGTTCCCTACCCTTTCGGTATCGGAGACAACCCAAAGTGTTATATAAATGAGGGATTTCGCATTTACTGCGACACTTCTGTAAACCCTCCAAAGGCCACTATTAATGAAGGCGACTACAACTCAATCAAATTGATATCTGATTCCACCATCCGGCTTTCCAATCAATTGGCGAGCAGTTGCTGTTCTCCAAATGGCACAATAGACAATTTTCAGGCCTGGATGAGGTTTGGTGACAGGCCGTACAGCTTATCCAAAGTTAACAAGTTCACAGTTATTGGTTGCGATGGTTCTGCTTTCCTGTTCAAACTGATCGAACTGAACCAAACATTGATATATGGTTTTATGCATTTTGCAACCTCCGTTCCAATATATCATCGAGACATAAAATCTTCCAACATACTTTTGGATGAAAAATTCCGAGCGAAATTATCAGATTTTGGAATATCCAAGTCCGTCTTGGGTGATCAAACTCACTTGAGCACATTAGTCAAGGGGACTTTTGGCTACTTAGATCCCGAGTACTTTCAATCAAACCAATTCACTGAAAAAAGCGATGTTTATAGCTTTGGGATTGTTGTCCTTGAGCTTTTAACAGGGAAAAAGCCAATATATTCCATAGGACCAGGGGAATCGAGAAGCTTGGCAACATTGATTCTGTCAACCGATGAAAGGCTTCTTCTAGAAAATGTTGATAACCGAGTGTTGGATGGACCAGAAGAGCAGCTTGTAGCAGTTGCTAAGCTTGCAAAAAGATGCTTGAATATGAACGGGAAGATGAGGCCAACGATGAAAGAAGTTGCAATAGAGTTGGAGGGAATAAGATCAAGTCACTAAATAAAATGAATCTACTGTTTATTTTGTATGAGGCTTGTAGAATAAGTCGGATTGGAGCTTGCTATATATATGTCTATGTGGCTGAAATTCTTATGTTCTTAAAATCTTTTGTTCTTAAGTTGGTCTTTTGTGTTTTTTCATACCGAGTCTTTTTAATATATATGTACCTATATTTGTAACTATATTATGCGTGTGCACAATGATTCATTTCCGTGCCTTTTGCTCATTGTTCAAACTCAGCTAGTAATAACAATAATACTGTTAAACATTTATGGTTGAAATGAAAATAAAATGAAGAAGACAACAAGTAGAGAAGTGAAGTCAAATGGTTACCTTAAAACTTAGACACTTTCATTTGTAATAACAATAAAAATCACAATCACAATAATTAGACACTTTCATTTGTAATAACAATAACAATCACAATCACAATGAAAATATATATTACGTAAAAAAAATAGTTCTAGCGACTAAAGAAGCATGTTTTAGCTCAACATAGCAAGATTCAATGTTTCAATTTCATTAATTTACATTATACTAATAATTTTGGGCCTTTAATTTTGAGCTTTATACACTAAACTATAAGGTTCAATATAATTTTTCTTACCGTGGCTTGTATTTTATCAGTTAAAGATAGCCCAACATGGCAACAAGATTATACTCAAAGTCACCAATGGATTTATTACTGTTTGCATTGGGTTTTATTGCAAAAAGATTATCGAGCTATAGACCGTTTCTTAATTAATGTATCATATCGCTGTTTGCATTGCCGCTGTTGCAGGTACACCCTGTAAATTTTAATACTAGAATCCCTACAATGGTTAACTTTTCTTAAACGACTAAGTCTTGCTAGAAAACATCAGGATATTGAAGCAACTGATGAATGGGTTAATAAGTGAAACATAACACAAGCTAGAACATCATATAAAAGGATCATACAATTGGAATCTATCATTACCAGGACGAAATTCATGTTGATTTTTTAATAACTTTTCATATATAAATTCACTCAAGTATGTATATATTAAAGTTATTTATCTCATTAACATCAAATACTAAATGTACTAACATAGATCAATCAATGTAATATTGAACTTTTAATAGTACTTCGTAATTAAGAATGAATAAATCCTAACTACGTGTTAACTATTGTAGTCTGTATTAAGTATAAATTTATAGTATACAATGACTTATAAGATTTGTCAAAGTTATTAAGCATTCCTTTACTGAGTTTTGTTTTTCTTCGTTTAGATAGTCAAGTATGGAGTAGGAAACTAGTAGCATGCGATAATTATAAACCATGGTCACTATACGCGATAACATGATAGTTGGGAAAGAAATGCAAATTAGGAAGTCAAAAGTATATTTTCATGTGTTGCTATGCTAGTATAGACAAGCCATTGGATTATTGGAGGACTCCTTCTTATATAAATCATAAAAATAAATCCGGTCGTTGAATTGATAATTAAGATTGCTAATGTACAATATAATTTCGTCACTACGTAGAGATAAATCCATGAATTTCCTCATTTAAATTTCCTAACTTAAGTTTAGAGTCTTTGATAAATATATATGACCAACTTTGATTACTAAAATGACACGGTTATATCAACTTTGATAAAGCTCCAGGGCCTGATGGTTATACTGCCAAATTCTATAAGAAAGCTTGGAATGTGATTGGGGAGGAAGTTTGTGAAGCTGTTAAGGAGTTCTTTAGTAATGGTAAATTGCTTGGGGAGGTTAATTCTACTCTCATTACTCTTGTTCCAAAAAGTAACACCCCTCAAAAAGTTTCAGATTATAGACCTATAGCATGTTGCAATGTGTTATACAAGGTGATTACCAAAATTATTACTAATAGACTGAAGACAGCTCTTGGCAAGATTGTGAGTCAGAGTCAAAGTGCATTCATTCCTGGTAGAAACATAACTGATAATATTCTCCTTACTCAAGAGCTTTTAAGAGGGTACAACTGGAAGAATGGTGCTAGAAGAGTAGCTCTCAAAATTGACATTCAGAAAGCTTATGACACTGTTAATTGGGTCTTTTTGGAAAAGGCTCTTAAAATGTTTAGCTTTCCTGAGAAGATGATACATTGGATTATGATATGTGTTAGAGGGGCTACTTTTTCTATCAACATTAACAGTGATAGAGTGGGATACTTCAAAGCTGGAAGGGGTTTAAGACAAGGTGACCCTATGTCACCTTATATATTCACAGTGGTAATGGAGGTTTTCACTCTTATTTTGCAAAAACAGATTGAGGAAAGTGGAAGATTCAAATTCCATTGGGGATGCAAAGCTTTGAAGATCTCTCACTTATGTTTTGCTGATGACTTGTTGGTTCTTAGTCATGGTGATATTCATTCTGTAAAAGTGGTGAAAGATGCTTTGGGTAAGTTTAGTAGTATATCTGGATTGAAGCCAAATATCAACAAAAGTACTGTTTCTTTGGTAATGTGCAGAATAATATCTAGCAGGAAATTCTATCTTTGTTACCATTTAAAGTTGGCAAGCTTCCAGTTACTTACTTAGGGGTTCCATTGATCACTAAACAATTGACATTCACTGATTGCAAATGTTTGATTGATAAGGTGAAGATCAAGGTAAGCAATTGGAAGAATAAATTACTATCTTATGCAGGCAGGCTTCAGTTGTTTGTCTCAATATTATCTGCTATGCAAGTATATTGGGCATCTGTATTTGTTCTTCCTAAAGCTGTTATTAAAGACATTGATAAGCTGCTAAAAGGGTTCTTATGGTGTCAAGGTGAGCTTTCAAAAGGAAAAGCTAAAGTTGCTTGGAAGCTAATTTGTAGACCTAAATGTGAGGGTGGCCTGGGTATCAAAGAATTGGAACAGTGGAATGAAGTTCTCATGACAAAGCATTTATGGAATGTTGCTAGTAACAAACAGACAATTTGGGCAAAATGGATTCATGAAACAAAGTTAAAAGGAAGCAGTGTATGGGAAGCTAAGAGTGATAAGTGTGCTAGTCATGGATGGAAGCAGATTTTAAATCTCAGAAATAAGATTCATAAGCATGTTACTTGTCAAGTTGGTAATGGTGAGAGTATTTTTTTATGGCATGATAAATGGTGGGGACCTGAATCTCTTAGTGAAGTTATACCTATGGAATACATTGAACAAGCGGGGCTGAGTCACAACATGAAAGTTAAAGATATGATTAGCAATGGTCAATGGTGTTGGCCTGATAATTGGTATAGTGAGTTTCCTATTCTGTCCACAATACCTGTCCCTACATTGTATGCCACTTCAGAAGACAAATGTAACACCCCCAATTCATGGTTGCAGCGGAATTCAAACTGGGTGTTACTCGACGGCACAATAGTCACAATAATAGAAAACGAACTCCAATTGAGTCGTTTTAAAAGATTTATCATTCAAATTATATAAATATCAGAGATTACAAAATGAGGTCCCAAATGGTTCCATGTTTACAATTTACATTAAATGAGTTTTGAATGATAATAGAATTTATAGCCCTCTTGAGTATCCGTGCCATTCCGTGCCATCCTTGATCGTCATGGACCTGAAATACATGCTTGAGAGGTCAACACAAAGGTTGAGTGATATTCATAGAGTTTGTTTAATGTTTGAACACAATATGTTGGTAGTGTGAGCTGTAGACTCACACCAATGTTTGGAAAACAAAACAGGTAGGCTACATTATTATACGCCCATAAAATGTATTATACACTAAGCTTATGACACCAAAATGTTAACGTGTACCAATATCGATCGGCAGATTTATCCCGGTAGGTACTTTGCTAACATACCTAAATCTCAAATATTAGTGCATTTGTTTGAACTTAGTCAATACAAATAGGATTCGTCAATCCCAATAGGCCTATTCACAATACTCGCGCTCACTATTGCTAGTGATTAAATGGTTCATAATAAGGAATCTCGGTTTAGCAAGGCTGGTACTTAGTGATAATAAAATAATCAGGCAAGCATACAATTTAAAAACATTGTGCCCGGTTAAAAATAGCATGTATTCCCCCCAAGGGTTTGTAAAACAATTAAGTAATGAAAAGTGGAGCTATGAACTCACCTTAAGTAAGATAGCAAGTAATGAATGTAACGGGTGAATCGTGAAGGTTTCTACGAGCAACCTATAATAGAATGTTGCGACTTAGGATCGAAGTGAAGAATATGAATAAGTGCCTATATATATATATCTTGCATTTAGTCCATGATGTGGTATGATGTATATTGTAAGTCGTAGAAAGAAAAGATTCATGAAACATGTATGTTTTATATATCGTTTACTACCGTTCGGGCCGACATAATTCAGAAGTCATGTTAGTAAGCGTTCGAGGAGCCAGGACACTTTAATTCGTAAATCCACAACTCATCTCGACGGCTTACATAATGAACTCCTCACATGAGGCTCCCTACTATTGTAGTACTTGATAAAATATATAGATATAAGTTTTGATCCGAAAAGTTACATGTCCGATATTTGAATAAACTTAGGAAAGTTTATTATTACATGAAGATTGTTATTAGGGTATGTTTCATATAACTTGTATGACCATTTTTCTTTGTATTATCTCATGGTTCTTTTAAGTGAAGTAGATCCAAATTGTTTGTTCAAGTTTTCGCCAATTCCTTGTTTCATGTTTACGCCTAAGTAAGCTTACATGGTCATTTCGTCATGGCCTAGCCATGACCTTTGGTCCTTGTTCCAAGGTCATGAGACACAACCTTGGCTCTAGCCATAGTGGTGGTCTTGATTATAGGTCATAAGACCTCTTGTTCCTTTTAAAGTATAACCATAATATAGTGACTTATATATATGTAAATAGCTGTTAAGAAACTGAGAAATATCTCACTCGTTATTGATTTTCTGGAGACGTGCTCTTGACGTTTTGAAGAAAGCGTGATTCCGGACAACTTTCGTGTTTTAACTTTTTCATGAAACGGACCAGAAATGCCTCTTTTTGCGTGTTTTAAGTTTCTGTAACAGAAGGTATTTGGCAGCTTTGCCGCAAAGTTTTGGTAACTTCAAATCGTCATAACTTTTGACTCGTATACTCGTTTTAGGTGGTTCAAATTGCTACGGTTTCCTTGTTAGGTCCTCTACTACAATATGTAATGATCCAATGTCATATTTTTACCATTTTGATCAGGTCTTTCCAAGAAAGTCACTAGTTTACTTGTTTTAATAACTTATCTTAACAATCAATTACAACAACATGTTTTACTCATTTTTATACATCATGGACATGAATACAAGACATAATATAGCAAGAATAATATGTAAATAACATGAACATGATTAATTAATAAGAAGCATGTTAGGGTTTGGCTTACAACTTTTGGCTTTCAACAAAGAAAGGAAATAACTAGTAAGGATAGGACTTTGATAGACTTGCTTCAACCCACTTCACTTCATGCAATCTTTCTACTCTTGTAATCTTGAAAGATGGATGATGAAGGTTGAGGTGACTTGAGTGGATTCAAACTCAAGAGAAATCACCAAGTATATGAGGTTATGGAAGTGTTTGATGAATGATAACCTAACTAGAGTTTCTACCTTGAACTTGCACTTGAATCTTGCATGAAACTTGGAAGAGAATGAGCTAAGGATGAGAGAATGGTGTGTGTGAGTGTGGCGTTTAAATGAGAGGAGGGGAGGGATTATATATGACTTTGAGGAGGTTAGAACATTGACTAGTCCAACCTTGGAGAGCAAGGTGAACACTTGTAACCATCTTAAAGCCTTAAGCACAAGATCAAACCACCTAGTGTGAATCCCCCCCCTAGTGGCGGTTTGCCAAGCTTAGGGAGGAAGTTTTGGTTTGTGATGATCTTATCCAAGCTTATGTAGTTAGTTTTGACTCCGTAAAATGCAAACCGTAAGTTGTTACGTCACAAAACGTAAAACCGGGTATCGTAAAAATACGAAACTTGGAAGAATGATTAAACTTGTCAAAATACTCCATAATAAAATATAAAATGAGTGGTAGGTTCCATTTGGGTGGTAAAACCCTGCTAAAACTGGAAACACGGGTCTAAAACGCGTAATACGTAAAATGTACGAATATTGCGTAAAATTGAGAAAAGTAAAATGTTACTTTTCTAATAGGTTATAAATGATTTAAAATGACTTATAATGTCTAGACTGGGCTCAGTCTAGTGTCGGTTGGTATTAAATGTCTTTTAAACATCAAACCGTAAGCCTAAAAATCAAGGAATGACTTATAAAATCAATGGATGATTTTTGGTCAATGGATGAGGGAAAAATATGTTGACTTTTTCTAATAAGTTGAAAACTCAAATCGTCTTAGAAATGCGGTGCAGGTATAGGCTAAGGTTACGGCTGAGTAAAAACGCTTAAAACTGTAACAATTCACAATTTCAGGTTAATTACCATTCCCGGAAAAATTTCACTATTCACTTTTACTATTCATTTTTCCCGAAATTTTCCCGAAACTGGATTTTTGTTTCTTGGCCTCGAGTGATAAATCATTTCCATGGCAAAATAAAAGTTTAACTTTTATAAGCTCATTTTCGTGAAAGTTAATAAGGAATTACACGTTTTAGGGTAAAACGTCATTCAGAAATTCTACGCACAACGAAACTCGACCGCGTTAAGTGACCCCGCATCAGAGATACCAATCTGTAACACCCCCAATTCATGTATGCAGCGGAATTCAAACTGGGAGTTACTCGACGGCACAATAGTCACAATGATAGAAAACGAACTCTAATTGAGTTGTTTTAAAAGATTTATCATTCAAATTGTATAAATATCAGAGATTACAAAATGAGGTCCCAGATGGTTTCATGTTTACAATTTATATTAAATAAGTTTTTGAATGATAATAAAATTTATAACCCTCTTGAATATCCGTGCCCTTCCGTGCCATCCTTGATCATCATGAACCTGAAATACATGCTTAAGAGGTCAACACAAAGGTTGAGTGATATTCATAGAGTTTATTTAATGTTTGAACACAATATGTTGGTAGTGTGAGTTATAGGCTCACACCAATGGTTGGAAAACAAAACAGGTAGGCTACGTTGTTATATGCCCGGAACGGTTATTAATTCACTAAGCTTATGACACCAAAACGTTAACGGGTACCAATATCGATCGGCGGTTTTATCCCGGTAGGTATGTTGCTGTCATACCCAGGTCTCAAATATTAATGCATTTGTATGAACGTATTCACTACAAATGGGATTCGTCAATCCCAATAGGCCTATTCACAATATTCGCGCTCACTATTTGTCTCTACCCCTTACGGGGAACTTCGTCCCGAAGTTCTATGTGTGTTATATGTTTGAGTGGTGTCGATGAACAGGTGTGGTTACTTATGAGGACTAAAGTCTGGGATTACTAGTGATGCAGTTTGATTTGTCATTTCAGTGTATGGCGTAGGATGAGGCTTACTTTTATGTAGGAAAGGTATGGTAATAGTCGAATATCAAAGGAAATTGATATAGCAGTCGAATATTAATAGGAATTGAGATAGTAATTGCAATCATAGCCTAGTAGGTAATCGGTTGTTGTACCTAGTGTTTATTGACATCATACTTATGTTAAATAAGCCCACTTGTTTATAATTCTTTATTTACATAGAGAGGCATCCCAAACAATGTAAATAGGGAAATATAAACTTATGGTTCGGTGACTTACAATGTCTTTATTTAAATGAAAAGGCATCCCAATCCATTCAAATAATTACAAATCATCCTACTTAAGAATTCCCAACACAACATTCACAATTAGCCGGTGAGTTACAAGGTAGTGTATTACAGGATGATACTGGTGTTCCAAAAGTACAAGATGAATATTCAATCTTGTAAAGCTGATGAGGGTACTTGTGGTGTAACTATAGATGATTTGAGCTTTAAAAGTGCATCGAGATCTGTTAATGAGCTTGTGTTTGCCACGGTTGTGAAGGTAATGTTGTGATATGTTGATGAACAAAAGTGCTTAGTGTATGGTTAATGTTAATATTGGTAGAGATGTCAATTTTGCTTTAAAATTTTAAGAAATTTTAAAGGTTTATGACGGGATGGTATCCTTAGGACCTAAACAGGATAGTACTTCTACAGGATGAAGAGAATAATTGATAACTATCCCAAGATAGTAGTTCGGATTATCTCATAAATGAAAAATTTCAAGAATGAATTTAGATCATACAAATAAGGTGTTAAGATCTTGCTGAGTGGTAAGGCACTATCATGTCTCTAGATTGTTTTAATGTATTCTGGTGGTTTATCGTGTTCATGTAGGAAATCAATCTGAACATAACCCTAGTACAACTACTCTCAGTATTTGAAAATTTTAAGTCGAATATAGTTAGTCAGACTATATTCCACTGTCCCTAGGTTAAATATAGGTGACTAGTCTATATTTAGCCGAGGTTCGATAAAATTTTCAAATACCTAAATTAGGTATACTTGTGAAATGTCCGTTGCTTTTGGGAAACTGTCCACTAAACAAAGGCGATGTCAAACCCTTAAGTTGCAAGTCCCGTCTATACAAGACTTGTAATGTATGTTTTCATATTCCATTGCATAGAAGATAGTAAGGGTAGGTACGTATGGAAAGGAAGTTTTAAGTAGTTCTAAAATAGAACATACTTGGCCAGGATCACGAACTTTTAATAATGAAGGTTTCATAAGAAAACTTTGATGAATGTAGAGCTGAACTTCAGCTTTTGTAGGTAATGGATTTGTTTGTCCTTTAGAAATCTCATATTTCTTATTTAGAAATCGATAGGTTGTGACGGGTTTTTGATATCATATGAAATGATATTGATGATGTGATGGAATAATTCTAGAGACCATTGCGCAAAACACAATGTCTCGGAAGTAGGTTAGACCATTGTGCAATTCACAATGTCTGGGAAGTAGGTTAGACCATTGTGTGACTCAAAACATTTGAGAAATGGTTAAGACCATTGTATAATACAATGTCTTGGAAAATAGGAAAGACCATTGCAATCAGTTACAATGTCTTGGACATAAAATGTTGGAGTAGGAACATGATTGGGAGAATGTGATTGTGTCGAAATGCCCTAGAATAGGCATACGCAGATATGTTTAGTCCATTGTTTAGATAAATGATTGAAAATAAACCGAGTTTATATATCAATATACTAATGCTTACGGGGAAATGCTCAATTATGTTTAGGGTACATATATTAATATGCAATTATGTTTGTGTAGCACAAAAATGTCTACGGGGAAATGCTCAAAATGGGTATATATGAATATACTAATATGTTTGTGTATCATAACATGCTTACTAAGTCCATAATCGTCTGGAGGATGGAAGACACGGATAGCGGAAGGCTATAAAATGTTTTTGCTTGTAATTGCGGTTATAGTTTAGGTCTCAATTAGACCCGTTTCTCTATAACCATGGCTCTGGTACCAATCTGTAACACCCCCAATTCATGGTTGCAGCGGAATTCAAACTGGGTGTTACTCGACGGCACAATAGTCACAATAATAGAAAACGAACTCCAATTGAGTCGTTTTAAAAGATTTATCATTCAAATTATATAAATATCAGAGATTACAAAATGAGGTCCCAAATGGTTCCATGTTTACAATTTACATTAAATGAGTTTTGAATGATAATAAAATTTATAGCCCTCTTGAGTATCCGTGCCATCCTTGATCGTCATGGACCTGAAATACATGCTTGAGAGGTCAACACAAAGGTTGAGTGATATTCATAGAGTTTGTTTAATGTTTGAACACAATATGTTGGTAGCGTGAGCTGTAGACTCACACCAATGTTTGGAAAACAAAACAGGTAGGCTACGTTATTATACGCCCATAAAATGTATTATACACTAAGCTTATGACACCAAAACGTTAACGTGTACCAATATCGATCGGCAGATTTATCCCGGTAGGTACTTTGCTAACATACCTAAATCTCAAATATTAGTGCATTTGTTTGAACTTAGTCAATACAAATAGGATTCGTCAATCCCAATAGGCCTATTCACAATACTCGCGCTCACTATTGCTAGTGATTAAATGGTTCATAATAAGGAATCTCGGTTTAGCAAGGCTGGTACTTAGTGATAATAAAACAATCAGGCAAGCATACAATTTAAAAACATTGTGCCCGGTTAAAAATAGCATGTATTCCCCCCAAGGGTTTGTAAAACAATTAAGTAATGAAAAGTGGGGCTATGAACTCACCTTAAGTAAGATAGCAAGTAATGAATGTAACGGGTGAATCGTGAAGGTTTCTACGAGCAACCTATAATAGAATGTTGCGACTTAGGATCGAAGTGAAGAATATGAATAAGTGCCTATATATATATATATATCTTGCATTTAGTCCATGATGTGGTATGATGTATATTGTAAGTCGTAGAAAGAAAAGATTCATGAAACATGTATGTTTTATATATCGTTTACTACCGTTCGGGCCGACATAATTCAGAAGTCATGTTAGTAAGCGTTCGAGGAGCCAGGACACTTTAATTCGTAAATCCACAACTCATCTCGACGGCTTACATAATGAACTCCTCACATGAGGCTCCCTACTATTGTAGTACTTGATAAAATATATAGATATAAGTTTTGATCCGAAAAGTTACATGTCCGATATTTGAATAAACTTAGGAAAGTTTATTATTACATGAAGATTGTTATTAGGGTATGTTTCATATAACTTGTATGACCATTTTTCTTTGTATTATCTCATGGTTCTTTTAAGTGAAGTAGATCCAAATTGTTTGTTCAAGTTATCGCCAATTCTTTGTTTCATGTTTACGCCTAAGTAAGCTTACATGGTCATTTCGTCATGGCCTAGCCATGACCTTTGGTCCTTGTTCCAAGGTCATGAGACACAACCTTGGCTCTAGCCATAGTGGTGGTCTTGATTATAGGTCATAAGACCTCTTGTTCCTTTTAAAGTATAACCATAATATAGTGACTTATATATATGTAAATAGCTGTTAAGAAACTGAGAAATATCTCACTCGTTATTGATTTTCTGGAGACGTGCTTATGACTTTTTGAAGAAAACGTGATTCCGGACAACTTTCGTGTTTTAAATTTTTCATGAAACGGACCAGAAATGCCTCTTTTTGCATGTTTTAAGTTTCTGTAACAGAAGGTATTTGGCAGCTTTGCCGCAAAGTTTTGGTAACTTCAAATCGTCATAACTTTTGACTCGTATACTCGTTTTAGGTGGTTCAAATTGCTACGGTTTCCTTGTTAGGTCCTCTACTACAATATGTAATGATCGAATATCATATTTTTACCATTTTGATCAGGTCTTTCCAAGAAAGTCACTAGTTTACTTGTTTTAATAACTTATCTTAACAATCAATTACAACAACATGTTTTACTCATTTTTATACATCATGGACATGAATACAAGACATAATATAGCAAGAATAATATGTAAATAACATGAACATGATTAATTAATAAGAAGCATGTTAGGGTTTGGCTTACAACTTTTGGCTTTCAACAAAGAAAGGAAATAACTAGTAAGGATAGGACTTTGATAGACTTGCTTCAACCCACTTCACTTCATGCAATCTTTCTACTCTTGTAATCTTGAAAGATGGATGATGAAGGTTGAGGTGACTTGAGTGGATTCAAACTCAAGAGAAATCACCAAGTATATGAGGTTATGGAAGTGTTTGATGAATGATAACCTAACTAGAGTTTCTACCTTGAACTTGAATCTTGCATGAAACTTGGAAGAGAATGAGCTAAGGATGAGAGAATGGTGTGTGTGAGTGTGGCGTTTAAATGAGAGGAGGGGAGGGATTATATATGACTTTGAGGAGGTTAGAACATTGACTAGTCCAACCTTGGAGAGCAAGGTGAACACTTGTAACCATCTTAAAGCCTTAAGCACAAGATCAAACCACCTAGTGTGAATCCCCCCCCCCCTAGTGGCGGTTTGCCAAGCTTGGGGAGGAAGTTTTGGTTTGTGATGATCTTATCCAAGCTTATGTAGTTAGTTTTGACTCCGTAAAATGCAAACCGTAAGTTGTTACGTCACAAAACGTAAAACCGGGTATCGTAAAAATACGAAACTTGGAAGAATGATTAAACTTGTCAAAATACTCCATAATAAAATATAAAATGAGTGGTAGGTTCCATTTGGGTGGTAAAACCCTGCTAAAACTGAAAACACGGGTCTAAAACGCGTAATACGTAAAATGTACGAATATTGCGTAAAATTGAGAAAAGTAAAATGTTACTTTTCTAATAGGTTATAAATGATTTAAAATGACTTATAATGTCTAGACTGGGCTCAGTCTAGTGTCGGTTGGTATTAAATGTCTTTTAAACATCAAACCGTAAGCCTAAAAATCAAGGAATGACTTATAAAATCAAGGGATGATTTTTGGTCAATGGAGGAGGGAAAAATATGTTGACTTTTTCTAATAAGTTGAAAACTCAAATCGTCTTAGAAACGCGGTGCAGGTATAGGCTAAGGTTACGGCTGAGTAAAAACGCTTAAAACTGAAAATTCCAGTTTTTCACGGCCAAGGTTTATTTTGGTCATGTTTTTCTCGGTCACGATTAATTCTCAAATAAATCATGAGTGTGTCAAACATTTTTCTGATGCGGGGTCACTTAACGCGGTCGAGTTTCGTTGTGCGTAGAATTTCTGAATGACGTTTTACCCTAAAACGTGTAATTCCTTATTAACTTTCACGAAAATGAGCTTATGAAAGTTAAACTTTTATTTTGCCATGGAAATGATTTATCACTCGAGGCCAAGAAACAAAAATCCAGTTTCGGGAAAATTTCGGGAAAAATGAATAGTAAAAGTGAATAGTGAAATTTTTCCGGGAATGGTAATTAACCTGAAATTGTGAATTGTTACAACAAATACATGTGGTATTCAAATAATGGGAAGTCTGATAAGTACTCTACTAAAAAGGTTTGGGAAGATTTAAGACAGGGAGGGAGTCAAGTGGATTGGTATGATATTGTATGGTTTTCTAATTGCACTCCCAAGCACTCTTTTATCATGTGGATGGCTATTCAAGGTAGACTGTCTACTCAGGAAAGGTTGCATCAATGGTACCCTGAAAAGATTATGGCATGTCCTTTATGTGAGAAATGTTTAGATTCCCTGAACCACCTTTTCTTTGAGTGCCAATATTCTGGTAAGATGTGGAAAACTTTAAAAGAAAAAGCTGGCTATAGTTATCTTCCTGATAAGTGGGATGATATCATTAGCAGTTTGACTAGAATAAGATACAACAAGGCAATCAGAAGTGTATTAATCAGAATAATTTTGGCAGCTTGTGTTTATTTTGTATGGAATGAGAGGAACAAGAGATTGTTTACCAGTGAAAGAATTGATAATAGGGAGCTTATTGAGAATGTCATCAACCATGTGAGACTAAAGCTTTCAAGCCTTAAGGTGAAGAAGTCTGCTCAAATTGTGGAAGTAAGTAAACAATGGGATGTTTTGATGAATGAAGTATAGTTTGAGCTGTTTAGAATATGGGGGTGTATATGTGAGAAGTTTTTTGATCATGATGCTCCTATATGAACTGGCTTGCTTCTGAAAGGGGTGTTTGGTTCTCTGGTTACAGAAGCAGTATTCTTATTTGTACTACTGCTGTTATTTTCCAACCATAACAATGTGTATGTATCTTGTACATTGGAGTTCTTTGGGTGTGACTGTACTTACTGGATCATCATTCTCTTAACCAGTTGGTCCTTGGGAGGAAACTGTGTTAGGCTTTGATGCTATAGTGAGAGGTCTAATTCCATTGAATGTACCATAAAGTAGAGCATCACATTGTGAAGGGTATATGGTTGTGGAGGCCAATGTATGTTGAATGGAATAGCGAGGAGTGAAAGATGAACTGCTTGGTCCATTCAATACATTGGCACAGGAGGATAGGTTGGTCATCATTGAGGGTGAGTGTTTCCAAACAATTGAAGCCTTTCTAGAGAAGGAAATGTAGGTTTTTGGAAGAGCCCCTCCATGGATGGGTTATGGGTTCCTAGTGAAGCCACACACTTTCCTGTCTCTACTGTTGTGGATGATGGTTGAATGGTTTAGATGGGAAGTGATGTGGAAATGTAGCTAGATGGTTGGTGCAAAAGAAGTTGAATTTAATAGCTAAAGGTTGGCATGGTTTCTGTTATAGTGCAGCCTGATAGCTTGTGGATATTCATCTCTGTGGTGACAGAGAAAAGGTTTTATGGAAGTGGATATCTGGGTGTTCATATTACTGATTGTATTAGCTAGTATTGTATGTGTTTTTTCTGTATTCACTGGTTGAAGATGAGTTCAATCCAGTTAAGAGAATTGTAATGTAACTGTTATATTGTTGATAGTAATATAAACTTTCACCTTTTGCACACAAAAAAAAAAAAAAAAAAAAAAACTTTGATAAATATACAACATTTTGACTGAAATTTACTTCATTTGATGTATCTTTTATGATGACTATTTTCTTATTAACTTCAGTTTTATAACCAAAGTTTCAAGTGTATTGTAATATTATAAGTTACAAAATAGCATAACTGGGCTGAAACTTACTTGCAAGCCCAGTCCATCTTTTAGTTCTCACAAAGCCATAGCAAATTAGCAATTGAATTTGACTATTTGAGGCTCTTTCTATTTTTCTGTAACCTATCTATTTGCTATTCGAACGATAAACTTCATAAAAACTAGTTGTATCGTATAAGCTAACTTTGGTCAACTAGTTACTATTTCATAGATGATTCACTTACATGACATTCATGTCGAGAAGTAGATGAAAAAATTGTTAAAAGCAGCTTAGCTTACATGGTGTATTTTGATTACTCCGGGTGGTGAGATCTCATGTGATCTTTAGTCGCAAACTGTCCATCGACGTATCTATTGCATTGGTTGCTTGATGTGAATATGGCTTAACCAACTTTCTCCCAAATATCATTCCATACGGCCCAAGAAACGTAAGCCCGTTGGAAAATCATTAGTACTTTGCATTTATCAAAAGAGATTATAAACATCTGATTGATTCATCTGGATTAAAACCAAACAATACAATACAACTGATTACCATGGCCTAACAATATAGTATTAGACAACTACTTATGCATTACTTGATAAGTATAAAAGTCGGCCAATTGTGATAAACTAATAATGACAACTAATCACAAAAGGGCTGATAGTATTAAGATGTAGAGTAGATTAATTACTTGATCAAATAAACCCGAACAAAGTCACATGTTTTGAACTAGTATGGTCATTTCGTTAATTTGGATTTTGCTTACTGTTTTAGATGTATATGCAAGTGCTCTAGCTAGAAAATCAACCATTATATAAATACAGTTGTTTATTTGATGATGTATCAGTCATACACAATTAAGATCGATCACATATATGTTAAAGTGATACGGAGTACGAAACCAAAAGACTATCAAGACCCTCCACCTGCTGCCCTTTTCGACCCCGAAGAACTCACCAAAATGGTCTTTTTACCAAGCCATAATAGTTGAGTTCATTGCCACAATGTTGCTCCTTTACATCACTGTCTTGACTGTCATTGGTTACAAGTCCCAAGTCGACCCTGCCCACAGCAATGACCAATGTGGTGATGTTGGAATCCTTGGTATCGCATGGGCCTTTGGGGGCATGACGTTTGTCCTTGTTTATTGCACTATATGCTGGTATCTCAGGAGGACACATTAACCCTGCTGTTACATTCGGGCTGTTTTTGGCTTTGAAAGTAACACTACCAAGTGAATTTATGTACATTGTGGCTTAATGTTTGGGTGCTATTTGTGGTTGTGGTCTTGTTAAGGCTTTCCAAATGACTTGCTATCATAATTATGGTGGTGGTGCTAATGAGCTTGCTGATGCATGGCTACAGCAAAGGAACCGGTTTGGGTGCTGAAATCATTGGTACCTTTGTTCTTGTTTACATTGTCTTCTCGGCTACTGACCCTAAGAGAAATGCACACGAACATTTAGGGTAAATTATAACGGGGGACAATAATTTTGGGACGGAGGGAGTAGTTAGAAAATACAAAATACGACCAGCAGTGTCATATCATATCAAAAGTCCAAACATTTAGGGTAAATTAAAGTCTTAATTACCTGCTTAATCACATTGCAACTTTTTACTAAATTCATTGGACAAATTTCAGAATCTAGAAATTGTGACTGTTTTTTTGTGACCTGTGGATAGTTCCTCGGCAGAGACTACAAGGATCCCGTTACTATCTAAACTGAAGCAAACCTCTAGTTCCAACTCCCCATTGGGACCTGGCGTAAGGCCATCAACGGTGAACTTGCCAAGTAACTTGTTGTCCTTAACTTTGACCCCCTCACCCTGATACACAGAGATAGTTACTCCTGACACGTAGTTGATTGCAAAATGTCTTTTCTTCTTGCTTGTGAGTATGGAAGTGTTCCTGGGAACAACAACCGACATGTTACCCCATACACCATTAATCTGGATTTCTATTCCTAATGAGAGGGGAGTCACATCCTGTAAGACAATATCTCGCACCACGTTATAATCATTTCCACTTAACCTTGAGGCAAGATTGCAGCCCCAAATGCAACAGCCTCATCTGCATTCATACTCTTGTAAAGTGTCTTCCCTTCAAAATACTCTTCTACCATTCGTTGTACCTTTGGAATCCTACTCGAACCCCCAACAACAACCACCTCATCCACATCCTTCTTCTTCATTCCCCCATCAAACAAACATTTTTCAACTAGCTCAACACATTTTGTAAAATAAGTTGCATTTAGTTCCTCAAATTTGGCTCCGCTGATTTTTATCGAAAAGTCATTGCCCTCATACAAGCAATCAATTTCGATTGGAGCAAAAGTAGTTGACGACAAATCCCTCTTTGCTTTCTCACAAGCTACTTTCAGCCTCGCCATTGCTCTTGGATTACCTCTTAGGTTGACCTCCCGGTGTTTTTTCTTAAATGATTGTATGCAGTAATTAACAAGTCTTGCATCAAAATCCTCACCACCTAAATGAGTGTCGCCCCCTACAGCTTTGACATTAATGTCGCCTGTCTTACTAATGGTCAAAAGAGATGCATCAAAGGTTCCGCCACCCAAATCAAGCACCAAAACATTCTTATCCTTGACCCATTGTTTGTCACCGAAATTGTCAGCACCATATGCGATTGCAGCAGCTGTAGGCTCATTTAACAAACGCAACACATTGAGGCCCGCAATAGTTCCTGCTTCCTTTGTTGCCTCTCGCTGTTGGTTGTTAAAATAAGCAGGAACGGTGATCACAGCATCTGTTACCTTTGTTCCAATATATTCTTCTGCAACCTCTTTCATCTTCTTGAGAACCATAGCAGATAATTCTTCAGGTGCATATTGTTTATCTTCTCCCTTGTACTTAACTACAACCGTTGGCTTCTCTGAAGGCCCTTTAATGACCTTAAAAGGCCACGACTCCATGTCATTTGTGACTTGAGGATCACGGAATCTACTTCCAATCAAACGCTTATCCCAACTCGTAAAGGGTGTCTGTTTAAGCTTACGAGCTTATTTGATCCGGCTTAGATTTCATAAGCCCATTTTTCCGGTTGATTTTTTTTCCTCGTGAGCATATTGTGCCTTAAGAATGAAAAATAAGCTTACAAGCTGGAAAATAAGCCAGAAAACATGAGCGTATGAAATATAAGATGATTCAAATAAGCAGCCTCTCAACTTGAGAGAAGTCCAAACACCAACTGTAATGCCTATAAAAAAGAATCTTCACTAGGTAAAGGAGCCTGCTCTGGGCGCTAATGCGCTATGGGCCGTTGATAAGTATGTATTCCAACAAAACACACTCTAAGATCTTTAAACCATATATATATAATCCTAACCAAAGATAGAAGCATAGAATTTGAGGGTCAGATCTACGACACTTTCAAAGTAGTTTTAAACACGCAAGTATGTTTTTCTTGTGATCCAACCCGCATCTCAATCGACTCAAAGATTCTCCGAAAAGTTTGAATACGCGGGACCTGACCCCTGCATTCTTTTGGTTCTCGACTAGCCCTTCTCTAAAACATAGCCTTATGAAATGATCACGTTTTTCAGTAAATCTATTGTTGATGCATAATCTGGCGCGGACAAATTCAACGACTCTCCTTGGGCCGTTAGTCGTCTTCATAAGCCCTGAGTAGACCTGTCAACAAAGAGAACCCGTTAGGAGTGGACCCGAGGCCGTAGCCCCGGGATCCACCTCCGACGGTCAAGTTAGTATTGATGCGCGGAGCATATGAGAATTAGGTTTAGGATAACCTGTTATATCGTATCGTGAATGAAACCCCAGCCTTATATTTATAAGGCATGGATTAGGGTTTAGGCATAGAGTGGGTCGCTGTCTGCCGGGCCTGGCCCATGTAGGGTCCAGTCCGGACCATACGTCCACAAGCCCCCCAAGTTTAGTATGACATAGCGCGTGGCTATGTTATGCTAAACTTAAGTTCTGTTCATGGCCGCGTAGGCCCAATCAACCAAGATGGCGTGACCCATGCGTGCGCAACTTGTGTGCACATGGGACGAATCATACTGCGCAACCCAAATGCGACAGTGCGCACTGGGATTGCGATTGTGATTGTCTCACAATAGTGAAGGTGGATAGGTGGATCCCTATGCTGCATCCTAGATAAGGGTGTACCTTTTGTACCAGTAGCGATGCAACATAGTGCAACAGAAGACGTGCTTCTGTGGCAGAAGTGCGCGTTGTCCGCGACAAAAGTGTGCGCTGTGCGCGGTAAGGATGCGCGCTGTGCGCGAAAGAGGTGCGCGTTGTTCGCGACAAAGGTGCGCGCTGTGCGCGAACATTACATTCGTCTTTACAACCGACAAAGGACGTCTCCCCTGCGGCAAGATGGTGCGAATATTTAAATCCGTCTTTGTACCGGGCTTGCAATACCTCTTACGTACGATCTGCTTTCAAATATGCCTGCGTGACTTGTACGGAAACAGTGGTAGTATATACGCTGGTAGCCCCCCAAGTTGGATGGGTGCTACTCTTGTAGGAGCATTAAACTTAGTTATACAAATCCTGAAAAACACTTAATGCAAATATTAAAAGTATATGCCGCGAATCGCAACATATAAAACTTAATGAGGTAAAAGATTAGTGCGTAGCAAAAGTATAGCACATAGCATATAAAATTAATACATAAGAGAAGTAACAGTGTGAATTACACCTATCGTGAGGTTTTACAAACTATATAAAAGAAGTAGCACGTAGCTAATAATAAAAACAGTGCGCGCATGGCGATTTATTGATCTTTTTGTGTTTTATTATAATAAAAATAGTGGCGCGGATGGACGTACCATGACCGCAACTAATAGTTTCTGTTGCACGCACAGACGCAGATAGAATTATCGTGCCCGCATAGACTCTAACGTTTTGTGGATAATCGCAGTTGACCACGGCTTTCGTCCAGTGCCTGTACGTGACAGTGACAGTGCGCTCATGGCGATTGACTAGCATCGTGGTGCCTGTACATGACAGTGCGCTCATGGCGCCAATCTGCGAAGATTTCCGAACACATGGCCTAACGTGGGTAGATTTATCGTGACTGCGTTGTTCGCGGCTAAAAGATAAAATAGGTCCGATCGTGCGGACATAGCGCATGGCTATAGGTAAAATCGTGTTTACCAAATTTAAAAGATTTATGTAAAATCTTATGAATATTTAAAAATATAAAGTAGGTCCGATCGTGCGGACGTAATGCGGTTATAGGTAAAATCGTGTTTACCAAGTTAAAAGATTTACATAAAATCTTTTTAATATTTAAAATATAATATATCTTATTACCAATTTAAAAGATATGTACAAAAATTTTTGGGATATCTTTTGAAATTATAGAGAATATTGCGATTGTGATATATCTTTAGCAATATATCATGACCAAATTCACATTGATAATAAGGTTATCAGTGGGATGTCTAATCAACATGCTATTCACATATCCACATGCATGTCTGCATCGTATAATATCTAATAGCATGCATACGTACAGAGAAGTAGGGTATACTAGTTTCACCATTAGTACGCTTATCAACTAGTAATGGTTGATTGGTTTCTCTCAAATTTGTTCACAAAATAGTTACCGGTGATCCTTGTTGCCGGCTTTTGGAATCGATGATTGCGTTCCAATGATGTGAGAGCACGAAACTTGTCGTAGTCAGGTCCCACGGATGACGCCACTTGTTGATGCATAATCTGGCGCAGACTAATTCAACAACTCTCCTTGGGCCGTTAGTCGTCTTCATAAGCCCTGAGTAGACCTGTCAACAAAGAGAACCCGTTAGGAGTGGACCCGAGGCCGTAGCCCCGGGATCCACCTCCGACGGTCAAGTTAGTATTGATGCGCGGAGCATATGAGAATTAGGTTTAGGATAACCTGTTATATCGTATCGTGAATGAAACCCCAGCCTTATATTTATAAGGCATGGATTAGGGTTTAGGCGTAGAGTGGGCCGCTGTCTGCCGGGCCTGGCCCATGTAGGGTCCAGTCCGGACCATACGTCCACATCTATAGTCAATATTTCGCATGTGGCCTATTTCTCCGAAGCGACCAACTTAAATATATTACTACTACAATCAGGTACTTAAACAGGATACAAACTCAAACACGGCTAGGCTTATTTTGTTTTGGGGTTATGTTTCTTAAGCTCACTTTTTGTGGTTTTTTTGGAAACTTTCCCGCTTATATAAACTTATTATGTCATACTAGTAATAAGCTTATATAAACTTAAAAGTTTCTAAATGAGCCACAAGGTGAGCTTATGATACATAAGCCCAAAACCAAATAAGCCATAAGCCGCTTATATAAGCCAAAACAAACACCCTCTTAAAATAGACTAAACAATGGGCATTTAAGAATTATCGAGGTTTATTTAACAAAATTAGCACTACGCCATAAAAATTATTTTGGCTTAAATGACAGCAAGTAAAGATGGTAACTTAAGTAATAAACATCAATTTTTTACCTTTTAATTTATGTTCAGAACGATTAGCGTTTGCTTTTGGACTGTAGAAGACTTTTGGTAATGTTTTTCTTCTACAGTATTATTTCTTTTCATCTTTTATTTCGTTTTCCTACAAACATACCAAAAGTCTTTATTAAATATACTTTTTAATTTACAAGAAAATTTGTATTTTTCCATAAAGTGGACAAATAAGGCAGAAAATTGCAACTGTACCAAATACTAGATTTGGTCAATTGAAAATTTGTATTTTACGTGTCAAAATTGAAAATTTATGTATGTTATAATAAAAGTCAAAGTTGAAAATCAATTTGGTCAATTCTTTAAATTTAAATAAATTATATAGATTCAAGAATAATTATTTGTTTTTATTTTTTTTAATAACTTTATAAGTTTGATAAATATCCAGTAGAATTGTTATTTATAAATACTAGACGAGTACCCGTGCATAGCAACGGGATTTATAGCGGCAGATAATTATGGAGATGCTTTTGGTTAAATGTTTTGTATAACGTTTTGTGTAACTATAATTGTTTGCCGCTTGAAAATCCCATTGTTATGCATGAGTACTCGTCTAGTTATTTTCGAAACCTCCAATATGCATATGCCTCTTTTTATATAACATGTGCATAACCCATTGATATGTCCGTAAAGCAAAAGT
Source organism: Artemisia argyi (assembly GCA_030686995.1). NCBI lineage: Eukaryota > Viridiplantae > Streptophyta > Magnoliopsida > Asterales > Asteraceae > Artemisia > Artemisia argyi. The sequence goes on from CM060680.1 coordinate 7,593,469, forward strand.
AAAGTAATCAACTATCTAAGAAAAATAGTAATATTTTTGTTTATTAATATTTTTCATTTAAATAAACTAATCAAGTATAACTTAATTTTTTGTACATATAAATGCTTTTTCATCATATAGATTATGAAAACCATTTGAAATTTCATTTAAAAGATTGTATTAACACATTGGGATATAACTGTGTTTCCTTCAATAGTTTTCGTGTCCAGCCTTGCATTTAAATATCGTTAGTAGCATCTTCAGTATTTGCAACAATAATGAAAATGTTTAACTATTAGTCGAGAAAACACCAAAGCGTGTAGGTACAGGTGTGTAGAGAATACATGATTACCTTCTATTTCTTACTTGTTATATAAGTAAATGTTTTATGAGATATTTGTCTTGTCACTAAAATTATGTCATGAGATAATTGAGTAAATATGGCATGAAAATGGATGTTTTTTTAATTTCAATCCATTGAAGTGCTTTATCAAACACCCAATATGCCAAAAGCATAAAACTTCTATATGATCATTCATTGAAATGGAGTTTAAAAAGGGAAATATATTGAACCAATCTTCTATAAAATTCAAAAGAACAGATGTGTATGCAAACCGCTATGTAAAAAGTAGACACAAAACACCATTAGGTTCAACATTTGCATTTCAAAGTACATAGTATGCTAAAACTAATAACAATTATTAAAGGAACAAAGGGCTAAAAAATCAGCTTAAAAGTACCAGCAATAAAGTGATGTTGATTACATCTAGGTCATTTCATCTCTTAAACTCCCTACATACTCAATCGGCTAAACAGCCTAAACACTATTCTTTTGTTCAGTGATAACATATGCTTGAAATACGTTTTACCTATGCAATCACCTCATGCTTTTTGTTCGACTGAGACGTTGTCAATGCCACCACAAAGAAGAGAAGCGCCAAGAACCAAAAGAAAATTGGAGAAAATGGAGACCAATAAAGAATATTTGACAACATCCACTTTATTTTTCGGTGGTGCAAATATTTGTACAATAAACTCACTTGCATTTCCAAATGTTGGGTTCAACAACCCTCTCACTGCAATAAGAATAAGAATAGTTGATATTAGTTTCAATCCATTATCATATGTAGATGAAAACTCAGAATGTATTGGTGTATTACTGGATATGATATGTTGATGCACCACTTTGGTTCAACAGCCTCGTGCAAATACGCAAGCCTGCAAATTGCAATTAATTATTTCGTGAGATTATTCATGAAAATCCCACGTAAGAAAAATAATATAGTATATTAAGTTTTGAAAGCATTAAATCAGGATAATCAGAAGCTAAATCTGTTTATCAAACTTCAAAAACTGATTATTTAGCTTCCTGTAAACTGTATTTACCTGGTAATGAGCAGCTCCGAAAAGTGGAAATAGTCATAAGATGATTGAGCTATCTATGAATTCCATCACGTGTAAGTTCCATCAGTAAGCTTCTTTGACTTGTTGATACTCTTCTTGAACCAAACACATCATCTCATCCATATTCCCGTTCCCCGACCCTACTGATTCAAGACCTGCATAATCAGCAGGGTCAATGACAGTACTTTAAATATTGACATTAAAAAGATGATATGTGTTTAAAAATCGTTCAAGATATTAATGTCTTTTAGAACTTATAAATAGGTACGCAAACCGCCAAACTTGCTTATCTAATAATATCTACTTAAAATAATGATGATAAGCGCTAAAATGAGCAATCCCAAACAACCCTTATATGATCTCGACATGACACAATCCCTTCTTTTTTTGTTGTGGTTATTTCTTAATAGATTATTTGATTGGACACAAGCATAATAAACTGATTTTATTGTAATTCAGAACACACTAATCCAACAATCATCTTCAAGCTAGTTCATGATATATTGGATGAAATTAAGGGATTTGATTGGACACAAACATAATGAAACTAACATGTCGATATCACAAACCTTTGCATAGTCTCCAAGTTGGTTCATTATATTACACGCACCCTAAAACATTTCCCTTAGAGCAGCTATATAAACAAACACACTATTAAGCTTAATAACTGGTGACATATTCAACATACAAATACAAAGAAGCAGAAGCACATGTCTGATGTATTATGTACATAGCATGTGGACTAAATTTAATACGGGCTATTTTCATGTGTGTGTAAAATATAAAATGTATAAATATACCTCACAAATTATCATATTATTAGTAACAAAAAAAGGGATACCTTGACTTGGAGGTTGAGAAATTTGACGTAGTCTATGCTCTCATGAAGCATCGAAGCCTTGCTCTATGTCATTCCACCTGCCATTAAAAATGTATCAAATAAACATCATATAAGAATCAACCAATAACTTAAGGAATTACGTAAAACTCATAAAGTTCACCTATTTATAACAATCACACATTATCCAACACTAAAACAACGTTTTTGAACAAAATCTATCGATTGTTGCTAGTATTTAAATTGAATTTGAAGAACCCTAAGAATTAGTAGTCTATGTCATACATTAAAGTAAATATTTTTGTTAGACAAACAAAAAATCGAAATAGAAATATGATATAAATCAAGTTATTTCATTGAAGCTACCTTGCTAGTATTTAAATCGAAATAGTCACCTATTGAGCATACCAATTTGCAAGAACCCTGATAAAAGGATAATGAATAGCCATAGAAGTTACCTTGCTAATAATGTATTTCATAGCCGCTTATGCAATCCTTTTGTGCAATACGTAAGTCCTTTTTTACTTAACGCGAGAGTGTAGGTTCATAAGAAGAAGAATAATGATGACATTCTTCAAGCACTGAAAAAATGATGTAGACATTACATTCTTCAAGCACTAAAAAACTGATGTTGACATTTCATCAAACATCCAAAGTGCAAAAACATATAATTCAAGAATAAGCAAATACAAATAAAGTTGATTGAATAAAAAATAGTTGTGAAACACAACCTGAATTAGCAAAAGTGCCACCAAAATTAGAGAAGTGTTCCATCTTCTAGTACTCCTTCCACCGACAAATCCTATATTTAGCTTCAAATCAAATACAGACAGAAACATAAATAATACAAATAGATCTAACAAAAAAACCTCAAAACTTGTTTAATATAAATAGATCTAAAAAAAAACTCAAAAAAAATACCTTAGAACCGGTCAGACATGAAGATCCAATAAAATATGATCGTGACAACGGCGGACTCAGATGAGGGTTGTGTGGCCGGCGGATTCATATGGTGCTGGCGGCGGCTGTTATAGATAGTGTATGGAGATGTGTGTTTTAGGTTAGAGAGAAAGAAAGAGAGGATAGGAGTTATGTGTGTGTGATTTATTGATTTGCAGTTTCATTCCATTCAATACTTGAATTGCAGTTTCGATTTACATTATTGGTTGACAAGGGTAAAATTGGGATTGACTGAAAATTCAGTTTTTCACAATTCCACATTTTCACTTTGACCAAAAATACATTATAAGTAGTTAAGATTATTATCAATATATATTACATTAATTTATTTGCACGGAATTATAAATAGAAAAAGGAAACCACGAGTTACTATCACATATAAGTGAATACACGAGATTAGGGGTGTTAACGATCCGAGCCGAGTCGAGTTTTGGCCTAAACGAGCTAGGCTCGTTTATTAACTAATCGGCTCGAGCTCGAATAAAATTTTGAAAATTGGCTCGAGCTCGAGCTCGAATATTTTTTTGTTGTTCGAGCTCGAAGCTCGTTTAAGATTTATAACTTTTATTATTCTTACACTAACTTTCAAGCTTAATATGTCCGTATAAAAGATCGAACTTGATAGGCTCGTTTATTAACTCAAGCTCGAGCTCGAAAGCTCGCTTGCAATTATAAAAATTATAAAAAATGATCTTATACTCAAACTAAAGTTGATGTAACTTATAAGCTCAAAAAAGCTTGTTTAGGAACACACAATTAATGTTTTATATCATTTAAAGCTTAGCTATGTTTCAAAATAAGGTGGAAGATTTGCCTATATAGAGTTTTTTCTCTTGAAATTTATCCTATTAAAGTGATGTGGGATAAGTTTACTGGTCATGTCACTCCTATATTTTGATTTATCTTGTTCTTTTGATATTTTCAAAGTTTATTTCTTATTTTTTTTTTGTCTAAATATTTCTAGTTAGAAAAGAAAATATATCATTATATTTTTCTAATTTTAAAACAAAAGTAAGATACTATTATACATATACAAGTATTTAGTAGCTAATTATTACATTAAAAGGTTTTTATCTTCCTGTATTATATAATATGTCAAAAACTATTCATTAGATTATTATATGCTTGGTACAAAACGAGGAAAGGGAAAGGGAATGACAATAGCCATGCAAAGGAATGCAATGATTATTCAATTTCATTGCATAAGATGTTGCTAAGTTGAAATATTCAAGGATGAAAATGATTTTGTTGTACTAATTGGCGAAGTATTTTTAATGGAAAAAAATACGAACAAAATAAAATTAATATGAACTACTGTCATATTGTATCAAACCTAGCATTAAACATTACAAATAAATATCAAACGACAAAAAAAATTCAATGTGAATAGCCAATACAAATACAAGCACAATAAAGTTATGAAACAAATAATAAACTAATTCAATATTAATACGAAAATGAATAAAATGAACATGCCATTATCAAGAAAATGATAACGTTAAACAAAACCAAACGTTGAAAATAACCGAATTAAATATAGTTTATAAGCTTTGAGGCTAGGTACAATAACATCGGTCAATCCCTCTCTTTTTCCATGTCACGCCAGCTTTTTCTCTCCAGCGACCTGCAGGAGATTGGGTGCCCCAGTAAAGACGACCTTAATAATATTAATTAGCATGTGGGCCTTTGTTTTTTTATGTGTGTATATACTCGGTCGTGAGGTCGACCCTTTTCGTTTCTTTTCCTACCTCCAATCGGTCGCGACCGATACTCAACAAAAGGAAAGACCGAGTTGTTGTGGCTCGACTGAGTGGGTCAACCGATCTATTGCATGCAGCCTGAAGAACTGCTCTATATACGACGTTGGTTGTAGAGTTGGTGTAGTTGCCGTCTTTGTCACAACACAACATTTTTAGACGTCTATTACTTTTTACTCTTGAAAGGGCTACATAAAGTTGTCCGTGGGAAAAAAAACAGACCGTTCCATATATAGCCCAACCTTAGACAAATTTTGGCCTTGAATTTTGTTTATAGTCATGGCAAAACAAACATAAATAGGAAATTGAGTCAATAGATAAATTGGTTTGATATTCAACGTATTCAATATATAACATGTATACTATTATATCAAACATGTACATCTTTGTATATAAAATGAGTCAATACTCCAATTTAACTATTTTAAATCTAGAAGATTCAATTAGCCTAGCGGATATAGCCATGCTTAAGCCCTCCCACGTCATGTTCTTTGACGTTGTAGTCTAAACTACTCTTTGGCTTCTTGGAGATATAGAAACGAGTTCACCATTTATCCTTAACAAAATAAAAAATCAACAGTACCCAATCCCGTCTTCCACAGGATATGGAGGATGTGAGATGTAGACAGCATTACCAGTTACCCCTACGAAGGTAGAGATGTTGATTCCAGAGGACGTCCATCTTTTTTGCAAGGAGTGGGTTCAAAACTAGCAATCTAACTATTTCAAGAGTACAGTTTAGTCCATTATACATTAGGTTAACCAATTAGACCGGATACATCTTGATATATACTTGATAATTTTTATGATGAAAATAAAGGGATAGTGTGTTATTGACTATCTTAGGAGTATGAAAATTATATTATCAAACTTAAATTTTTTATTGACATTAGAAGATCATAATATTGACATACTTTCTTTGATTTTTTCTTCGAAAACTCATTCCTTCACGTAAAGATGCTTCAATTAGGAATAATCAATCCCGTGGAATGCATATGTGAGGCTAAGACAAGATACAATAGTAAGACACAAACATGAGTCCTGTGGAATGTATATTTACTTCACTTCCTCAATTGTATTATTAGGTTTCTCCAAATAAAAAGAAAAAAAATCAAACAATAGAGATTACTTCTTTATCTAACTTAAACTTCTTTTGCGATGTTGTTAAACATCAATTGGTATCCTTTCAGTAGTATGTATGTTTCATTTGAGTTCTATACATATGCTTTCCTAAGCTTACTATAAATTTGTTAACTATATCTATACTATCAAGTGTCAAGATACTTCATATAACTAACCTTGCAATAGCGCCTATTTTCGATAAGCTGTATGCATTAAACATCATAATTAAGTAACATTATATATCACTTGAGATGTGTTATAATCATCTTAGAAAAATACATCTTCTTAAGTTTCTTTTATGTATATTTTATAGTGTTAAATGGAAAATACAAAACTATAAACTAGAATGCATCCCACATAGAAAGATGGAGACAAAATAAAGGAAAGAAAAGTGTTATAAAAGAAAAGCCCAAGAAGTAAGAAGATTTACATAACTTTCAAAGAGTATCTAATTAGATGCTCATAAAGTTTGGCATTTTCATAGTTATTGTTTTGAAATGAAATCATCAATACTTATTAAAACATAAAAATAATTAAAAAAAAAAAAAAAAAAAAAAGTGTTAGATGTTCGGCTCGTTTAGCTCGTTCGAATCGTTAAGCTCGACAAGCTCGAAGGCTCGAGTAACTAAACGAGCTTTCGAATGAGCCGAGTGAAATATAGCTTTATAAAATCTCGGCTCTTTTAACTAAACGAGCATGTTCTTTTGTTCGAGCTCGACTCGAGTGTGACAATTTGTAGGCTCGAGCTCAAGTTAATCGAGCTCGAGCTCGAGTAGCTCGTTAAAAGCTCGACTCGTTTACACCATACTGATGAATCATTTATTCCTCTTTATAATATTATGTAAGAATATCCGTAAAAAGTGTTTTTTTTTTTTTTTTTTTTTTTTAAATCCAATAACGACTCATATTGTATGTTTGACTATTATGTATACCTTTCATGATCACGTGTCTTGGGGTGTGTTCAGGAAATTGACCCCCAAGGCATTACTTTGTGAGTTTGTGGAAACGAGAATGTGACATCTTGTGCTTAGACTTTAGAACGTTTGTTGGATAAAAAGTGTATATGTATCTTTTTGGTGCTATCACATCATGAGTGGTGCATCAAATCATATGACAGACAAAGTTATAAATGGCAGGACATAAAATTATAAAAACTCATAATAAAAGGCCTTACCATGTTTAATAAATTTCATTTTATAAACTCGTTTACATATCAATGTCGAATGTTACTTAATGAGCGTTTAAATCTACTAGATTCGAGGCCTAACATTTAAAAAGCATTTTTAGCTCTACAATTTTTATTAAAGATTTGGTTAAAGAGATATGGAAACTTTGGGATCAAGAAATGCATGTTGTGTGTCATATATAAAAACTTTAGCGCATGTATGATAGAACTAATTTTAAAAAAGTTTATACAATTAATAAATCATTAAGTTACATATTTTTTTCATATCATAAACCTATTACTATTATGAATGAAACTATTCATACAGTTTTTAGATCATAAAACACAATTAACTTTTTCAAATATAAAAAATAAAAAGTAAAAATAGAAAATAGTTTACACCTCTTCAAGATTATAGACTTTTTCATTTCGCCTATGAATGAAAAGGTTGTTCATTATTGTTCATAATTTTTTAAAACTTTTCAAAAACTTTTAGACCTATTGATAAACTACTATGATGGATGCATGTCTCTCAATATTGGATTTATTGTATGTTATTGTTTTTTAGTTTCTTTTTTTTTATTAAATTTATTTTTAAACAGTTAATACATTTTATTAAGATTGTTGGGATAATATTAAACTGCTATTCACTAGAAATTACCTGAGTATAAAATCACTACATGTCGAGTTCATGCTCTAATATATGTTACGAGATTGATATCATGAAACAAGTTAGATGTATCTTACATAATATATGAATATTGTCACCATGAAGTCACCATGAAACCTAACTAACAAAATAGGCTACTCGGTTCCTTTATCATCTCATACAAATAACCAATTCTAATAACTTATTCACAGATTCTTAAACTTTAAATGTCTTTCTTGATTTCAGGGATCAAGAGTTTAAGATGTCGATATCTTAAAGGTAAGTCTCATACTTAGCATGTATACGACATGATTTGTCTTTGAATGAACATGCATGCATGAGAAATATTTATATTGAAACATTGACTAGTCACTAGAGTTTGTATCTTTGTATGAACATGAATGAAAAAATGTTTAACATTGACTAAAGTTTGCAACTTTTTATATCATGTTTATCTTTGAATGAACTTGCGTGAAAAATATTTGAATGAACATGCATCAAAAAATGTTTATAGGAATGTTATACGGTAGAAGGTGACGTGAGTCATCTATAACTTGCGCATATATATGGCTCTGTGCACCCAACTCTCTCTAAAGAGAGAATCTTCAATTTAATGAAACCACAAAGAGCAATTTACTCTACATGAAATTAGTGTTCTGGTAGTAGAGCTGTTGGGCAGCTATGTATGGTTACAAACTTACTAGCATTAAACAAGGATGACCATAAAGCATCAAAAAAAAAAGTTAATATACTTTATGGTATTCAATTTAAACCTCATATGCCTTACTTACACTTCCATTTTACTATCACCACCTAGAGCTCTATAAAAAGTTAACAATTGTCATGTCTGATTAATATTTTTAATTTCTTTGCACCTATTTTCATTGAATATTACACTTTATTATTACATAAATTAAAGAACCTACTAACATTTCAATTTCTTTCCACCTACTTTCATTAACTTCTTGTTGTGATTTCGAGAATCGTTGAAATATCTTGAAGATTATGATTTATTACCAATTTATTATTATTATTATTATTATTATTATTATTATTATTATTATTATTATTATTATTATTATTTATTTATTTATTTTTTTTTTTTATTATCTCAACCATCACTTTTATTAACAATAAATAGGATTTTACAAGAAATTGGTGGGGAGCCGAGAAACCAACTGGGCCCCCACACCTCTATGGTATCCAATTTAAACCTCACATGCCTTACTTACTCTTCCATTTAAACCTCACATGCCTTACTTACTCTTCCATTTGACTATCACCACCTAAAGCTTTATAAAAAGTTAACAATTGTCATCTCTGTTCAATATTTTTAATTTATTTCCACCTATTTTTATTAAATATTACACTTTAGTAGTACGTTTATCAGATCATTGAATACAATTTTACTGCATTTATTACATAAAGTATATAACATGCTAACATTTTTATTTCTTTCTACCTATTTTCATTAATTTCTTGTTGTGATTTCGAGAATCATTGAAATATCTTGAAGTTTATGATTCATTATCATTTTTTTTAAGTTAACATACTTTATGGTATCAAATTTAAACCTAACATGCCTTACCTACACTTCCATTTTACTATCACCACCTAGAGCTCTATAAAAAGTTAACAATTGTCATATCTGTTTAATATTTTTAATTTCTTTCCACCTATTTTCATTGAATATTACACTTTAGTAGTACGTTTATCAGATCATTGAATACCATTTCACTGCATTTCCTACATAAAGTAAAGAACCTACTAACATTTCAATTTCTTTCCACCTACTTTCATTATTTTCTTGTTGGGACTTCGAGAATCATTGAAATATCTTGAAGATTATGATTTATTATTATTTTTTCTTTTTAAGGGTTTAATCCGGTAAATTTATTACTCCAAAAAATAGTTAGGTACATAGGATTTAAATGAATCACACATCTCAGGCCGTTATCGGTTTTGTTGTATACGTTCACTTGCTTGTAGTCTTCATAGAATTGGTTTGGATCGAGTTAACACAAAGACGACTTTTTGCTTATTTTCAACGTTTTTTATGTTATAAGTGTGTTATGTGGTTGGGATGTCTTGAGTTGAAGCCCCGACACTTGAGCACATGGTGGTTGAAGTTAGTCTTGTTGCCTTTTTTTCATATGGCGTTAAGTTTATATATATTTGTCTTTTTCATAGTATCGAGAATACAATAGGGTGCATGTTGACATGCATCGTGGTCTAATACCATTTGAAAGTTGTTAATTACATTTGGTTTTCGTGTAAATATTTTGGAAATTTTTAGATTGGAGCTTAGGCACTTTTAACTACCCGTATAGTACTCTGTACATACTGAAAGATACAGTTAAACTGATTAAGTAAGATTTTTTTTTATTAAAGTTGGTGACTACTTTTCACCAGTGATCAGCCTTGCATTAGGCCATTTCTTAATCCAAGCAAAATATTTATAGTTAAAATATATCTTATCTCGGGCTCGTTATGGAGAGCAAAAAATATTTCACAATGAGAATATGCTCCCCCTTTCTTTAATACAGTAGAACTTAACCATTGACTGCTAGCAATTTTTTTTCTTTCTTATTTAAGTTGTAGTGATGTAATATATTATAGATAGATATCATTTACTTTAAAGTTTAAACCATTTACTTTAAACCAAAACGTACTTGTTTTATATATGTGGTGGATCAAACAATTGAGGGTGCGTTTGGTATCTCGAAATGAGAATGAGGGAATGACTTTTCATTACAATCATTTGTTTGTTTAGGATGCAAATCTTTCAAATGTCGAAATGAATGATAGAAATGTTTCATACTCCATATACCTCTAAATGGTAACGTATGGATATTCCATACCCTGAGTTGGAAGGTGGCATACCCTGAGTTGGAAGATGGAACGCATACTTGGAGATCCTTCAAACGCATGATAGTATGAATGCATGATACACTGAATACGATACTTAATAAACCATATGTGATGGTCCTCCAAACACCATTACTGCGTTAGCTCCCCTCCAACCAACCCTGTTGTATTTTGTTTTCGCCGTATTTCACAGTTTCACCCACGAGCAAATGACACGTCGATGTCGTATTTGATTAAAAATAGACTATATGTAATATATCGCCTGATACTTAAAATTGTGAGTAAAATGAATTTATAGTACAAGTATTCGTAAATAAAGGAGCAATATTCATAAAGTTTTAAGACACGATCACACGACAACTCATGCAATGGGTGGCAATTTTTGACCTGACACGAAACCCTACCTAAGACCACATGAAATTAACCATGTTCATGTTGAGTTAAATAGGTTTTGGATTGTGTTCAATATCGACGCATCTAACCGGTTTATTAAAAACATCGGGTTCGGGTTGGTGATAGTTTAAACGGGTTGACTTGGAAATCTGTTTAAGATTTCTTTAATAAATTGGAAAATATATATATTTGATTATTTAATTATACGGGTTAAACGGGTCGACCCGCAAACCTGTTTAACTTGTGTAATGTGACAATGTTTTTAGATGAATGAGTTAAATGATCAACCCAAAACTCGTTTAAACTATTGTATAACTTACTAAACCCGCCAACTTATATGTGTTAAATAATTCGTGTTCAGATTATGTCTAAACAAGTTACGATTGACAAGGTTGGCCCCATTATTTAAACGGGTCGTGTTCGGGTTAGGGTTTTCTAACCCACCATCATACCCAAACCCCACCCGAATTGGCACCTATATAAGATGCATGAACTTCCTTGTCTTCATTAGCCCCAATACCAAGATATCAATGCTTAGAGCGCTTGGTACCATAACTTCGGTTATGCCATAACTCAGTGCCACCTTAGCATCACATCGGCTTTAACGTTTTAACCTTAACTCACAAAAAACATCCCTTATCATAACTCAACTATAACATTACCTTTTGGTATCCACTTATTTCAATACTTAATTACAAACTACAAACACATAAACATCAATTTTGCATCTTAACGTGAGTTACCATGGTAACGTTAAGAGCATGGGGTAAGGTAATGAGTAGCCCAAGTTAAACCTTAACCAAGCTCGCGTTAAGGTGGCGTTACCATACCGTGGGTTTTGGTTAAAGCCTCGTTACGTTAACCACTTTACGCCGCGCTAAACTTGAACTTAAAAAAAAAAAAAAAAAAAAAAAAAAAAAAAAAAAAAATTACACTCCGCGCCCCCTCAACGTATATATGACTGTTACATAAAAAAGAAAAAAGAAAAAAAATCTTCATTTTAGCCCCCCTAACTCTATAACGGGTATAAACGGCTATTTGGTAAAATAAATAAATAAAATTTCAAAACCATTTTACTACCACTATAAATACCAAACTAACACAACACTTTATTTCACACTTCCACAACTCAATCTAATCTATCATACAATTCCATTTTCTTAAAAAAAATGTCGGGTTGGAACAACAACAACGAAAACTCCTTCACGAATCTCCTCGGTAGGTGGAATAACCCAAACACGGGTTCATCTTCAAACCCGAATGCGGGTTCATCACAAAACATGTTAAAAGTATTTGTTTTTTTTGTAACGTTTTTTTAAGCTTTTTTTTTTTTTTTTTTTTTTTTTTTTTTTTTTTATTTTAAATGAAGTGTTAGTTTTAGTTTAGGGGTTGAAATTGAAAATATTTTGGTTAAAGTTTGGTTATTATATCGGGGGTTTTTGGTTAAAGTTTGGTGGCTGATGTGGCGCTGACGTGACATTTGGTTAAACCTTAACCTTGATGACCTTACCTTGTGCTCTAAGGGTAATGCTTGCCCTTAACCCAAAAAGGCGGCATCATAACTCACCTCATAACTTGCGTTAACACAATGCCACATAAGCATAACGCAAGCCTCACGTTAACATACAAAGGGCTCTTAGTAGAAAATGCATAGTTATTGTGTTAGATGAAAAATGAGTATGTCAACACTTATTGTTGACATGACTATACATAACAATGTTGCTAAAAAAGCATCCAATGTAACATGCAATGCTCATACTATGTATTTCTATTACACCGACATCTTTTAAAACATGAGTCTATAAGTGTATAGGGTGTGGTAAAAGGGAATTACGGGACCTCATGTTTTTCTCTCTTTCCTGCAGGAACTACCACCCCTCGTGTTGCAGGAAAAAATAATTATTTACCTTTGCGGGAGTTGAGTGCCGAAGCTTGGAGGAGAGAAAAAAGTGATTTTTGAAGAGAGAGATTGTGTTTTATTAGTTGTGTTGTGTTGTTATTTGGCTCAAAGAGTAATTTTAAATAGGGCAAATAACAAAAAAATGCACTATACTTGTAAAAAAAAGTACTTTTACATATCGAATTTTTTTTCCTCATTCGTGTACTAAACTTGCAATTTTTGCCACTTTTATGCATTTTCGTACAATTTTTTGACATTTTTGCCTCTCGATTTTCAAAGATTTGAGGGGCAAAATTGTCCCAAAGTGTGTAAAAGTGGCAAAATTTTGAAGTTTAGTACACCAATGAGGAAAAAAAAAGTTCGATACATAAAAGTATTTTTTTTGACAAGTATAGTGCATTTTTTTTGATATTTCCCCTTTTTAATAATAAAAAATAGAAAAGGTTGAAGGAAAAAGAAAGAAGGTGTTTCAATCATGGTTGTCAGGATCCCGATCCTGATCTTAGGATCTTACGATTTTACGATACTGCAAAGTAATAACGATCCGGATCCTACATAGGATCTTTGAAAGCTTAAGATCTTATAGGATCCCGATCTTGACCATAGGATCTTAAGATCTAATCCGATCCGATCTTACTTTTCTCGAACTGCAAACTAAAAACCTACAAATTTATGGTTTATCTTTTTATATAATTTAAAAAACAACATGTGATTCTTTTTAAACATTATATATTTATAATTTAGGACAATATTTTAATGAAATATTTATATAATTTCATGTTAATAATATATAATAATTTGTAGATTTGTATAATATTACAAAAATTATTAAAAAAATAGCATTGTAGTAGGATCCTAGGATCTTAATCCGATCTTACGATCACGATCTTGCAAAGACAAAAACGATTCTAGGTAGGATCCCGATCTTGAAAACCTATGGTAAAAGAAAAGTTAAAAGGAAAGAATAAATGAAGTGTTTTTCGATAAGTACAAAAAGCATTGATTATACAAACCAACAACTCCAACTTGATATATTTAACCTATTGTAATTACATCCAATTATCCACTTAACTTTGTTGTTTTCTTATGAGCTGTGGTCTCAAAACATCAAATCTGCCTCTAGATCTTCATTTCATTCTGGGATTCTTCTCTAGTTTCATAATTTGAACGAGTCTTTTCCATCTCCAAAGTGGTTCTTAGTAAAATTTTAAGGTGACTAGGTGAGTTATTTCTTTTTTAACAATTGGCCTTTTAAGTCTAAACTATTTTTGTTTCTAACTGCCTTCTCATGATATAGATCTGCTTCTGCTGGCATGTTAATCAAAGTTGGAATAATTGGTTTTGTAGTCCATTTAGTCGATGTTTTCTTAGAGACGACGATGTTACATGTTTCTTCTACCACGATTCCCCTGTTTAAAATAGTTAACGTCAGGTATAACTTTCGTAATCTCTTTTTTAAAATGCCAATTAAATAGTTTATTCGAAAATTACTAAAAGCTCTTTATTTTTCATGGTTCTTATATTTTGGGTGACTTTATTTTCTTGCTGTTTGTTCAAATAAAGATTACTAGGATTTCTTATATTTAGGGTGATTATGTGTTTTTGAGAGTTTCCTTTTCTGATTGTGATTGTTTTACTCAGTGTTTTGAAACCCGTGTCGACCCGGCCGGGTTAACCGGTTCGACCGGTTCCGACCAAAAAAAGGGTCAAAAAAACATGGGTTTCTAAAACCGGGTTAACCGGTTAGACCCGCCAGGTTTTGAGTGACCCGGGTCAACCCGGTGCCTAGTTTTGTTTTTTCAATTTTTTTTAAATAAAAACCCGGGTTGACCCGGCGGTCGAACTGTTTGACCCGGTCAAAAATAATAAAAAAATAATAAATTGAAAACCGGGTTGACCTGGCAGTCAAACCGGTCGAACCGGTGCCCTATGACTCGACCAAGTCGATTTCGAACCCGGTTTTCAAAACATTGGTTTTACTGCCTAAATCTCCTTTGATGGGCTAAATTGCCAAAAACTCAAATTATTGTGTTTAATTGTTCATTTGCTTTATACAGATTTATACATGGGCACCGGAAATGCTATACTCCTAGCTGCCCATGTATTAAGTGCTTTTGGTCCTCGCCGTGGTAGGCGAATCATCACATTTCTAGGTGGAGCCGATACCATAGGGCCTGGTTCTGGTTCTGTGAGTATTCTACTCTTGTTATCTTGTTGATTGTTAAGTAATTTTTCTGAGATAAAAACTGGTTTTTAGATTGCACCAACAGAATTGTCCAAGGCTGTCCGTTGGCACAGAGATCTTGAGGAACGTACAGCTCCTTTGTTTGACAAAGCAAAGCTGTTTTACAAAGAGCTTGCTGAATTACTTGTCCGCAATGAATGTGCTCTCGACGTTTTTGCTTGTGCTCGCGGGGAGGTTAGGTTTATTTATCTCACTCCTTTTGTCCTATATAATTGTTCCTTTCACAAAATCATTTCCATTCAAACATGTTTTTGGTGTTATGTAGTATAGAACGAATACCAGATATGTTTGGTAGCCCATAAAGCAGTATGGATACATGGTTGACGTTAAAAAAATAGCTAAATAGTTCGATGGCTTCCATCTACATTATCCCAAAGAAAAGTGTTGCGAAGTTGACCTAAAAGTTTATTTGTAATTTATTAACTCTAGGTTGGACTAGATGAGCTTAAAGTTACTGTTGAAAGAACCAGAGGACTTGTTGTTTCTTTAGAAAGCTTTTGCCATGGTCCTTTTTCGGCATCCATACATCGTGCTTTCCAGTACAATAACGGCGGCGTTCGTCTATCAACAAGGTACGGTTTGATTTAACTTTTTCCATCTAGGATATTGTATGGCGTTATAATGGTAACATGGTATTGGAATCTTTGCTTCTCGATTTAGGGCTAATTTTTTTCTTTCAGTTTCATGTAATGCATATACAATAAAGCTTCTGCTAAACTAATCAATTAATTTGGAGTCGTTTGCTTTAACTGAGTTAATTGTTCTTCATCTCTGATATTGTTTCTCAAATCAATAGTATATGTTTTTGTAATGAAGTTATCACGTACTTTATGCAGTGCTAATATTGCTAATGTTTTGTATGCGAATTTGTTGTATATATTGTTGATGTTTATTACTGTCTCCCTGTGTTTATGCTAAATCTTGATTTACGAACTGTGTCTAGGATTTTGTTAGGTGTTTTGTGTGTGCTGTTACATGTAGAATCCTGTTAAAAGAGGGTGTTTGTATAACCTTATTTTTTAGCTTTCGGCTTATGCTTATTAAATCATTTTTTCGGGCTTATTTTGAAATTTGAGGCTTATAAGTTTCAAAATAAGCCGGAGAAAATAGGCTTATAAAACATAAGCTCGTGTGCTCAAAACTAAGCTTAAACTAACACCCCCTAAATGTTTTTTTATTCTCATGTATGTTTGTTTATCGTTGCAAATGATTGTGGGCTAATATATGCTGGTTCTTCGTTTTTTATTTTATGAATCTGCTTTCACGTTTTTACAAGAACGTGATGTTTTATTTCAACTATAATATGATGAAAAGGTTGTTCATTTGATGTTTTAATTTTGGTCGTTAGTCCTTGAAGTTGATCCAAATCTGTGTATAGTCCCTACTTTTGAGAAATATCGCCACTAGTCCCTGGTATTTCAGTTTTAAGAGGTGTGTTTGGATGGAAGTGTATTGTGTGTGGGTGGTTTAAACGGTGTTTGGATGTGTATGTAATACAAACACCACTTTGCTCTCATACTTAACAAGTTACTTAATGGTTGTTAGTTATTTGGATGACCGGCATATCAAAACTGAGACATGGGGGACTGATGTCGATAGTTATGAGTTCAGTATATAAACTATATAAGCAGCTCAATAGTAAACTATATAAGAAATAGTTTTTGGATTGTGCTTATGTTGTAAATAAATGTAATAAGACTTGAGAAGTTTTTAATCCAATCCATTTATAATGGGTTTTAGGTTGGTTATGATGGTAAAAAAAGTAGTTTTAGTTTCGTGTTAGATAAGAACTTTGAAATAAGCATGTTCTTACCGAAAAAGCAGAAAAAATAAGCAATCAAACAGACGTTTTAGTTTTAGTGTGCTTAACTGCTTATGCCTTATTAAGTCATAGTTGAAGTCAATGGTTTTTGGTTAAGGCCGTCCATCTATGTGAACCAAAAGTGAGAAATCTCGTTTTGTCTAGGGTTACGTTCGACGTACACTAAGTAATTAATATCTGCAAAGATTGGATTGGATTCAAGTCGTTAACCATTTACTATCATAGACGCTGGCTAGACTGAGTTTGTATGAGTCTGAACTTTTTGTATGTATCGATATCCAAATGTTTTTTCGTTATAACACAGATAAATAATGAGCATAAGTATAAGCATGTCTCATTTGCATTTACGGATCTGCTGTTTTGTATGATAGATTAATACTCGCATAAGGAGTGACGATCCATGTAAAATCTTGCTAAATTACAAACAGTCGTTTATTGTGTTTATTGTACTGCTGAGTGCTGAGTATGGTTTTGAACTGATTAGGAGTTTATGGTTTGGTTGCACATACTCACTTTTCTCACGAATGTTCGTTTATCATTACAAATGATTTTGGTTAATGTATGCTGGTTCAGCGGCTCTTCACTTTTTATTTGATGAATCTTTGGTCAATTTTATGCGTTTTTACAAGAATATGATGTTTCTTTTTAACTTCTAAATTGATGTTTTTTTTTTGTTTTGTTTTGTTTTTTTTTTTTCTCTTGTAATATGATGAAAAAGGTTGTTCATTTGATGTATCAATCTGAATTGAGTTTGTAGGAGTCTGAAATAATATATTTTAATAATATGTTTTCGGTTCAAGGTTATGGATCCCGAAACTATTCAAGCACTTCTAGAGGCGGCCGGTTTATTCAGCACTGGAATGAGGGCATTTCAGAGTGAATACAATACAGGGTATACTCCTGAAGAGTTTGAGGACTACTTGCTGAAATGTGCCGGCGAAACAGCAGATTCAAATCTCCAACTTGCTTGTGCGGAAGTGGTATGTCTTTTTTCTTTGCCTTTTTCATTTGCTAACTCGACATCTTCTTAACTTATCTCTACTGTTTCATTATCTTCAGTTTAAAATGATGATAAATATGATGAAGGCGGAAGGTGCAACATTCCAGGTTAATAATGAGATTATTCCTCTGTCAAGGAGGTCTCATTTTGAAATCTGTATGTTCCACCCTCCTGCATATGCCATTCATCCAAACGCAGGTAAAGTACAGTAACCTTTTGCATAACATATGTCTGCATATGAGTATGTTGTTGATTATTACGTGGAGTCTGAACATTCATATGTAAACAATTTTTAGAGTAATGTGTTGTATACTTGCATCTGATGCATGAGATGTTGATATCGCCACCACTATAAACATTTTTTAGAGTAATGTGTTTGTATCAGTGATTTGAACTATTATACAAAAGATGACCCTTTCGTATGTACACAGACTTATTGTTATCGCCTGAAAGATGACCCTTTTTATTTATGTTCAATTTCTGCTTATTTCAGTAGTCATTATGCACTTTTTTGGACTATTAGTGTTTGGGATTGATTATTTACTTCTTAAAATACATTATAATTTTTCAGATCATCGTATGTATCCCATTCTGGGGTCTCTGAAGTAGCAGCCCAAGCAATTTTTAGAGTACGAGGATGTAAGTTTCCAATATCCTTAATCTTGTTTTTTGTTTCTTTTTTACATGGGTGAGTTTGCTTTCTAATTACTGACTTTTATTAATGATTTTGTCTAGGATTCTGGTGACGAGTCGGCTTATGATTTGTGATGTTTTACAAATCAAAGACATTTCGTTTTTTTTACATTATGGTTGGCCAATGTGATGTTGATTATATGTTTTCTATTGGTCCTGATGATGCCTTTTATGGTATTTTTCTTTACCATTATTGTTAGGAAGCTGCAATTCTTGTGTCAATATTAGTAGTGGTATGTCCTTGTTATTTGTTGCAGATTGCTAGTTTCTATGGGCCTGTCCATGATTCTGCAATTCTTGTGTCGATATTGTATTCAAGTGTTGATTTTGTTCTCTCTCTTTTAACACCATAGGCCAATGCCATGGTCCCCTTGCTTGCATTGACACCAACGGAGTTGAGTATTGAACACCAAATCAGACCAAACAAACCCATTCAAGTTCGCTATCATAAATACCTATTACAGTTAAAGGTGACAATCGAGTTGTGTTCGGATTGACCTGTTCGGGTTCGCGGGTTGGTGTGTTAGTATAACCTCTACCCAAACACGACATGTTTATTAATCATGTCAAGAAACTCAACTGTAACTTGGTCTTGCATAACACGTGTATCGTGTTTGTGACCCACTTAGCATGTTAAGTAAATAGGTCAACTGGTGATGGGTGGTTGATAGTTTTCAACGAGTTTAAATCCAAAAACGATATAACAATTTGAAAAAAAATGAAAATAACATATGAATAAGTATACAACAATTTTAATGATATCCAATTTATGATCGTAATTTATTATATAGTAGTATTAAGTACATAACAAAATACATGTAATCTGGGTTAACTTGTTTAGTGGGGTTCTTCTACACCTGTCACATGGAGTAATATAATTTCAAGTGTTATTTTGTCAAGTCCTTGTGGTCCAAGCTTGTTCTTTAGTAGCTTGGTTGTAAGTTTATATCGTTAGGTACTTTCCTTGTTTTTTTGTTGCCTGAGTCATCACTCATCACTCTCAATTTCCTTGTTGGGAGTGTTTGGGTCTCATGGTTGTTTGTACTTTGGTTTTTGGTTATTGGTAAAAGCTACAAATTACCAACGTATTTTTTAATTTGTGCCGACTTGAAACACACATTATTTTATTCAAGGACTTCAATAACCTACTTTCAAATTCTGTTCCGAGATAACCAATATAATCCTGAAGTGGCTATATTACCCTTGTAAGCGCTTTAGCCCTTTTGCATCATTAGTCCTTTATACTAACGGTTGTTAGTCCTTTTGCACGTTTTCGTCCATTTTTACATGTTTTCGTCCGTTTTTCACGTTTTCGCCCGGTTTTATACGTTCTAGTTCATTTTTGCATGTTTTCATCCGGTTTTACATGTTTTTGTTCGTTTTTACACGTTTTGATTCGTTTTTACATGTTTTCATTTGTTTTTACACGTTTTAGTTCATTTTTACACGTTTTCGTCCGATTTTACACGTTTTCATTTGTTTTTGCACGTTTTCGTCCATTTTCATTTGTTTTTACATGTTTTAGTCCATTTTTGCACGCTTTCATATGTTTTTAAATGTTTTTTTTTTCTTTTCGTTTTTCACGTTTTCATATTTTGCTTTTGCACGTTTTCATCCGGTTTACTCGTTTTAGTCTATTTTTACATGTTTTAGTTCGTTTTTGAACGTTTTCATCTTGTTTTACATGTTTTAGTTCGTTTTTGCACGTTTTCATCTATTTTACATGATTTCGTCTAATTTTACACATTTTTTTAAATTTTTTTACTGGTTTCAGTCTGATTTTACACGGTTTCGTTCGTTTTTACACGTTTTCGTTCATTTTTACATGTTTTCGTCTGTTTTTATACGTTTTCGTTTGTTTTTGCACGTTAAAACAGATGAAAATGTGTACAAACAGACACAAACATGCAAAAACAAACGAAAACATCCAAAAAAAATATTTTCGAAAATAAATTTTAAAAATTAGAAAAAAATTTCTAATTTTTTTTTGAATTTTTCTAAAAAAATGTTTTTTAAAAAATATTTTTATTCCACTATTTTTCTAAAAAAAATTTATTCGAAATTTAATAAAAAATATTTTTTAGAAAAATTAAAAAAAAAAATTCTAAAAAATTCCAAAAAATATTTTTATTTTTCGAATATTTTAAGAAATTTTTTTGTTTCGATAAAGTTTGCAACTTTACAATAAACATGAGAAACACATGAGTTTGCTACATTAAACTTTTGATATGATAACTATACGTGTTGAACATTTATCTGTGAATCTGCCCTAAGAAAATATAATTTTTTGATTGTAATGGTCTGGATCTTAAAACATGCATCTCTTAGGCTATCATTAAAACAATACGAGTCCATTAAAATACGTGGTCAAACCAGATTAGTCCGACATTGATTAGACCATGCCAAACATAGTTCCAAATATGACACAGTTTTAGTTAGATATTTTTTGACATGTTAGTACCATGTTTGTTTAATTTTTTATTAAAAAACAAAACCATGGCTTGCACCTATGGCAGTGCTATGGCTGCACATGCACCGTCATCAAAGGCGCCATCACCATTTGAATGGCATCGAGTTTGAGGTTTCTTTTATTTTTCTTTTTATTTTTTTAGTGTAAAGTGAGTTTTTTGTTGGTTTGTTATAGGAATGATATTGCGGAAGGTTTTTCTTTCTCTCTTTTTTTTTAAATGTCATAGGGTAAAAGCTGACGTGGCATTAAGTCGCGCCCGTAGCTTAGTGTACCTAGCTCTCAAATGACAGAATCTTCAATTTAGTGAAACGACAAGGAACAATTTACTGTACATGAAAATAGTTTTCAGGTACTAGAGCTGTGGAGCTGCTATCTAGGGTTACAGGCATGAAAAAGGATGGCTATAAACATTATAAAAAAAAAAAAAAAAAAAAAAAAAAAAAAAAAAAAAAAAGAAGTTAACACACTTTATAATATCGAAATTCAATCCTTACCTGCCTTCCCTAAACTTCCATTGTACTATCACAACCTAGAGCTTTATACATTGATAAAACGAATACTAAAGCTCAATTATAGGGTTTATTAGTACGTTATCTGATCACTGAATACCATTTCACTGAGACTGTATACCAAGGGCACGAGTCTCTTAAGGTGAATGCATGATTCACGCGCCAGCACCTTGTCCTACTTCCATTCTCACGCGCGAATAACGTATCCCAAGAAGCAAATGGGTGAAACACTCACCGAGTTTAATTCGGTGTAATGTGGGGCTAGGTATATTATTTTATAGTTTTTTATTTTGTTTGTAAGTGCGTGTATGGTATATTTTTATAAAGTGTGTATTTTAATGAAATGTGGGGTAAGGTGACCTTGTCGACAAATACTCTGTAAGTGTGAGTGAGAGGAAGTGAGAGGAAAGAGAAACTGATGTGATGCTAAGGTGCAAGATGTCAATATGAATGACTTGGCCACTTGTTTAATACTCTAATGTCATTTAGTACCATTGAAATATTCAATACCATTTCACTTCATTTTTCAATAAAGTATTAACATTTCAATTTCTTTCCACCTACTTTTTGTATATTGCATTAAACTAGGGACACCAACCCCTCTAACATGTTATCTTTATTACGGAGTACTAACATACCATGTAAATCCCAACAACTTGTGTTTACTTATGAGCCCTTATCTCCATTTTCATTCTCATTGATAATTTGTACGTGTTGCTTTTCTTCATCTTCTCTTTCTCCAAAGCGGTTCTTAGTAAAGTTTTAAGGTGAGTTATTTCTTTTTTACAATTGCCCTTTAAGTTTAAACTATTTTTGTTTCTAACTGCCTTCTCATGATACAGATCTACTCCTGCTGGCATGTTAATCAAAGTTGGAATAATTGGTTTTGTGGTCCATTTAGTCGATGTTTTCTTAGAGACGATGTTACATGTTTGTTTTTCGACCATGATTCCCCTGTTTAAGTAACAGTTAAAGAGGTATAACTTTCATAATCTCTTTTTTTTAATGTCGTAGAATATTTATTATATTGTAGTTGGTACTTTTTTTTCTTTTCTTTTTTTTTTTTTTTTTTTTTTGAATGGTAAAAAAAAAAAAAAAAAAAAAAAAAAAAAAAAAAAAAAAAGTTGTCAAATTGTATGTAACTAACTTCTATTAGTTTAAAAGATAGTAATATAGTTTTGGTAAAAAAAAAACCATAAACTTATAGGAGCTGGTACTTTAACATCATAAATTTGTGGGAAACACTACCTCTAAAATTGTTGTGTTTCTTCTGTTGACTAAAATGGGTTTCTTTTAACTATACGCAACCAGCTAGCTTTGAGCCCAAAGAATGGCTTGATCAAACTTTGGGCATCTTTTGCATCTCTTTAGATGCCATCAAACACAAATAGTAACAATCTTAGAATTTGTGTTTGATTTGAGATCACAGTTGATATAGGTTGGTGTCAGTTCATTGATCACTAAACTTATAGACTGCGTTTGTTATTTTTGGTGCCTGAGACTCTTTATTCTTATTTTGGGCAGACTTTCAACTCAACCCCGGATGAGATAGCATTTTTGAGTATGCTTTTCAACCGAGAAAGAGTCTCAAATGCTATTTTGGTGATTCATCCTATCTTGAATGCTTATGATATGGAAGACCCACCGGAAATAGTTCCGTTAACGCGGTTAACGGTGGAATCATCACCTGACAACATGAAGATTTTCGTCCTTGATTCCTTTTTGAGAGTCGTAATATTTGAGGGATCTGATATCAACATGGTCAGAACTCCGTTTGGACCTAACCATTGGCCTCAGGTACTTTTTTTCTTCTCCAAGTTAAAAAGTAAATAATAAAATTTTCAACGTGCTATCAATACAAATATGGCTTTTCAAACTGTAACACAACCCATTAGGCCTAACTATGTAGTTTTGGTAGTTTTGCATAATTTTTAAAGTAATCTTTAGGTATAAAGGCTTATGGAATGTGTTTACCAAGCTTTTTGTTATTATCAAAGACGATTCAATGAGTGGGCCTTATTAGGAGGAGAGGGTGTGTTGGGAAGTTAGCTTATATTTCAAACATGAGCATTGTTTTGTTCATTTGTTTTTTTAAAACTTTCGTTACTTTCATGGATAACTTTTAATGAACTATGTACTGACATAATGTAGGGATTTGCACAGGTGCCAGCTCCTCAAAAGGCATGAGTTAACCACACCCTCCCTAAGCCACACCCTCCCTATTTGACCACCTGCCGCCGCTTGTACTGTCTGCATTAAAACCTGTACATTTTGACTAAAAGTAGGTGGACCCCCTGATAGGGAGGGTGCGGTCAACACATCCCCTCAAAATGATGCTAGGTTTATAGCCAAAGGACGATTTCCACAATTATTGCAAGCTCCTAAAAATGATGCTAGGCGTATAGCCGAAGGATTCACACACTCTTTGGAACAAACCAAAAATCATTTTCTTCATTCTCAGGTGATGACGTGTTGTTTAGCTTTAAAAATGAAGATCAATGGTGTATAACTGTGGCGACTTCAGTTAGGATGATCATCCCTTCTTTAACAGCATAGTGTAAATATGATACTTGAAATTTGTTTAGAACCAATATATAAGTAGAGTAATGGTATATAAGTATCATCATAGTCAAGTAAAGCATTTGTCAGAAGCTACTCTATTTGTAATAGCTGTCACACTTTTTGACTGAAATTTACGTCATTTAATGTATCTTTTATGAGGACTATTTTCTTATTAGCTTCAGTTTTATAACCAAAGTTTTAAGTGTATTGAAATGTCATAACTCATAAGTTACCACATAGCACAGCTGGGCTGAAGCTTACTTGTAAGCCCAGTCCATCTTTTAGTTCTTACAAAGCCCATAGCAAATTAGCAATTGAATTTGACTATTTGAGGCTCTTTCTATTTTTCTGTAACCTATCTATTTGCTATTGGAACGATAAACTTTATAAAAACTAGTTTTATCGTATAAGCTAATTTTGGTCAACTAGTTACTATTTTATAGATGATTCACTTACATGATATTCATGTCGAGAAGTAGATGAAAATATTATTAAAAGCAAACTGTCCATCGATGTTTCCATTGCATTGGTTGCTCTCTCCCAAATATAGTTATTGAGTAAATGTCTTTTTTACTAACATAATACAAAAGCTTGTTTCGTAGCATGTATAGACGAGTTTAGACTGAGAACTCCTCAAACTACTACCTAGTATTTTGCAATGGCAGTAAAATCTAATTTGGAATAATTATCTTTAGTATAAATACAATAACTTTTTCACCAAAAAGTATACATAATCCAGGCTAGTGACTGCCCGTAGTTAGCCTCTTGCTTATCATCTTGTATTCTACATATTATGTTTATCTTTTTTGGAAGATGATCTTCTGTAACTTCAATAGGCTTCTCTCACAGTAGCACTCTTTATATTAATTGAAGATCTTTTTGCTATTATCACTACAGAGGCCCCCAATATAGCTAGATTGCAAAGCTTATTAAATTTGAAAGCAACCACAAGAAATTTCATGGTATATATTCATTTGGGAGTTGGAACCAAAGAGAAAATTCTTTGGCGTTATTTCCACGAAATTTCGAGGTCTTCTATACAGGACAAGGTTTATCAAAGTATTCCCTACATCAAACCCCAAAGTCTTTGAACCGTAATAAAAGAGGTGGCTCAGACAATTCAAAATAAAGCGCCATCAAAGACCCGACATAGAAGATGTTTTTCATCAATGCGTCTACTTATTCTAAAAACATGAATATACAACCAAGTTAAAATGAAATACTGAGTAACTATTATGCGGTTCGTAATGAAACGGAATCTATGGAAGTTGGTGTGCTTTCTCTTAAGTCTTAACTATCTAGGAGTCAGCATTTCCTTGCAGCTATATAAATTGCTACAGAGACTATATTGTATACAATATAGAAGTACAAAACATTCCCTATATGGGATTTGCTAATAAGTGCCCGGTAGACATTGTGTTAAGTATAAACATATAGAAAGTTTGAGTATATTAAATTGAAAGTCATATTTAATTGAAAAAAGGAAATTTGAGTGAATTAATTTCATCTTAATTTCATGTATTTATAGTTTAAACTATGCCCACCGGACACTCGTTAGCAAAACCCTACTTTTATAAAAAGGAGGTGAAAAACTTCTCATGTTTTAAAATTGCTATATTAATTCAATTAATGACATATAACTACTAGATATAAATAAGCTGATATATTATATCGTGCTTTGGGATAAACTGTGTGATTATATATTATTTATTTTGGTAAGTATGAAACAATTAACATATTGACACCAAATATTAAAGACTCGTAAAAATATGAATTTAATGACACCAACAATCTATAAGCATTTCACAGGTTTTTCACACAACCAGTTTCCTCACTTCAACAAATGGTTACATAATGAGTCGTATATCATCACGTTTCATTAAAACTAATTCCAGCTAAGTACCTCGGTGTTTCATGTTTTTTTCACACCTCAAATTTTATTCAGTATTCTAGCAAAAAGCTAGAACTAGGGGTAGGGGGTGGAAGAGAGATTTTGCCGGCTTATAATTTTTTGTCTATTATGTTAAGGACAATTTACATCGCTCAATTTTTTGTCTTACCCATACTACATGTTAATTCACTAGAAAGGTGTTCAATGTGACGTCATCTATTGAGGTAACTCGTTCACCAGTAAGGAATTGCAACATAAATTCCGAACATATATATGCCTATAGTGTAATACAATGAAACCCGTCGGTATAACTTTATTAATCAAGGAGATGAAGTGTATACGATGATGCGAGCTTTGGGTTTTATGGGGTAGCGCCGGCGGGTTTATATATGTTTTATGGATTTGGTAGCGGTGAATTTTCCGGCGGGTTTCATTTGGGTAGCGGCAGCGGTTTGTGTGAGGATTGGGTTTGTGAAGATGGAGGCTGGAGAGAATATCATTACTGAAGGAGAGAACCTCTGGACCGTCGGCCGAAGCCGACGGCCGGAGAAGAGGTTGTTTTTGGTTTTAGGGTTTTAGTAGACACTACAAGGAACAGGAGAACACGCGTCGAGGCTTTTCCCGTCGACAGTATGTCGACGGCATAAGGCAATAAACGACAAAAAAAACGCTTGACCGAGCCCCACTGCGTTGAATTTTTCATACTCGTATTTTCCCGTCGACATGTCGACGGGAATATTTCAACATATTTTTTCAGCCTCAATAATTCACCAAAGTTGGGCGGGAAATTTACCCGCTAATATATTCCCGTCGACATGTCGACGGGAATATATTAATCACGTTTTCCCCAACAATTAACGTGTGATTAAAGGTAATAAGTTTTTGTTCAGCGATTCACGTCGACATGTCGACGGGATTTTATTACTAAATTATAAATATTTTTAATAAATGGATAAATTATTGGGCGGGATTATTCCCGCGTTCTTTTTCCCGTCGACATGTCGATGGGAATATCTCCCCAAAAATCAGGCAATAAATATCCTCACAAATACATTCCCGTCTCATTTTTTACCTATATACATTCTCATAAAATTATTTCTGTCTCATTTTACACATCTTACAAATAAGTCAATCGTTAATTCTTACAAGACACACATGACTTGGCGTGGTTGCACAGTTGAATAGGAGTACTCAAAAATCTTGTCACACGAGCTCCTCTTTAATGAAGTTATGTTAACTTTTGGTCATGCAGTTTATGAGGAATATGGTTCTTTTAAGGACGCTGAACCGTGTATGAGAAACAAGATTATCGAATGGTGTAGAAAAAAGTCGTACTACAAAGAGTACATGGACGAGCTAGATGCTGCTGAAGCTCAAGTTGTTGCTGTTGGAGGTGACGACGAAGCTGAAAGTACGGTGGAAACCAAACTTGATAATATGGGAAATAGGGTCACAAATCTTGAAGCTACGTTTGCACATATCAAGGAAATGAGAGCAAGGAAAGGAAAAGATGGTGCGAGTTCGAGTAAAGCAGGAAGTAGCCGCAAAAAAAAATAAACGGGTTGTTTCGTTTGATCTTTTCTTTTGGTTGTCGAGTTGCTTAGTTTGAGTTGTTTTATTTGGTTGTTGAGTTGTTTAGTTTGAGTTGTTTCGTTTGGTTGTCGAGTTGTTTAGTTTGAGTTGTTTCCTTTGGTTGTCGAGTTGTTTAGTTTGGTTGTCGAGTTGTTTAGTTTGAGTATGTATGAAAATGCATGTGGTTGAGAACTCTTGCTTGTTTTAAATAAACAGTTTGCCTTTGTGTTTGATAATTATTGCTCCTTCAGTTCTATTATTTGTGCGTACGAATTTAAAATATAAAGGACGTTCAACATCAATTACTACAACAACAACAACATTTTATTAAACAACAACAATAACATCAACAACAACAGCAAACAACATCAACAACAACAGCAACAACAACGATAACAGCAACAACAACGATAACAATACTACATATGAAATTTATCCATGTCACCTAAAAGGTCACGGAGTATTTCATCCGACTGACATGCGTGGTCGTGGTTGGGATACGTTGCCATGTCAAGTTTTGCCTCCAGCATCCTTAATTTTTGTGCCTCCAGCACCTGTTTTTGTGCCTCCAGCATGTTTATTCTAAGATCTTTTTCATGACAATTTGAGCACCTTGTTGGAGCAGATCCAGAACCGCTTGATGTTGAAGCTTCCAGAGAACCGGTCATCATTTTGGCGAGTCGTTCCTCTTTCCATAAAAAAAAAATCACATCCATGGTCTGATGTCCCAGGCTGTTAAAGAGTAAAAACTATTATTTTTAACAACTAACCAAATTATTTATATAATACACGAAAAAGTATGTAATTGTTCACCTGCGAGAAAGGACACGCATAGTATAGTTTACCACGGGAGTAAGATCTACGCGATTCTCGCAGAATCACGCCTCCTCGTCCACAAGAACAAGGAAAAGCTTCAAATTCTGCCATCTTCTTCACCATGATAACAGTGTGTGCTTGTGGTTGTGAGGTTGAGTGGTTGTGAGTGGTTGAATCGTGACCGGGGTGGCCCGATCTACAAGTTGAGGTGATAAAATGTGGTGGCCAGAAAAAGATTATGGCGGCCGGAAACTGCTGGTGTCGCAAGAAAACAGAAACTGCTAGAGAGAGATAGAGAGAGAGAGAGAGAGATATATATATAGTGAGATGAGTGTGTGTGAGAGATTAGTTAGATGAGTGTGTGTGTGTGTGTGTTTATATTGTGAGGATAAGTTGTTAGGTAGGAAAAACATCTCGTGTATAACCATTGCATCTTGACTCGTTCGTTTAACATCTCGTGTATAACCATAGCATCTCGACTCGTTCGTTTAACATCTCGTGTAAACCATTGCATCTCGACTCGTTCGTTTAACATCTCGTGTATAACCATTGCATCTCGACTCGTTCGTTTAACATCTTGTGTACAACCATAGCATCTCGAATCGTTCGTTTAACATCTCGTGTCTAACCATTGCATCTCGACTCGTTCGTTTAACATCTCGTGTATAACCATTGCATCTCGACTCGTTCGTTTAACATCTCATGTCTAACCATTGCATCTCGACTCGTTCGTTTAACATCTCGTGTATAACCATTGCATCTCGACTCGTTCGTTTAACATCTCATGTCTAACAATTGCATCTCGACTCGTTCATTTAACATCTCGTGTATAACCATTGCATCTCGACTCGTTCGTTTAACATCTCATGTCTAACCATTGCATCTCGACTCGTTCGTTTAACATCTCGTGTATAACCATTGCATCTCGACTCGTTCGTTTAACATCTCCTGTCTAACCATTGCATCTCGACTCGTTCGTTTAACATCTCGTGTATAACCATTGCATCTCGACTCGTTCGTTTAACATCTCCTGTCTAACCATTGCATCTCGACTCGTTCGTTTAACATCTCGTGTATAACCATTGCATCTCGACTCGTTCGTTTAACATCTCATGTCTAACCATTGCATCTCGACTCGTTCGTTTAACATCTCATGTATAACCATTGCATCTCGACTCGTTCGTTTAACATCTCATGTAAAACCATTGCATCTCGACTCGTTCGTTTAACATCTCGTATATAAGCATAGCATCTTGACTCGTTCGTTTAACATCTTATGTAAAACCATTGCATCTCGACTCGTTATTTATAAAACATTGGGTCAAGGATACAAGACTTGAATTTTTACCGGTTGTGATCTCGAGGTTATCTAATGGTTGAGATTTAGTATTTTGTTATATTCTAATTATTATTTATTTTATATTTTAATAAATGATTTTTTTAATTATAATACAAGTAATTAATTTTAAATATATATATTTTTTAATTTTATAAAAGTATTTAAAATAAATAAATTTTTTTAATTATATAAATTTAGTTTATTAATTTTATAAAACTTATTTTTTAATATTTTATAAAAGTATTTATAATAAATAAATTTTTTTAATTATATAAATTTAGTTTATTAATTTTATAAAACTTATTTTTTGATAATTTATAAAAGTATTTATAATAAATAAATTTTTTTAATTATAAAAGTTATTTTCCCGTCGACATGTCGATGGGAATATAACCGCCAAAAATTTCGTGAAAATTTAAAACGTCCCGCCAAACGACAAACGACAAATAACTTTAGAATCATGTCGACGGGACTATTAATAGTATAAAAAATTACTTTTATATTCCCGTCGACATGTCGACGGGAATATAAAAGTATACACAAAACCAGATCTGGTCAACAATTATTGTCATACTTAGAAAAAAAAATACTCTCAATCTCTTTCCCCTCCAAATAACCTCGCCGGCGATTACCACCTCCACCACTCCTCCACCACTCCTCCACCCCAACCACATTATACCACCTCCACCACATTATACCACCACCATCATATTATACCACCACCACAGCTCCACCACCTGTTCACCACACCACCACTACAACTCCGACACTCGCACCACCCCACATTTGTTTAATTCTTCTTCTTCTCCTTTCTTCAAACAAGTAATTTTTTTTAATGTAATTGTTATTAAAAATTGTTATTATTATTATTGTTAATAAAATTGTTATTAATTTTTGTTAATAAAATTGTTAAACTTTATTGTTAATTTTTGTTATAATTTTTTTTATACAGTAGTAGCAGGTAAAGAGGGTGAGAGCCAAGAGTCAGAGCTGAGGGTGAGAGCCGAGACAGCAGGTAATGTACCTCGTTGTTAACTTTTTTTTTATTAACTTTTGGTATCCCGACGATATGTCGACGACAACAATTTTTTTTAAAACTTTTGATACAAAACATTGCACTTTTTTATTATAGCCCGAGCCCAAGACCGTACCGCAGCTGAGAGCCCGAGACCACAGCCGGAGGTCACAGCTCGTGCCCGAGACCACAGCCGAGAGCCCGAGACAGGTAATGTACCTCGTTGTTATTTTTTCGTATCCGTATGATTTTTTACATATTAGTATAGTATATATTGCGTTTGGTTAGTTGTTTGGTTTGTTTGGTTGTGTTTGGTTAATTAGGATCCCTTTGCACACTAAGATTCATTTTAAAAATGTGAAGTTAGTATTGGTTAAATGTTAGTTGGCGTTTGGTTAGTATATATGGTATACTAGTTTTAATATATTGGTTAATTGTAAGGTTTTGAAAAATATTATGGCTTATGTTTTGCGTTAGAATTTTTGCGGATTGATTATGTTTCGGCTTATATAACGGGCTTATGGTTTGTTTGGTTTTCGGCTTATGTTTCATAAGCTTAATTTTTATGGCTTATTTTGAAACTTTTTAACTTAAATAGTTTCAAAATAAGTCAAAAAAGGTAAGCTTATGAAACATAAGCCGAAAACCAAATAAGCCATAAGCCCATTATATAAGCTCGTAGATATATTGTTTGGTTTTCGGCTTATGTTTCATAATAGTTTCAAAAATAAGTCACAAAAATAAGTTTCAAAATAACAAAATAGTTTTATGAAACATATGCCGAAAACCAAACAATTGTTTATAGTCTAATTGTTTAACTTAAAATATATGCTATTGTTAGACTTTTGTGAATGTTTTAGGATTTTAGTGATTAATTTCGGAAAGTCCCCGTCCGAAGTTAATCATCCTATAAAAAACCCGTCCGAAATTAATTTATTAGAAATTAATTTCGGAAAGTCCCCTGTTTGGGACTGCTTTTTGAATGTTTTGTCTCATTTAGGATATGGACGCGTATAATTGATTTACTATTTGAGATGATTTCGACAGTGTTTCTCCTTTACTCCTACGAATATGTCTTTAATGCACATATTTGGGGAGTTGAGGGGAAATGCTGCCGAAATTTTCTCAGATAGTAAATCAGTTATACGCATTCATATATGAGATGCATCATTCAAAGAGTGGGTTAGGATTGCCTTTCATAGTTGCACTAGGTGAACAAAACAACTCGTAATATTTCCCTGGTTATATGTGTTTATGTGTCGAATATTTTGAATGTGTAATAACTAAGAGTTGAACAAAACAATATGCAGTTATGATACTTGATAAGAGTTGGACCCATTTAGACAGTCATGTTTCAAAAGAGTTTTTTAATGGTCTTGCCGCATTCATTGAACATTACAAGCCGTTATTGAATAGTTACGGAAACAAAAAATGTCCAAGTCGTCTTTGTTGTAATGTTCCATGTGTATCTCTCGACTTAAACGCCACATAAGCCAAAATGGGTGGGACCTAACTTATACACAATGGCGTGAACACGGTGAACCGGATCCTCTTCCTATAGAAGATAACACAACACAATGTGAGATGAGTGACATGCGTGCGTGCCTTAATGATATTATTGATATTCCTCTAAATAATGAACAAAATGAGCCAACTCCTCCAAATATTGGCGAGACAAGTAACGATCCGGCTCCAGCAACGACACCTCCTGTACATAACGAGTATGAAGAGTTACTTGCCAGTTCCACCCAGCCTCTTTACCCGGGTTGTGACTTTATGACAACCTTGGATTTTATGTCAAAGTTTACGCATCTCAGGGTCAGCGGTAAATGTAGTGATATTTCATTTAACAATACGCTAAAATTTCTCCAGGAGGTATTTCCTCCCAGGTTAGGTTACAATCTCCCACCATCATACTCTGCTATAAAAAACATTTAAGAAGGTCGGGTTAGGGTATGAGTCGATACATGCTTGTGAAAATGATTGCTTTTTATATCGAGGGACTGGTGCCGAAGATTTGGAGTATTGTCCGGTCTGTAAAACGAGTAGATGGAAAGACAAGAATACAACGGGGAAGAAAGTTCCTAACAAGGTGTTGTGTTACTTTCCTATCATTCTTAGACTACAACGTTTATACAAGTCTATTCACACCACAAAACATATGACTTGGCATGCTACTGGAAAGTCTAAGGTAAACGGTATGATGCAACACCCGGTTGATGGTGACACATGGCAGAAGTTTGACAGCGGTAAATATTCGGATTTTGCTAACGAACCGAGAAACGTTCGATTAGGTTTGGCTGCTGATGGTTTCAATCCGTTCGGCAACCTTAGTCAGACTTATAGCATGTGGCCAGTTATATTAACAACATACAACTTGCCTCCGTGGTTATGCATGAAATAGACTACTTTGATGCTGACGTTGTTGATTCCTGGCCCTAAATCACCGGGGAAGGACATTGATGTTTACTTAAAGCCTTTGATTGATGACCTTCAAGAATGATGGAAAAAACCAGGAGTCTTGACTTTGGACGCTGTTACAGGAAAATATTTCCACATGAGAGCGATGCTTTTATGGACCATCAATGATTTTCCTGCTCGTAGTAGTTTGTCTGGTTGGAGTGGGCAAGGTTACTATGCAAGCCCTACATGCAAAGCAGACACTCCGGCTATGCGTGTGATAAGCAAAACAGCTTATGTTGGCCATAGAAGATTCTTAAAAAAAACCATAAATGGAGGAGTGACCGTAATACATTCAATGGTGCAACTGATACTAGAGATCCTCCTAAAAAATATACTCCGACTGATATCTTGGCTCAACTTGCGATATTGCCCACACGTTTGCCGGGGAAACATCCAGATTATGGGGGTGGGAAAATAAAACGTAATACTACATCCGAACTGAACTGGACTAAATGGTCTATTTTCTATGAGCTTCCATATTGGTCTTCTCTTTCTCTACAACAGAATTTAGATGTCATTCATATCGAAAAAAATGTGTTGGAGAGTATCTTGAACACTTTGTTAATGAATGACAAATCTAAAAACACCGCTAAGGCAAGACAAGACTTGCAAGCTTTGGGCATTCGACAGGAGTTGTGGCTCGGAAATAAACAAAACGGGAAGTGCTCGAAGCCTCAAGCTAAGTACTCACTCACACCCGATAAAAGAAAACTGTTCTATCAATACATCAAAACAATTAAACTGCCAGATGGGTTCGGATCCAAGTTCAAGTCGAAAGTGACCAAAGATGATAACAATATAACGGGCATGAAGTCTCATGACTATCATATAATGATGCAACGGTTACTTCCTTATGGACTTCAGCAATACCTGGACACACCGACTTATACACCATTAATCGAGCTTTGTTCATTCTTTAAGCAAATTTGTGCCCGAACTTTGATGGTGAATGACATGGTGAAAGCTAAAGACTAGTTGATCAAAATTTTGTGCAGTCCCGAGCAAATATATCCTCCTGCTTTTTTTGACATTATGATTCACTTGGTTATGCATTTACCTGAAGAGGCTCTTGAAGGCAGGCCTGTTTCATTTCGGTGGATGTATCCATTTGAAAGATACATGAAGAAGCTAAAAAACTATGTACGAAATAAAGCTAAGCCGGAAGGTTCAATAGCGGAGGGTTATGTTGCAGACGAAGCATTAACTTTTTGTTCTCGTTATTTTCGGGGCGAAATTGGGACGAAATTTAATCGTCCCACTGCATCTCAGGGCTGTCCTCGCCCAACAAGTGATTTCCAGGTGTTCCGATCACTATGTAAAACGTCGGGTAAAGAGACAATTATTCGGTTAGGTCTCTAAGAAATGAAGAAAGTGATATGGTATGTACTTCACAACAGTCCTGAGATCGACGCGTACATGAACGAGTTCGAGAGGCACGCGTTTTTATTTTGAAATTTCTTTTTCCCAAGTTATCTTTTCGATTAATTCTAATATCATGTCCATTTTCAGTGAACATCCTGATAGCGACATGCAACAAGAATTTCCTAGATGGTTTGAGACGAAGGTAAACTTATTATATGTGTTTCCTTGTATATATAACGACTATATATATTAATCATCTCCATCTATTCTTATCTTTGTTCATAGATCAGTAAACTTTACACAGACAATGACCCAAGTTGTATTCCCGACTTATTCAATTTGACTTATGGACCATTATCGACCGCAACCTCAATTCACTCTTGCATAGTCAACGGTGTGAAGTTTGTTGTACACAGCCGCAATGTAAAACGTATAACTCAGAACAGTGGAATTTGTTCTCCTGGCGAGAAGGAAGGAGAAATGTATTATGGTCAACTAGAAGAAATTCTGGAGTTCGCGTATACCCAGTTCAAAGTTGTGTTGTTTCGAATTAAGTGGTTCGACTTGGTCAAAAGAGGTAGAGTCGAACGTTATAACACTAGAAACAACATGACACAAATTTGGGCATGTAGCACAGCGTTTGAAGATCAACCTTACATTCTCGCAACACAAGCAAAACAAGTCTTCTACCTTGAAGATCCTGCCAGACGACCACTCTATTGGAAGGTCGTCCAAGAAGTGAATCACAACACAACCTGGGATGTCATTGTGGCAGAAGACGATGATGATGTGATACATGGCAACAACTCATCGAATCTCTAACTGTCTGATAATTTGAATGATTTGGCATTTGAAACCTTAAATATTGATGGTCGATCAACGTTAGTTGAGGCACCACCACCAATCATTCATGTTGATGACGACGATGACTTTATTGATGATGAGGACGACGATCCTTATGATTTAGCAGACTCTGATGCAAACAATTCTGATGATGAAGTTGAAGATGCGATTGATGCTGTTTATGATAGTGATGTAGATGTAGCAGATTGATCTTAAATTGTAACTTGTAAAACGACACTTAGCTTATTTGAATGAAATTGTTATGGATTGTTTAAATGTCTATATTTATTTTGAATGTGTATGTATTTGAATGTGTGCATGCTTATGTTAATTTGTACCCGAATTTCTATATGTTAATTCAACTTATACTTTTACAGATGGCAGCAGTAGCGCGAGGTCACGGTGGTGACGGTGCCGATGACCCACCACCCCCTTATCGTTCGATTACTAGCGGTCACCGTAGTGGTAAGAAACTTAAACTTGATAATTTAAATTTTGTTACTTGTTATTTTATAACGTTTTCACTCACTTCAATTGTAGGTTCGTCACAAAAACCTCGACGAGGAGGTAGAGCGAGACAAGGTGGCGGCAGGGGTGGAGGTCGGGATGGCGGCAGGGCACAGGTCTGTGAAGCCAACAAGAACGTAGAGCTCAGGAGAGCCGTGACTAGATCGGGCCCGCAATCGATCGAGTTCGAGTATCGTGATCAGAAGACATTTAATCATGTTGGGCCCAACCGCGCATGGTTCAGTAACTATCTTGGCGAGCTGGTTAGGACCTTGCCGTTGCACTATCCCTCCTGGTACGACCTTAACGAAGCGACTCGACATGGCTTCATGAACCGACTCGGGGTCAGTTATTTTATTTTCCTTTTAATTATATCTCCATATTTAATTATTTGAATGTGTACATTTATTTAAAATTTGTTTAATTGTGTATATTTGTTTAAATTTGTTTGCAGCAATTCTTCGACTTGGAGACCCACAGGCGCGGTCCCAATTGGAGAACCATTGAGACGGGCCTCAATGCGTGTATTGCTAAGGTCTACTCTGACAACAAGGGCACGATGAAGAGAGCTTACTTTACGATGCCGGGTGGGCCTGAAAAAGTGGATGAGATACGAAGAAACCCTCCTCCGAACGTCGAGCCATCTGTGTGGGAGGACCATGTCAAGTTTTACATGAACGAGAAGAACCTGAAGCATGCTGCTGTGAACAAGGAGAACCAAAGCAAGTTGACGGTGTACAGCCGCCACGGTTCCAATTCATTGGCCGCTATTTGCCACGACTATGTAAGACACATTTTATTTTTATAAAAGTATTTTATTTTTATAAAATTATTTAATTATAATTATATATTAATTAAAAATTTTAATTATATAAAAGTAATTAATTTTAATTTTATAAAAGTATTTAAGTTTAATTAAAATAAATATGGTGTTTGATTTGTCATTTTTAATTTGTTTCATCTTATATATATGCATGTGTATATACAGTTTCAGAACAGCAAGGATAAACAATACCCGTCACTCATCCAGTCGTTTTACGACACACACTGCAACAATAATGGTGTGTGGTTGCAGGATGAGGCTCGAGTTCAATATGTAAGTATTTTTTTTTAATTTATTATTTATTTATTTATTTTCCCAAACACGCACTTTAATGATTCATTGACACATAATCTTGTAATTAACCCGACATATATATATATATATATATATATATATATATATATATATATATATATATATATAGTGTTCGGTTCAAGAGAAAAGTGCATTTCGGTAGAAAAGTAGAAAACAACTGTGATGCACTAAAATTTTTAACTGTGATGCACCAATTTTTATTTTAGTGCATCACAGTTAAAATAAAAAACGGTGCATCCCAATGTTTATTTTAGTGCATCACAGTTATTTTCTCACTTTTCTATCGAAATGCACTTTTCTCTAGAACCCTACCCTATATATATGATCCGGCTGAGAGATCTAGGAGCGAATATGCCGGACGGGGTGCCGTACACGGAGGAACAATTACTTGCTATGGTTTTGAAGGGCAAGCAGCGGGGCCATATAGCCGGACGGGGTAGGGTCGTACCCGGACTGAACAGGCCACCATTACCATACACCCCGCCTCCACCTCCAGGTATGTACAGTGTGATAATATATTAATTATAGATTATTCGATCATGACTCAAATTAAGTATTGCTATAGATGTTTTTAAATTTTGATTATTTCATTTTCAGAATACGCCGAGATGGAGAAAAAGCTTGCTGAGGCTGAGAAGAAGATTGCTGAGGCCGAGAGGCAGAGCCGGGAAGATTCTGAAGATCGTAAGGCCATGAAGGCGCAACTTGATATGGTGACACGTTTTATGTCGTCCAACCCGCTATGGCAGCAGTATGTTAGTCAGTCAGGTTCTCAGCATGTGGATGGCTCGGGCAGTGGCGCTGGAGGTAGTGGCTCAGCTGGAGGGAGCAGGAGTCGCAGAGGCGATGAGGATGGTTCTAGTGATGATGAGGGTTCTCGTGATGATCATGAGTGATTTGGGATGTAGAGGTACGAACTTGGGTATTTTGTGTTGTACTTATGCTTGAAACAATATTTTGGCGACCCATATGTTAGTATTGTATAGTTTAACCTTTTGGCGACTTGAACGTCGGGGATATTGAAACATTTGTGGATATGGCAGCTAGGTTTAGATATTACCACACCCAGTTTTGTAAACTTTATATGTTTTTATGCATTTTAAGGGTGTTTAGCGATAATTTGCAAGTGTTATAGCCGATGGCGAGTTATATGTTTAGGACATGTTGATATTGAGTGGTTATAGGTGCTATTACATTTACAGGTTTTGGTAGATTTTTTTCGAAAAATCCGGAAAAAATCTGAGAAATTGCTATTTTTGCAGCCTGCTGTAAACAGCCTGTTATTAATGC
Organism: Artemisia argyi; assembly: GCA_030686995.1. Lineage (NCBI taxonomy): Eukaryota > Viridiplantae > Streptophyta > Magnoliopsida > Asterales > Asteraceae > Artemisia > Artemisia argyi. Next base: position 7,632,041 of record CM060680.1, read on the forward strand.
TGCCGTCGACATGTCGACGGCACCATTAAGTAAAAAATATTGTTTTTTAATTATGCCGTCGACATGTCGACGGCAAAATTAAAAAGTGGATATTTTTTGCTTAATGGTGCCGTCCACATGTCGACGGCATCATATAAAAATTAATTATCATTTCTTAATTAAAACGTTAATCAATTATACGTTCCCGTCGACATGTCGACGGGAAGAATTTGACGGGCAGCAAAATCGTTTGACTGGAAAACGATGTGGGACCCACAATGTCGACGGCGATTGTCGACGGGAACGCTGTTCCCAACGAGGCACAGCTGCCGCTCTGTCCCCGTCGACATATCGACGGGAAGCTATGGTGCCGTCGACAAGTCGACGGTACCGGCATAAAAAAGTCGCCAGGAAAGGCTTCGATTGTACTAGTGAGATCGACTAGTTACTGACTCGTGATACTATGTAAGACAATGAAAACCGCCTGTATAACTTTATTAATCACCATTATATGTAATAGTGAAACCCTAATACCCAAAACCTACAAACCGGGCTTGGACTTAATTATCAACTAATATATAGTACGTGATCACGCGCTGCTAGTCCTATCAGATATTTCATAAGAAAAAGTATTCTTCAATTTCCTATTTATTTAATTTGAAAAAGAAAAAAAAAAAAAAAAAGACCAGTCAAAACAAAAGTAGCTAGAAGCCTAGAACACATCAAAGATCGAGAAAAAAAAATCACCATCATAAATACTATTCTGTTAACAGGAATTTAAAACTGATTACATTTCAAAAGCATGCATGTTTCATAGCCTATAGTATATATGAAGTTAGATTTCGAACTCCTCAAAATACTACATCACCTAGAAATACTAAATGACAGACATGAAATTCGTTGTTCTACAACTTCTGATCCCATCACTGAATACTACACACTCATTAACTCAACCAACTTCATGAAGCCGGGCTGCCACAGTCGATGCGGGAACTTAACTGTTCCTTACCCTTTCGGTATCGGAGACAACTCAGAGTGTTATATAATTGATGGATTTCGCATCTACTGCAACACTTCACTAAACCCTCAAAAGGCCACTATTTCTGAAGGCGGAGGCGACTACGAGTTGATCAAAAATATATCTGATTCCACCATCTAGATTTCCAATATAGTGTCGAGCAGGTGCTATTCTCCAAATGGCAGAATATACAATGAAAGTGAAATCACAGTGAACTTAACGGGGAAGCCGTACTCGTTCTCGGAAGTAAACAAGTTTACAGTTATCGGTGTTAGAGTTTAAGTACCATGACATTCATATAATTAAACACATAATCATAATACACATGCGGAAACTAGGATCATATATAACATATAAAAGATTAACTAAATAATAAATCAAGAACGTACCTTTGGATATAGGGTTTAGTAAGCACATAGACCTAATTAGGGCTTAAGCCTTGAATACTTTCAAACTAGTTTAGTTAAGCATATAGAGTTTAGTAAGCACATAGACCTAACTAGGGCTTAATTAGGGTTCATTAGAGTTTTGTGATATATTTAGTGTGTTAGATTGGTAGATTACTTATTATGGTGTTGTTGTGATCTTATGCTTGACATACCAGGGGTTAATAGGATGTGAGTGTTGAGTTATTTAACTTCTGTGGATACGTGAGCAAGTCTAGAGAGACATGCAAGTAATGAATGCACATAAAAAGTTATAAAAAAAAAAAAAAAAAAAAAAAGAAAAAAAAACTGTGAAATACCTACTATAGGTATTTGTAATGGTAATGATAGTGATGAGATTTTGTGGGTTGTTACACCCCCCCCCCCCCCCCCCCCCCCTTCCTTTTATTTTTCTTAGGTTAATATTAACTTGTAGAATTTGCAGAAAAAGTTTCAGATTTATTAGAATAGTTTTAGTATTTATTAGGATATATAGTTTTTAATTCATAATAATTAGAATTTTTATTAAATAATTAATTTTCTTTTTCCAATAATTTTTTTTTGTCATCTAGTTAGAAGGAGAAGGAAAATTAGTTGTATGCCCATAGGACTAATCGTGCTTAGATTTCACTTTTTATGTTGCGCGTTGACGTTACGTTTTAATTAAAACGCGCGTTTTTAGTTTAGATACCTTTTACGTTTAGTTGTTTCGCATAGTTGTTCCACAATACCAAATATTCAAAATCTCATCCTTACAAGCATTTTAATCACGAACCTTACACGATATCCTCGATTCACACCACGTTGGGACACGACCCGGGTAATCACTTGCCCGGTATCACATATATATATATATATATATATATATATATATATATATATATATATATATATATATATATATATATATATATATATATATATATATATCGTATTCACGGGTTTTGCAAGTTAGCCTTTTCACAAGGGTTGACTAGTCAATTTCCTCACATACTGTGTATGTATCATTGATATCCATTCTAAAAATAAGAAAAATCAGGTTTGTTAAAGGCAAACTTTTTGTGTATTTCTGCAGTTAATTTTCTGGGTAGGTTTGGGAAAATGATTTTTGAAAAGGTACTTGTCCTTCGAAATAAAATTTGCAAAAATTTGAGTAACTACTTAACTTATGTGGTAACCTCAGGAAAAATTGGGAGAGTCTCTGGAGTTCATTTGATGTGTATTAAAATTCGTGAGAAACTGAACCAAATTGTAAAATAAACCTAAAATAAGTTATGAGTATAATTATAAATATAAATCAATAAAAACCATTTGTAACTTATGAAATAAACATATAAGTATTAAGTGATCCATATTTCGTGTAGATCATTTGAAGAGGCGCAACATTGTTTCCTTGTGTTCATTAATTCGTTTGCTTTCCTTTCATACACATTAAAGTACAAATATTCTTCCTTTTTCAGTAGGGACTTCTCATGACTATTTTGATCCTTGACCTTGCTATGATTCCCTTTTGATATGATTCATGATGTGACTTCTTTAATATGATCTTCTGAGCCATTGCTATGCTCCCTTTTACCTTGATTCGTTAATATGATTCATTGATTATGATTCTTTGATATGACTCTATGATTTGATATTCGTCGGTTATTCATTTGTTATGATATGATTCAATTCAGTTTATATGTTCTATTGGATATGATATGATGTTTGGTATGATATGATATGCTTTGTCTGTTCTTATTCCCGAGCTTTATTTCTAGTCATGGAGGTACCATGGCCGTGACATTGAAGCACCAATGGCATGACACTTTCTGTTGAGGTGTGATTGATCCATGACGTCCCCATTTTGTAGGATATGTTATGTGATCACTTGGCTATTATGATATATGTATACTTGTCGATTGTCGTGTGAGCAGGATATATGTATGATTTTTTTTTGGGGGGGGGGGGGGGTGTATGGATGCATCCTAGGTATGTCAAATATGTTGGATTTATTATGTGTAGGGTGAATGTGGGTGTATGCTTTACACTCCTTTACATTGGAGGCTCGCGACTCCATTTTGGTACTTAGAGGTCTCCCCTCTTTATGCATGTCGGATTTTGTAGGATATATCATTATGTTGCAGGAGATCTATCAAGTACCTTGGTAGGTCGGCTCGTGGCTTCCTTATGATTCTATTTGTCCATTCAAGTACCTTGTTTAGACAATCCTTTGTTGATACGTGCTCATTATTCTATTATGATTATGCTTATGTTGATATCTCTATGATGCTTCGTTTTCCTATGACTTGTCATATATTATGCTAATCCTTATGATACTTCTCACTTTTTTGATTATTACCATTCGACTCTTCATATTCTTCATTCTATTGACTTATGATATTGGTTCAGTTGTTCATTGACCTCTTATGCATTTGGCAGATGACATTCTTTTCACCAGGAGTTTATGTTTCCTTTTCCTATGCTTATTTACGTTTCGATTATCCGTTGGTTTTGCTATATATCTGTTCACTGGGCTTTTTAAGCTTAGCCGCATTTCTTTTCCTGTGGCAGGTTTTAGGTTGGAAGCTGGGTTTGGGTGAAGATAGAGCATAGGAGCTTTAGTGGACTACCCATGGACTAGAAGCCCATTACATCTGGACTAGTTTTGGACTTGGATTAGATTAGACTTTGTTTAGTTTGTATTTTCTTTTCTTTTATAGTTTTAGTGTTTCCTTTGTATTTTTATATTTTTCCCTTGTAATTTTTGTTTTAAGTCTTCCGCTTGCGTTGTATTCTTTATATGCTTTGATAAGTCACCATACTGTAGCGCTCTGGACCCATGCCGGGTTGGGGTGTTACAAGACTTCTTCTAGAAAATGTTGATAACCGAGTGTTGGATGGACCAGAAGAGCAGCTTGTAGCAGTTGCTAAGCTTGCAAAAAGATGCTTGAATATGAACGGGAAGATGAGGCCAACGATGAAAGAAGTTGCAATAGAGTTGGAAGGAATAAGATCAAGTCACTAAATAAAATGAATCTACTATTTATTTTGTATTAAGATTGTAGAATAAGCCGGATTGGAGCTAGCTATATGTCTATATGGATGACATAATTATGTTCTTAAAATCTTTAGTTCTTAAGTTGGTCTTTTGTGATTTTTCATACCGAGTCTTTTTAATATATGTACCTGTATTTGTAACTATATGTTGCGTGTGCATGATGATTCATTTCTGGGCCTTTTACTCGTTGTTCAAATTCTACTAGTAATAACAATAATACAGTTAAACATTTATGGTTGAAATGAAAATAAAATGAAGAAGACAGCAAGTAGAGAAGTGAAGTAGCAAGTAGAAAAGTGAAGTCAAATGGTTACAGTAAAACTTCGACACTTTCATTTGTAAAAACTTACTGCAAAGTATTTCTGGATAATGGGCTAAAAAAAGAGCTATTCTATGGCCATGGGTTTTGATAGGTTTAGGCCAACTAGTAAACTGGATCATTAAGACAATGTAAATTAGGTTATATCACATATATGATTTCCGAATCAATATAAAAAAATCCCGATATGTAGAAAATTTTCAATCTTTTGATTGATGGTATTATGTCTAGCATGTTTGATATTTAGAAAAACATTAAAAAATGATACTCATAAAGTGCATTGATCCCTAGCATGATTTGTAACCTCCATAGTGTCCGAAATGAAATACATATTAATAGATATCAACAAAATGCCCCGAGTTGTAGACTTGTGCAAAGAACACAACTGGAAGACCGGAGACCCATGAACAACTCCATAAAGATAATCAGTGATAGGTGATATTTAAAACGAAAGCACGTTAATGTTACACAACTCCTAAAAGAAATAAAAACCATACAAACAAGTATTTGTGTCACCAGGCTTTGGTCCACTTCCTATTAGCATTCTCTTCTTGTGGTATTTCTCCTTTCTCTGAGACAAATATTGTGAGAGGAGAAGGCGTATAGGTTGTGGACTAAGTGACGCAAATAAATGATTTTATCGTTTTTACTAGCACTTTGGAGGTTTCTTAGCAATGTTATTTGTAGAAGTCTCAGACTCAGGCATATCCAATGTCCTTGTTGTGATAGATTGGGTAAATTGGACATGATAGAAATTGCTCGCAGACTACTGAATGCGAAAAGAACATTGAGTGCCATGATGGAGATGGTGGTGGATATCATTGTTGTTTCAACCAAGGTTACGAGGATAATCCTTATCTAGGCTGCCAAGGTCAGTTTCTCTTGTTACAAGTTTGCTTTTATAATGACAAATAGATTATATTCTCCCGCTACTCTACACTTTTAATGCATATTTTCTTTATGAATGGTCCGGATTTGAATTAAACCGTAAATGACTTTTGAAATCTAAAAAGAGCTAACAATGCAGCTTGTTATTTTTTTTATGAATGTTGTTTTCATAAGAATTAGTTTTGTAATCTAAAAAGTGCTAACATCGAAGCTTGTTTTTTGTTTGTCTTTCACTTCTTTGTAAAAAAGAAAAAAAAAAAAAAATAATAACTGAGCAAAAATAAAAAAGAGTTAACTCTTTATATGTTTGGTTGTAGTAAAAATGCCCACAAGAGTTGGTGATCATTAACTTATATGCCAATTATTTGAGATGATTCTGTATCAAGAATTAATTGCACAAAACCTAACATGTCAAATTGTCAAGTGGTACCACTATTAACTAAAATGACATAATATCACATTAAATATTCTATATTCATTAGAACTAGTCAACATTGCCTTCCAGCTAGCTATAAATTGCTACAAAACAGGCACATAATACTGTAACACAAGTTACCTCAGTCAATACAAAAGTAGCTAGAACGCATGAAAGACCAAAAAAGAACAATCACCATCATGAATAGTATTCTGTTAACAGGAATTTAAAACTGACTACATTTTAATTCTAGAAGATAAAGTGAAGAAGTTATTCAGTAAATATCATTTTTCTTTCTAAAATATTACTCCTCAAATTACAAAAGCATGTTTCGTAGCCTATATATATGAAGTCGTTAGACTTGGAACTCCTCAAAAATACTACATCACCTAGAAATCCCAAATGAAAGATATGAAATTCGTTGTTTTAATTTGGGCAGTATTTCAAATGCTTTCGTTTACAGCTTCTGATACAAATTCCACCACTACTGAATCCTACACCCTCATTAACTCTACCAACCTTGCTAAGCCAGGCTGCAAAAGTCGATGCGGGGACTTAATTGTTCCCTACCCTTTCGGTATCGGAGGCAACTCAGAGTGTTATATAAATGAGGGATTTCGCATCTACTGCAGCACTTCTGTAAACCCTCCAAAGGCCACTATTAGAAAAGGCGACTACAGGTCGATCAAATTGATATCTGATTCCACCCTCCGGACTACCAATATATTGTCAAGCAAGTGCTATGATGCGAATGGCAGAATATACAATAATGTCAGAATCAATGTGAACTTATCTGGGAAGCCGTACTCGTTCTCGGAAGTAAACAAGTTTACAGTTCTCGGTTGCTATGATTCTTCTTGGTTGGAAACCTCAACCGAAAGGGACCTGTGGACAGGTTGTATGGTATATTGTTCACTACTAGATCATTTTGTAGGTGACGAGTGTGGAGGAAATGGTTGTTGTCAATCACCCATACCCAACGACTTAATCTCTTATAGCACTAGGATCTATTCCTTGCTGAGTTCACCCGATAACAGGTCATTTAATACTTGTACATACTCCTTTGTTGGTGAGGAGAATGTATTCAAGTTTAAGGGTCATAATGATTTCAATGATACTAATTTAAAAAAGAGGATCGAGGCTACTGTGCCGATAGTGCTTGAATGGGCTATTGGTAATCAGAGTTGTTCTGAAGCCAAAGCAACAGATGGTTATGCCTGCCAATCAAATAGCATATGTGTTAACTCTAAAAGGAAAGGTGGTGGGTACCGTTGCGTATGTGAGGAAGGCTATCAAGGAAATCCATATCTGTCTCCTGGCTGCCAAGGTATAATCTAACTTAATTACATGTGTCCTTAAATTATCATTTTTCCTTTTCACAAGATTCCCTCAACTTCAATTGAAATGTTAGGCTTGTGTGAACAGTACGGGGAAGTGTTACATAATTATACAAAACAATTGAAATACTTTTTCAAAAGTTATGAAAAATGAAGAAAACGAGAAAGATCTAAAAATTCGTGTTGAAGATAGCGAGAGAGCAAATTAAGTAGCTTTTTTTTTTCTTTTTAATTCAAAGTGACAAAATTATAACCCTATAGTAAAGTTAGGACACATATACAAATTTGTTATCTTATTACGTAATTATTCAAAACAACTGCATAAGAAAAACATTAATAAAAATGAGAAGTTAGAATTTAGAAGCGATATGGAGTAATTGTATTTCTCTAGAGTTAAAAGTTAACAACTAAAATAATTGTGAAGATAATATTAGGTAAGGATCCGGTGAAAAGAAATCTTAAAATGAGAAGAATGAGAAATAACTATAACCGTATATTTGAAATGCATCGGCTTGAATTAGATGCATCTCTATTTATTTAGATGCATCATAATTAGTTTCGAAAGTGATTTTCAGTGAAAACGATGCAAAGTAGTACTAGTAACAAATTTGACCCGCAAAGGACGAAAAATACATAGGATTCGTCTAACTTATTGAAATGCATCTAATATACGTATTTGCATCTAATTTTTAGCTAGAAAATATATTATGATGCATCTAAAAGATTAAAGATGCATTTAATTCAAATTGATGCATCACTAATGTGTAATTATAATTATTTCTCATCATTTTTATTTAATGATTTTATAATTTGATCCTTAGTCATATAATACAAGATAATTAAGTAAATAGAAGAAGTCAAACAGAACAAGATATGCTGAGGACACATATTTACTTTTTGCCTCGTCTCTCTCTTAGTTCATTTATATCCACTTTGTCATACATTTAGCTTGCAACTTATCTACCATTTTTCTAACCTTCAATCGTCTACTGCAAACTTGACAATCCCTACGAAAAAATTAAACAGAAAATCTCAATCAAGTTGGGCCAATTGAGGGTAGCGCAGCACCTGCCAGCCCTCCTATTTGCTCCACCTCTGGTCACAGACAAGAGAGTGAAAAACATAGATAGGTTTTCATGTTAGGTTAGATAAGAAAATAACTGGCAATTAGTCGGTTCCATAGTTAGAATGATTCTTTTTCTTGTTTGTTATTCATTTTAGTTATTTTGAGTAAGTAGGTAGAGCATGGTCATATGAGTGTGTTACTGTAACTTCATTTGTCTAATTATCAATTATCAAAACTTTACTATTATCTTTTAATCTACTTTTTCCATCTTAACTTTATTAAAGCTTTCAGTTTGTGCACCATTTTATATATGAATATTTACATTGCTAGACATCAACGAATGCGACGACAAAAGCAAATGTTACGGGCATTGCAATAATACAGAAGGGAGTTACGATTGCACATGTTGGCCAGGATATATTGGTAACGCTAAAACACCAGATGGATGTCGGCTTGATGCTAAAGGTTCAAATTTTCCAGTGACGATATTCACATTAGGTAACTATTTATATAATCAAATAACCATATGTTAAATTTTAATTGGTTAAAGATTCAATATGGCAAGTGCATGAACTCATTATGGAGACTATTACACAATGCCATAAATTTTACCAAACTGGTTGATCTTTATATGACCCGACCATATTTTTTGACTTCCCGTACCTAGCTAACTACCATTAATTGAATAAATTTAACAATTATTTTTCATATAGCTCTGGTGTTTGGCTCACTAGCAATACTATGTGGAGTGACCGGAATTTTGTTTGGGATAAGAAAGAGGAAACTAAACAAGCTACGAGAAAAGTTCTTTGAGCAAAATGGTGGTGTCTTTCTGAAACAAAAGCTTAATGCACCAGGGACTGGTGAGGCAATGATTATGTTTACCACTGTACAGCTTCGAAAAGCAACTCACAATTATTCTGAGGAGCGAATTATTGGACGAGGTGGTTATGGTGTAGTGTATAAGGGAATTTTGCCGGATAAACGTGTTGTTGCAATAAAGAAGTCTAAATTAGTAGATGAAACTCAATCAGAACAATTTATCAATGAAGTTTTCATCCTTACACAAGTCATCCATCGAAATGTGGTAAAGCTTTTAGGTTGTTGTTTGGAGGAGGAGGTACCGGTATTAGTTTATGAGTTCATTTCTAATAACACGCTTTACTACCACATTCATCAAACACCAGGAGGTATGAGTTGGTTATCATGGGAGAATCGGTTGAGAGTTGCTTCTGAAACCGCAGGCGCACTTGGATACCTTCATTTACAAGCCACTATGCCTATCATACATAGAGATGTCAAGTCCACCAATATATTGCTAGATGATAACTATACCACAAAAATTTCAGATTTTGGTGCTTCAAGATTAGTCCCGTTAGATCACGATCAAGTTACTACTCTTGTTCAAGGCACTCTAGGATACCTTGATCCTGAGTACTTCCACACAAGCCAGCTAACCGACAAGAGTGATGTATATAGCTTTGGAGTTGTCCTTGCGGAACTCATAACCGGGAAAAAACCGCTTTGTGCAGATAGATCGAATGAAGATAAGAATTTAGCAACATATTTTGTCAAGGCGATGAAAGAAAACCGCCTATTTGAAATTGTTGAACCTAGAGTTTTACGTGAAGGAACTCTTGAGCAGTTACATGTATTAGGTGACTTGGTAAAGAGATGCCTTAACGTACATGGCAGTGATAGACCTACAATGAAAGAGGTAGCAATGGAGTTAGAAGGATTAAAGAAGCTCAAAACTCATCCATGGAGTCAAAATCAAACAAATGAGGAAACTAGAAGCTTGATCCTAGAAGTTGAGCAATCTGATCTTTACGAGGTACCGTTAATCCCATATAGTACTAATGAATGGGAATCTTACTCAGGTAGTAGTACTAATATGACATTTCAAGAAAGCAAACCGCGCTGAAGTTTCCTCGGGTGCTTGTTCTAGTTACGAATTTGTGAGAAACAACAACTATCCGTAATTTCCCTACACATTGTTAATTTAATGTTTTAGCAGTGTTTTCTATTTAGTGCTTAAAGTTTGTTTATTTTTGTATATATATTTATAATCACCAAAATAGACCGGGAAACATGATGAATTCGGTTCCTGCCCTCAGATCCAAAAATGTCTTTTTTAGACAACGCAACTAGGTAATTTGACCCATATGATGACAAGTGCCCCAAGTTGCCCAAAAAACTGACAAGTTACCCAAAAAACTGACAGATAATCAACACTTGTCACTTGCAGAAAGTGACACTTCATCAGTTGTCCTGTCTAAAAAAGACATTTTTCGATCCTGAGGCAGGAACCGAATTCACCATGGTTGGCCAGTCTATTTCGGTGATTATCCCATATTTCATGTCTTCTAAAGTTGCTTGTGACTAGATTGAGTGGATTTATCATGTCTTACGTATATATTACCATGTAAAATAATCTTCTAGAGAACTTTCCGTAACCTTTGGGATTAGTCTTAAATAAATGTGGAATTCATCCTATACCCTTGTAACAATTTGATTGTCCACATAAGTACACCAATAAATCCTACTTTGTCATTCTTATACAAGACACTCATTACAATAACCAATAAATAGGTAATCGTAAACATAAAAAACTAAACGTCCCATAAGGATCCTATATATTTGAAAAGTCACGCGGTTCGTATGTTCCAGAACCGATACCCGCGGTTCCAGAGCGAACCGAACCGAGAATCGCAATTTGCAATATCTAAGACCCATAGCTTATATTATCAACGACATATCAGTGAGTGGGCCTTATCAGGAGAGTTATCTTGGGAAGTTAGCTTATATTTCAAACATAGGCATTGTTTTGTCCATTTGTTTTTTTAACACTTTCGTTACTTTCATGGATAACTTTAATGAATTATTTATTGACATAATGCACGGATTTGCACGGTTTTTGCAAGCTCCTCAATATGATGTTAGGCGCATAGTCGAAAGACGATTTGCTCAGTTTTAGAAGCTCCTCAAAATGATGCTAGGCATATAGTCGAAGGACGATTTCCACAGTTTTTGTAGCTCCTCAAAATGATGCTAGGCATATAGCCAGAAAGACGATTTTCACGATTTTTGCAAAACTGATGCTAGGCATATAGCCAGAAGGACAATTTTCACGATTTCTGCAAGCTCTTTAAAATGATGCTAGGCCTATACCCGAAGGACGATTTTCACAATTTTTGCAAGCTCCTCAAAAAAAATGCTAGGCATATAGCCGAAGGACGATTTCCACAGTTTTTGCAAGCTTCTCAAAATGCTTCTAAGCGTATAGCCAAAGCCCGAAGGATTGGATTTGAGTCCTTTATTTTTCAAGTGCATGCAAAGAAGCTTTATCACATGGTTTGTTGCAAAACTAATCCACATGCATCTATAAGTATGTAAACATAAGAACATATATTAAGTAAAAAGATAGTTTCGATGACAAAAGATGCATATTCTAGCTGAATCTTGCAAGATTCAATCTTTCAATTCCATAAAATGAATGAATTTACATTGTACTTGTAATTTTGGGTGTTTAAATTTAGGCTTTATAAACACTAGGCTGTTTCGTTCAATATAATTTTACTTACCGGGCTTGTATATTATCACTTTGCGACATTAAAACTTTGGATATGATAATTATGCGTGTTGAACATTTATCCGTCCAAAGAAAATATAATTTTACTTTCGGTCTGGATCTTAAAACATGCATCTCTTAGCTAGGCTATCATTAAAACAATACGAATCCACTAAAATACGTGGTCAAACCAGATTAGACCGACTTTGATTAGACCATGCCAAACATGGTTTAAAAGATGACACATTTTTAGTTTAATATTTTTCGACATGCTAGTACCACGTTTGTTTAATTTTCTAGACGTCATAGGCGCATCGCCATTTGAATGGCGCCGAGTTTGAGTGTGTGTATATGTTTTTTTCTTTTTCTTTAGACTAAAGTAATATTTTGTGATGCATTATGGGAATGTTATTTTTTTTTTATTTTTTTTTTAATTTTAAATATACGAGTGTTATAGGATAAAAGCTGATGTGTCGTCGCTTATAACTCACGCCTATGGCTGACTGCACCTAAAGCTCCTGAGCTGCTATCTATAGTTAGAGGCATGAAAAAAGGATGACCATAAACATCAAAAAAAAAAAATAATAATAATAATAAAAAAATAAAAAATTAAACCTCATAGGCCATACCTACACTTCCATTTTACTATCACCAGTTCACCACCCAGAGCTCTATAAAAAGTTAACAATTGTCATGTTTGTTCAATATTTCAATTTCATTCTACCTGTTTTCATTGAATATTACATTTTAGTAGTACATTTATCAGACTATTGAATACCATTTCACTGCATTTCTTTCATAAAGTAAACAACTTACTAACATTCCAATTTATTTCCACCTATCGGGACTTTCAGAATCATTGAAAATATCTTGAATTCTTGAAATGTATCAAGGTCTAACACCATTTGAAAGTTGTTGATTACATTTGGTTGTCGTGTAAATATTTAGGAAATTTTTAGATTGGAGCTTAGGCACTTTAACTACCCGAATAGTATACAGTTAAACTGATTAAGTAAAAAAAATAAATAATAAAAAAATTAACTAATGTTGATGACTACTTTTCACCGGTGATTAGCCTTACATTAGGCCATTTCCTAATCCAAGCTTGGGCTCGTTATAGGGACAGAAATATTTCAAAATGAGAATAAGCTTCACTCATTCCTTAATAGAAATTAACCATTGACTGCAAACCATTTTTTTTTTTTTAATGTTGTAGTGATGTAATATATACTTAGATAACATTTACTTTCAACAAAGACGTACTTGTCTTATATATATGGTGGGTCAAATAATTGAGTTAGAAGATGGAACACATATCTGGAGATCCTTCAAACACATGAAATACACAGGTAAATTTATTATTTACATCTTAAACCATATTTGATGATCCTCCAAACACCATTAATGTGTTAGCTCCGCTCCAACCAACCCTGTTGTATATTGTTTTCGCTGTATTTCACTGTTTCGCCCACGAGCAAATGATACGTCTATGTCGTATTTGATTAAAAATGACTATCAATATTTAAAATTGTGAGTAAAATGAATGTACAGTACAAGTATTCATAAAAAAAAGTAGCCACTGTTAAATATTAGTAGTAACTTAAACATATATTAGGGACTTAAGTGTATTTTTGTAATTAGATTAGGTGTTAGACAGAAACTAGAATTAGTTAGCTTGGAGTGCAAGGCAAGCTAGGTTTCCATCTCCTCATCTATATAAATAGAGATGAGGGGTATGCTAGTTAATTCATTCTTCTTCCTCAATTGTAAAAGCTTTATTGGTATTAATAAAGGGTTCATTGAGGGTATATCGTGTGCATATTCTTGTCAAATCTTTGTAGTATATCTTGTCTCTCGTGTTTGCTACTTGTGCTCGATACAACTCGCAATCTAGCATTCCGCGATCGAACTTCGGGTTTATTGTCGAGGTATTATCCAACAAGTGGTATCAAGAGCCATGGTTATTGTGGTCATCGAAGTTCGAGTGCTAGTTCGAGGTACCGAGTTAGTTTCAAAGTTAATTAGAGCAAAGAAAAGGTTTTCAAGGTTCGGTTTTCGAATCATTTTTTTTCTTGGAGTAGCGATCATACGACAAGAGGAATAATACACGTGAGGGCTTTTTTTCTATTATTGAGGAAAGGTGTGGGGTCTTGTTTGACTCTATATTCCCGCGTAATAGTTACTACAAAGTGGACAAATAGAACTTTGGTTTTATATGCTTTATATAAAAACTGTAAGTTTGTTTAATCGTTTTTGGGTTTAAAACGGTTTGGAAAAATTCAGTTTGGTATTTTTCTAAATCGATAAACTTCGGAGGTATTCTTGTTGCGTATTAATTTTCTTGTGGTTCAAGTTTGATCGTGGTTTGCTTGGGTTTCAAGTTAACGATCGGGGTATGCTTGTTCGAAATCAAGGGTTTAGGGTTATTCTAATTAATTTGATTTTCAAGAAGGGTTTATAACAATGATTGGTCCCGAAAAGGTCAGATATTATTGACCAAGGTCAATAAGTCAAAGACAGATCCGTTCCAATTCTCCGGTGATAGTATAGTGTGTCCCCGGGTCGTTATGTCCCAGCGAGATTGCAACGGTGTTTTTGAAAAATGTTTATGGGAATGAGTAGCACTGAGGACAGTAGCCAAGATGATTGGGAATTGATTTTGCTACTGATATTTTGGTATTTGTACAATGATATGATATTCACAATAACAGATACACAGATATGTTCACAAATTCACAACTGGAAATCAGGTAACAGACAGAAAAGTGGGTTTTAGCAAATTACAAACTACAGGGGGAGCAAGTGAACTTTTGAAAACTTAAAATTAAAAGAAAATTTAAAATGAAAATGAAATTATAAAAATGATTATTTTAATATTTAAATATTACTTAATTAATTAAAACTATTTAAAATCTAATTTAAACATAATTTAAATTGACTAAAAATTATAAAGATTACAAATTAAACTAAAAACTTGCAAAAATAATTTCTAAACCTTAAAATGAACTTGAAGATAGTATAAAAAATAAAAATAAATATTTTTGTCTTTTTATGAGTTTTTTATTAATTAAAAACTAATTATCTTAATTAAACTAATTAAACTAATTTAAATTACTAATAATACCTAAATGGCTTAGATAATTATGGAAAGATTTATAAAACTAATTAACCATCACAGGAATCCTAAAAAATTATAAAAAACTTCTAAAAATTATCTTTAGACTATTTTACTAATTATTTACCTTTTAATAAATTTAAAACTAATTTAACTAATTTAAATAAGAAAATTCGTTAATGAACAGTAGAATTTAAAAATATATTTTCTCAAAGTCTTAATTAATTTATAAAACCTAGGAAAATTATAAAAACCTACTGTTGTTAATTAAAATTTAAGAAAACTAATTAATTACTAATATTACCTAATTAATTATTTAAACTATTTTTAATTCTAATAAATAGTAAACTGTTTAGGAAAATCTAAGAAAATTATTATAAATAATTAAAGGTAAAAGGAAATTAAGAAAATTATAAAAATAATAAAGTGATTATTAATAAGTTGAAATAAAAAATGAAAAAGATAGAATCTATTAAATAGAAGCTATCACTAATTTTATGTTTGGTTTTTTGGAGTTTTTCTTTTTGACAGCTAAAAATAAGATGAAAATAAGAAACTTTTGTGAAACAACTTTTGATTTAGCTTAAAAATAAGTTGTGTGCACCCCCTTGTGCTTAACAGTTGACTTTAAGAGCTTATTAGGACTTGTGATTTGGTGAAAAGCTATTCAAATGATCAAATAAGCTATCACACATATATACCAACTTGAAATAAGACTAAAAGCACAAATAAGTACTCTGGATAAGCAGCTATGAACAAATAAGCACTTATAAAGCCAATAGGCCAAAACAGGCCTGAGATGAGAGGTTTTAGACCTCTGTGGGGTCCACAAAAGTGATCTAGGGTCCAAACTTAAACTTGAAACTTATAAAGGGACTGATAAGCTACAAAATAAGCCAATAAGCTAATCATATGGCTTACTAATGAAGCTTGGGTGAGGCTATGAAGTTGGGGTCTTACACTGAGTCCTCAGTGTTGACTCAAACAATGGCCAAACTTGATAGGGCTTGCAGCCCTATCAAATAAGCTCAAAAGGCTGAAATAAGCCTTGGCTTATCAAAATGGGGTGTATGGCTTTCCAAAAAGCCAAAAAGCTAAGGGTGGGTCCCACTGGGTGAGTCACAAAGCTATTGGGAAAAATGGCCAAAACCTGTGCACAAGGCAAGTGTTTGCCCTGTAGGTTGAAATAAGCTAATGCACAAGCTTGTAGAAAATTCCTAAAAATAAGCTGACTATGGGCTTTTGTACACTAGGTGGTAGACTTTAACTTCTGAAAAGGACAAGTTCTCAAAGTTTACACAAGAATCACAAAAATTACTCCAAAATTTGGATTTCTGAAACAAAGGCACTTTTTGACTTTTTGATTTTCATGCTTAAGTTGACTAAAGTGAACTTTGATTCTGATTTTCTGATTGAATTTGATGAATTAAGCTAGTATAAGTCTAAATTAAGCTAAACCACTCACAAGTGAATGGATTTGGGGCATAAGCCACACTTAATCCAACACAGAGGGTAAACTAGGCCAAGTAATGTTTGATTTTGACTTTTTATCAAATAGGACCTGGTTTTTATTGTTGTTCTGAGTTAGTTATGACCTAGGTGACTGATGTAAACAAGAAACAACAACAAATGAACAACACAACTACTTGGATCACACTGTCCCAAACACACCTTAATGAATGACTGTTTTATGATTTGTAAAGCTAGAAGGTGTTAAGGCTTATGAATCTGATCCATAATAACTTTTTAAGATATGTTAAGCTAAAATGAACCCTTAAACACAGGTCCTAACAACAATTAACCAAAATTACTAAGTATGCTAATTTGACAGTGAAAATGGAATTCAAAGCAACTGAAATTTTTAATGAACAAGCTATGATTTTTAAGCAATAATATTACTAAATACCACTAAGTGAACACAGAAAAGCTGAATAAGCATGTAACGGGCTAAGATATGGGACTCACCCATATCCTTTGTACTTAAATGTTTTTTGGAGTAATATATTTACCGGGTCTTTTGACCTTTTACCCAAAAAAAAAAAGCTGAATAAGCAGTGATTAAGCAATGCTACAGTACAAATCAAGAAATAGGTTTCAAGAGCTTACAAATTGCATTCCAGCTTAACCCAATGAACCAAGAATCATAGAACCAATCCTAACACTCCCCTTGGAGTTCTAACCCACAGCCATCCCAAATTTACTGTGCTCCAGCTTATTCTTCAATAAAACCTGCAAGTTTGACTTTGGTTGACTAATTTTGTATTCTTGGTTTTCTTATATCTAAGCAGTGTTTAAGTTGTTTCTAAAAGCTTATTTGAGCTTTCTAGGAGCCTACATGAGCTTAAGAGTCCATAAGGTCTATTAATAACAAAACACAGCTTTGATTAAAACTTAAAATAAATTGAAATTTGCTAAATCTAAATTATAACTTGAAACCTGATTTTTATTAATAAGAAACTTCAAAGATACATTAAAAAAAGAGATTACACTAATTTGAAACTGAATTACACCGAGATAAAATGAAAATTACTTAAACGACCTAAAATTATGAAAATTAAGCTAACTCTCAAGCTTCTTGGACTTCTCTTCTATTTATACTTGAAGATTAGGGTTCCCCTTGCCTCTCTGATCATTTCCCATCAATAATGCTGTCCATTAGATCTCTTAATTTCAATCTGAGCCATCCACGTGTTTTTGGCGCCAAAATTGTTTTTGCAATTTCCTTCTGTTGTGTGGAGGGGTGAGGGTGCATTTAATGCGTAGGTGAAAGGTGGGTTGGGTGGTGGAGATTTGACAGGCAAGTGGTGATGCGGGAGGTGAATACCGTTGGTGGTTTTGGGGGGTAGTATTGGGTGAGAGGAGAATGAGGGAAGGGGTGTTTGACCGGGTTTGACCCTGGTATTAATACCAGGGTGGGTTTGTTTGTATTTTGTGCCGAAACAAGGGAGTGGGCTTGGGGGGTTTGTGGATTGGACTGGGATTTGGTTTGGTATTTTATTAAGGGTCCGGTTTGGTTAGTACGTATCACAAGGACCAATTATGTAATTTCCCGAATTTTGAGGGGTGTGTTTTGGCATTTTTCCAATGTTTGTCACAAGGGTAATTCCTGCCAATGATGAATAGTTCAAGGACCTTAGATGATTTTTCCATTTTAATTTTCCCAGGGACTATTTCTGCCAATATTTCAAACTTCAGGGACCAAATGTGAAATTTCACCAAACTTGCCAATCAAGGACCAATCCTGCCATATATGAGAAGTACAAGGACAAAATTTGTTTTTCTAAAAGTTTTAATATCCTAGGGACCATTTTTGACAATTTTCCAAACTTCAGGGACTAAACTTGACATTTTGTGAAACTTTGCACCAAAGGACTAATTATGTAATTTTTTGATTTGAAAGGGCCTTTGGTGATTTTTTTTTCAAGTTTTTAGAACAACCAGGGACTAGATTTGATAACTTTTGGAAGTTGAGGGACTGAAACTGCTAATTTTGCAAACTTTGTACATTTTTCATCTGTTTTTGATTATTTTGCATTTGAAACATATAAAACACATTCATGGGATATTTTCACTATTTTGATGCAATATTAAGTGTTTTTAGATGTTTTGGCAGCTCAAAAAAGGTAAAAATGATGAGTATTTACACACTCATCAATCCCCCACACTAAAACATTGCTAGTCCCTAGCAATCTTTTGAGAAAAACTTGATGGATTTGAAAAACTCTTTTCCAAAAGCCATCACTTCTGGAGTAGCCAGATGTATCGATTCAAGTAAGAACTATGGTCCACCTGATAACCATGTGATTTTGAGCAAACCACCAGCTGTCAACGGATTTGATTAGTCTTTACCAGAAGCCGTTTGCTTCTGGACTAGCCAACTGTTGATGGACAAAGTCAACATCTTGGTGAGCTGATTACCAATTATGGATTTTCCACGGCCTTTACCACAAGCCATAATCTTACGGGCTAGCCAACTCATTCGCTTTATGGGATATGGCGAGTTGATTTACCATACAATTTTGGGCAAATTGCAAGCCATCAACGGGTTTGAGATATCTTTACCAAGAGCCGTTTGCTCCTGGATTAGCCAATCCTTTTGTTGTTTAGACATGGCGGACTGATAACCACAAAAATTATGAAATAAAGTGAAAAATTTTTGAAAAATTTAGGCCAAAATGGGGGTACTTAGAAAGTGTTTTGTGATAAAATTCGCAAGAATTCCCCCCCCCCCCCCCCCCCACTAGAATTGAATATTGTCCTCAATATTCAAAGTTCCGACTATTATGCCGAATCTCTGAACGGAAAAAGCGAATATTCGAAACTAACTGTGGAAATATCGATTTTATTTTTTACTTTATTTATATGTACATATAAACATTTTCATTCATTCATTTTTATTTTTATTTTATTTTATTTTTTTGAAACTGAGACTTATATACATATTTACTTTTCAAAAGGTGGGGGACGGCCACTCCCCTACACTAGAGTGGTAGAAAGTAGAAAGAAGTCAGAGATATGGGTGAAAACCCATATATTTTGCTAATTTTTGTTCACCGAGTCACTAGCTTGACTCGATCCCCGAATTCATTGGTTCATGGGTAAAGTTTGGAGATCATGGACAACCATGGATGGTATGTCCTCTCCAAAATAATGTTTCAAACGATGATCATTCACTTTGAAGTTGGGACCTTCGGGTTGAGATAACTCAACAGTCCCGTATGGATATACTTTAGCAATAGTGAATGGTCCAGTCCATCGGGTTTTTAATTTCCCCGAGAAGATCTTTAACCTTGAGCTGAAAAGAAGGACTCTGTCACCGACGTTGAAAACGCGGTTCTTAATCTTAGAGTCGTGAATCTTCTTTGTCTTTTCTTTGTAGATCAAAGAGTTCTCGTAGGCTTGATCACGAAGTTCATTTAATTCATTGAGTTGAACCTTACGGTGATCACCCGCTTTATGAAGATCATAGTTTACATGTTTCAAGGCCCATTAGGCTTTGTGCTCGAGCTCGATCGGTAAATGACATGCCTTTCCGTATACAAGCTTGTAGGGAGTACACCCGATGGGTGTTTTGTACGCTGTACGGAAGGCCCAGAGTGCATCATCTAGTTTGTCCGACCAGGAAGCACGGTTTTCACCTACGGTCCTCTCAAGAATCCGTTTAATACCACGGTTGGAAACCTCCACCTGCCCACTTGTTTGTGGGTGATACGCGGTAGAAAGACGATGAGTAACACCGTACTTAAGCATGACTTTTGCAAATTGATCTTTGCAAAAGTGTGTACCGCGATCACTAATGATGGCACGGGGAGTTCCAAAACGAGCAAAGAGGGATTTCAAAAATTTTACAACAACTCGGGCATCGTTGGTGGGTAAGGCCTTAGCCTCAACCCATTTTGACAAGTAGTCAACAGCCACGAGAATGTATTTGTTTCCACTAGAAGTTGGGAATGGCCCCATAAAATCAATGCCCCAGACGTCAAAGATTTCACAAACTTGAATGGCATTTTGTGGCATTTCGTTCTTTTGTGAAATATTCCCGTGACTCTGACAAGCATCACAAGCTTTGACTAACTCGTGGGCATCCTTATAGATCGTGAGCCAATAGAAACCGGAATCAAACACCTTTTTGGCGGTGTAGTTAGGACTATGGTGGCCCCCGGTGGGTCCAGCATGGCAAGCCTTGAGAATATCAGCGGCTTCCTGTCTGTATACACATCGCCTGATGACTTGATCGGCACAGATTTTGAAGAGATAGGGGTCGTCCCAAAAGTAATGTTTAACGTCTTTGAAGAATTTGTTCTTCTGTTGGGACGTCATCCCCTTCACGATGAAGTTACCCGCATGGTAATTTGCAAAGTCAGCAAACCATGGGGTAATAGAGTCACCACGAAAAGCAACCGCATTGAGTGTCTCGAGAGGAAATGTTTCATTTATTTCCTGTTTCTCGGACACATCCTTGTGAGGATTTTCTAATCGTGAGAGATGATCAGCAGCAAGGTTCTCGGCTCCTTTTTTATCACGGATAATGATATCAAATTCTTGGAGGAGGAGAACCCAATGGAGTAGCCTCGGCTTTGCATCTTGCTTTGCAAATAGGTACTTCAAAGCCGAGTGATCCGTATACACTACGCATTTGGTCAGGATTAAGTATGGCCGGAATTTTTCAAAGGCATACACCACAGCTAGTAGTTCTTTTTCAGTGGTGGTGTAATGACTCTGAGCCTCGGTCATAGTTTTGCTTGCGTAGTGTATAGGCTGAAAGTATTTTGCTTTTCGTTGCCCCAAGAACGCACCTATGGCAAAATCACTAGCATCGCACATAAGCTCAAAAGGTAGGTCCCAATTGGGGGCAACAAGAATAGGTGCCTCGGTCAGCTTTTTCTTTAATGTCTCAAAAGCTTCGATGCACTCAAGAGAGAAGATGAAAGGAGCATCCTTCTCGAGGAGATGGGTCATAGGCCGGGCGATCTTAGAGAAATCTTGGATAAACCTACGATAGAAGTCGGCATGACCCAAAAAGCTCCTAACACCTTTAACGGTGGTGAGATAAGGTAATTTAGAGATAACATCAATTTTGGCTTTGTCAACCTCAATCCCGTTCTTTGAAATTTTATGGCCGAGGACAATGCCCTCTTTAACCATAAAATGGCTCTTCTCCCAGTTGAGACTTAAATTCGTTTCTTTGCAACGTTTAAGCATCTGTTCCAAGTGGGAGAGATAAGACTGGAATGAATCCCCGATGACTGAAAAGTCATCCATAAATACCTCCATGGTTTTCCCAATCATATCGGAAAATATAGACATCATGCACCTTTGGAACGTGCCTGGTGCATTACATAAGCCGAAAGGCATACGTCTGTAAGCAAAAGTTCCGTAGGGGCATGTGAAGGTAGTTTTCTCTTGATCCTGTGGATCAATGGGGATTTGGAAGTAACCCGAGAAACCATCGAGGAAGCAGTAGTATTCATTCCCCGCAAGTCTTTCGAGTATTCGGTCCATAAAAGGCAGAGGAAAATGGTCTTTATGGGTGGCTTCATTCAACTTTCGATAGTTAATACATACTCGCCAACCCGTGACCAAACGAGTTGGAATCAACTCATTTTCCTCATTGGTGACAATGGTTATACCACCCTTTTTAGGAACACAATGAATTGGGCTAACCCAAGGACTGTCAGATATAGGGTAAATCAATCCCGCATCAAGAAGTTTTAGAACCTCTTGTTTGATAACTTCGTGGATTTTGGGATTTACCCTTCTCTGTTGTTGCACTGCTGGCTTAAAGTCATCCTCCATTAAGATTTTGTGTGTACAAAAGTCCAGGCTTACGCCCTTAATGTCGGAGAGTTTCCAAGCAATTGCTTGCTTGTTTGCCTTAAGATCTTTTAGGAGTGCTGCCTTTTCCTCATCTTTCAAGTCTTTAGCAATAATGACGGGTAATTTATTATCATCCTCCAGAAATGCATATTCTAGATGAGGAGGCAAGTCCTTGAGCTCAACCTCGGGAAAGTCTTCAGTTATTTCAACATTTTTGACTTCCTCTTTATGAAGTATTTTTGGAGACGGGGAGGGTGAAGGATCGTCATTTAACAATCTTTCAAGAAGAAGAATGTCACCCTCCGGGTCAAGATAGTTTTCATCAACCCCATGAGGAATTGAACTATCCTGAGCAAGAAAAGCCTCGACCTCTTCCAGAAGGAAGTCACTTCCCTCAAACGGAGTGAGAGAAGGGGAAGAGTCGGAAATGATAGGATCAGTAGAAAGAGTGGTACTACCACTTGCTGAGAAACAAAGGACTTCTTGAGAATACTCCTCATACGCAACATCGATGATGTCAATTCGGTTAACCGTTTAAGCGTCATAGTTGGAGGAGTATCTTGAAGTCTGATCAAGATTGAATGTGATGGCTTCACCACCAACACGTAGAGTGATTTCTTCTTCGAATACATCGATTAGAGCACGACCCGTTCTTAAGAATCCTCTCCCGAGAATGAGAGGAACTCTTGGGTCAGCATCGAAATCAACAATCACGAAATCTGCCGGAAAATGGAACTTTCCTACTTTCACGAAGATATCTTCGGCAATGCCGAGAGGACGAGATATAGTACGGTCTGCAAGCTCGAGAGTCATGCAGGTAGGAGTGAGAGCAGGAAGAGAGAGTCTTATCCAGACTGTGTAAGGCATCAGGTTAATGCTTGCACCAAGATCGGCCAAGGCAAAGCATTCAACCATCCCAGGGAAAATACAAGGAATGAGAAATTTCCCGGGATCTCCAAGCTTTTCGGGAAGCTTTTTCAAGAGCACTGCTGAGCAATGCTCATTAAGTGGAGTTTTTGCCATCTCACAGAGTTTTTCTTTGTTGCTTATCAGATTTTTGATTGTTGAAGCAAATTTAGGCATGAGAAGAAGAGCATCCGCGAAGCTAATATCGAAATGCAACTCTTGGAAAATTTGATAAAATTTTTCTATCTGATGATTAGCTCTTTCGCGGTTCTTTTGATCATTCATTCGTGAAGGATATGGAATTGAAGGCTTAGGATCATTCTTTGGAATTTCATCAGAACTCACGGGAGGATCAAATACAACTTTCGACTTACGAGTCGGGACAGGGACAACTTGAGGGTGGACGTTGTTGGTACCTCCATTATTAGTAGGAAGTACCGTGTCCGTGGTAACCTCAGGTTCACGTTCCGCTACCTTAGTAGGAGGAGAAGAAGAGGTAGAGGGAACCGTGGGTCCATTGTATGATACCCCACTTCGGGTAGTGATCGCTTTGACATCGGCCCTCGGGATAGCGATCGTGTTGCTCGGTAGTGTACCCGAGCCCGAGGGTCGATCATTTAAAGACTTCTGAAGCTCAGAGATCTTGCTGATCAATAACCGATTCGTTTCCTCTTGTGCTTTCATGAATTGTTTTAGCAGTTCATCGGAGGAAGACGAGGGTGGAACAACGTTTTGATTTTGATTAGCAAGATTTTGAACACGGTTGTTTTGAAAATTCCCTTGATTTTGATTGTTGTTACCCTAAAAATTATTTCTCTTATTGAAATTACCCTGATTGTAATTACCTTGATTTTGGTTTCTTTGAAAATTTCCTTGAAAACCTTGATTTTGATTGCCATTTTGAAAATTATTTTGATTAAAATGACCTTGATTTTGGTTCGGGTTTTGGAAATTTGAGTTTTGACCTTGGTTAAAATCTCCTCGATTCTGATTCGAGTTACGGTTTTGATTTTGGTTAAAACCGGGAGGTCTGAGAAAATTGTTGGAACGATAGCTCAAGAGATTACGGTCCCCTTGTGGTTGGTAAGAATTACCCCCATGTTGTAGGAACCGTGAGCAGCATAAACGTTCTCTTGAGGAAAACCAGCAGTAGCTGGACACTCGGAATAAAGATGTGGGCCCCCACAAATTTCACAACTTTGGGCCACGGCTTTAACTTGTTGATTTTGAACCTGATTTTGCATTGTTTGGTTCATTCTCAACACAGCCGTAGAAATATCATCCATCTTTTTGGTGAGAGCAATTATTTCAGGAGATGATGGTGAAGGAATGGTTGATTTACATGACTCATCCCTCTCCGTAGAGGAATCCCAAAAGTTATGGTGGACAGTCATGTTCTCAATCAAGTCATAGCATTCTTCGGGATGACTTTTCATAAAGGTCCCACCAGTAGCAGCATTGAGAATATCCCGGTGCCTCAATGTCAGACCATTATAGAAGGTATCTATGATGGTAACTTGTAACATATTGTGGTTAGGGCACCGATCAATAGCTAGCTTATAATGTTCCAAGCCTCAAAAAGAGACTCATCGGGACATTGCCGGAAGTTGCTGATATCATTTCGCAACTTGGTAACCATGGAAGGTGGAAAATATTTTGCTAAAAACTTGGTTACCATTTCATCAAAGGTACGAATAGAATTCTTTGGGAGTCGGTCAAACCATGCAGTGGCATGATGGGTGAGAGAATAGGGGAAGAGATACAGCCGGAGGGCATCATCGGTGACACCATGTTGTTTCATGCTTTGGGTGACGGTGAGGTATTTATCAAGATGCTTGTTAGCATCGTCACCCGGTAATCCGTGAAATTGACACGAATTTTGGACTTGTTGGATCATGTGGTGCTTGAGGCCAAAGTCCGTAGCCTCAATAGTGAGTGGTGCGATAGGTCCGCCCCTCCCTTGCATGGTAGCCTGGCACAACTCCTCCATCGTTCGGAGATCGGGAGCTGGCTCATCCCTGGGAGGGTCAGGGGGTGGTGGTGGTGGCCCATCGACCATTTCGGTTTTTGGTTCTTCAATAACAGTACGTAGCTCGGGTACGTTCTTCTGATGTTTACGTTTTGTTTGTGACCGAGTGCGCATGCACTAAAAACAATTTTTCAAAACAAGATCGAGGCAAAACCACAGTGAACTTAAATCCAATAATCACAAGTGAATGGCTTCTTTAAAAAAGGTACACCACTCACAGGGATATAAAGGCAAGTTTTAATCTTATGTTTGGGAACTTATTCTGTCCACACCCCCAGTTGGTAGGTGTTCTGCTTTGGTTTGCGGTGGTAAGATTTTATGTATTTATTAACAGAAAAATTGCTTTAGGCTTATGGGTGTGTGTGCAGAAAACTTTGGGAAATATTTTTTGGAACTGATTCGTTAACCGAAATCGTTCTTTTAAGATTACTCGCAGGCTGGCGGGAGGAAATAAATGGATCCCTCTTCAGTTCGCAATTTAATGTCAGAACTTACCTTATACCAACTGTTTCAGGTTGTAATCTTAAAGAAAACGAAGTAATTTAACTTCACAGTTTGTTTTGTTGTTTTTGATTTTTTTGGCGTTGTTAACACTTCAGGAAAAGTGTTAATGAACTTTTTTGATATGATTGATATTTTTACAAAAACTTTTTACAAATTGTGTGAAATTTGTACAGGGAGGGTTTTGAAAACCACTAAACATAAAACGATTTTAAAAACACGTAACAACCTCCCCGGCAGCGGCGCCAAATTTTGATTGGTCCCGAAACGGTCAGATATTATTGACCAAGGTCAATAAGTCAAAGACAGATCCGTTCCAATTCTCCGATGACAGTATAGTGTGTCCCCGGGTCGTTATGTCCCAGCGAGATTGCAATGGTGATTTTGGAAAACGTTTATGGGAATGAGTGGCACTGAGGACAGTAGCCAAGATGATTGGGAATTGATTTTGCTACTGATATTTTGGTATTTGCACAATGATATGATATTCACAATAACAGATATACAGATATGTTCACAAATTCACAACTGGAAATCAGGTAACAGACAGAAAATTGGGTTTCACTACAAGAAAATGAAGCTATTGCAGCATTTTAGAAGCAACACTTTTGAAAATTGTTGCCTTATAGACTTCAATTGTAATAAAGCAACATTTTACTGAATAAGTGTTGCATTTAAGAATCTAATGCAACATTGTTTTCCGAGTGTTGCATATTTTTTTATAAGATACAACACTTTATAGAAATGTTTTATTTTCTTAAAGGAAAAATACAACACTTTGGTTTAAAGTGCTGCAATTCTTATTCAATCACGCAACATTGTAAAAAGTGTTGCACACCATTTCGAAAAATGTTGCATTTACATTCGTTTTAGATAGGACACAAAGATGGTAAATTGTTAATTACATTTAAAGATTTTGATGAACAATTTTAAGAACCTCCCTCATTTGGGTTAATGCACTCTTAGTATTTTGGTTTTTAACATACGACAGCTATGTCTATTGATCGTTATAATTGTCATTTAGTTACAAACACTTTTTAAGTGCATATATAAAGAGATAAAAGAAGTTATAATTTTTATTTGACACTTTAAGGTTAGTGTTAAGATTACACATAAATGTGAGAAAGTGAAACTTTCACTACCATAATAGACATGGATTCATAGGATGCCAATCATCTTCGTGCCAATTGTATCATGTGTAAATTAATATGCATCAAAACATGTCATTTCCACACACACACCCAAAAAAAAAAAGTCTTTTAAAATTTGCTACATGAAAAATGCAGCAACAAGAACTAAAGTAGAAGCGAATTGCCTTAGGTCATCAAGCATCATCATCACCTCCATCAGTTGCATTTGTAGCTTCTACATTTTTTGCAATCTTGTTTGAGAATCAAGCACGAAACAACTCCTTTCTAGTTAGCTCAATTCCCATTAAAGACTCCTATTCGAACAAAATAAATAATCTCAATGCATATGCCTATGTTACATCAAGAGCTGCACAATAAAATACAATTACTTTTAGTTCTTCAGGCACACTTTTTTTACCTGTAACTTGCACCATCTTCTTTTTTGCCCAATTAGCCTTGGTTTTTTCAACTACATTCTAAAGTTGAAAATAATATTCATGAATAAGCAGCCCAAACAGTTCGTAGAAAAAGTCCATCTATGCGGACAACAAAAACTTTATATATGCAAACCAAAAACCAAGCTCAAATATAGACATATTAGGAACAGACGAACAGTGATAAAGTCAAATGATTTTAGTTTGGTAAACTTATAGTGGTAAACTTAAATGATTTAAGTTTCGTAAAGTTGAATGAAGCATGCTGATGATTACATGTTTCGCAAGATACTATGGACCAGAATATATAAGCATTTTTATGCATAATTAGTAAGAGTGGCAAAGTTGAATGAGACAAACTGAAGCGCATATTTTTTTTACCTGTTTTAGGCCTAAAGTTGAATGATTTCACTTTGGTTCCTAATATACTAGGACATAAGGTCTCAAAATTCACAGTTGGTAGTCACGTCACATTGTATGTTTCTTATTGACTTTATTATTAGTTAACATAAGTTTTTGGTAATTTAAAACAACAATCAGTAGGCCTAATTATTAGTACTAATTTTAAGAATCAGTAGGCAACTTTAGAGTTAGTAGGAAAACTAGTAGCAACTTAGAAAATTGCATGTGAATGAGCAATTGAACATTGGCGTATCTTCAAATAGATCCTGAAATAGGAAAAATAAAAATAAAAAAGATAGACCAGACTAGTATAGACATGTTAATTGAAAATACAAACATGATTACATTGGGGTTCTAATGGAAATTTCTGTTACATATTGAATGCATATAGATCATATAATAACTAATTTTATCATTTGCTTGGTATTACATACATACAAGCAATACATACAGATGCAAAATGTATCCACAAAAAGGTGTAGATTGGCGAGGACACCCAGACCCCGGGTGCCTTTTGGCACCAACCATTGTCCACCCCACAAGGAATAGCTCCGGGCAACTCTCCTGGCCTAGTGGGGCACCAACTGGAGTGAGCCGAGACTCTTGAACTCTTGAGCTCTTATCCACAAAGTCTCTCCAGTGAGCCCATAGGTTTTGCGGAGGTAGGTACCTATGTGGGAGCAAAGTGCCAGGGATGGGATTTGAACCCGAGTCTATTGACTCAAGAATGAAAGCCCCACCCACTGGACCAATGCCCCAGTGGTACAGATGCAAAATGTATATATGTATCCCTAACTTTCTAAAGGTTTCTAAGTTCAAGCATCCACTTGTAGTGATGCAGCATAGACTTGTATAAAAATCGAATGTATTGATAGCTAGTCAAATATTTTGATCTATTTCACTAACTGTGAAATAGAACAAATCCACAATATGCTTGAACAGAGATTGATATGCATTTCGTGACTGGACGTGTATGATTACCGACAAAATGGAATTTTTGTCACTTATGTCTAGTATATGTGTTTTGAATTTGTTTGGCATGGAGGAGACTATTGAACGTTACAGGAACCACGTAAAAGAAGTACAAACTGACAATTCTTCTAGTGCAGAAGATTCTCAGATTTGAGTTCTCTCCTACTATGCATGTTTAGATATATTTCTGAGTCATCATACTCCAGGTTAGACTTAACATGAATCCCTAACATTCCTTTTTCTCACTCCATGTCACACCATAAAACTTTAACTTAATATTTGTTGCAGATTAAAAAACATGATTGCTTTCTAGTTTGTTTGTCTACTTTTATTATTGTTACAACAAAGAGCCATATATAGCAAACAAAACGAATGAGAATTAACTGGACACGCACATCAGTGAACTACATCGAAATAAAGTAAAGACTGCAACGGTCAATGATCTGATATAACCATCCAAATATCACCTTTCTACAATGCATGGGCCGAGATACAAGGGGGGCACAAGGGGCAAGTGCCCCCCTAGCGAAAAAAAAATGTAGTAAATTTTCGAAAATATTTGGCTTTTTTCGTAATTTGCGCCACTTATGTACCATTTTATAGTGTAGTTTCTAAAATTTATCAAAGTGTGCCCCCTCGACAAAAATTTTCTGGCTCCGCCCCTGCCTGAATCTTTTGACCAACCAAAAATGTATTCGCATTGCCCAAGACACTTTAATTATGATGCATCCAAGTAGACCAAATAAAAATCCCTGCCGTGACATCAAATATCTTGCCTAAACTGCCAAGATGCTATTGGTCTATGATTGATCTCACGATCACTAAATCACTATGAGCTATGACATCACACTTAAAGAACACGTTTGTTCACATATATTTTTGACAAGAATAATTCTACAAGTTTTTAAGTTTTTAGTATATCATTGTTAACTAATTTATAGATCTCCAAGATCAGTATGTTTATTGTTGACGTATGTACCCTCCGGATACATGCCGTACAAGGGTATACCCTCCGGATCCGTATCAGGAAAAATGTACTCAGATGTGTTCAGACAACACGGACCAATATCCGATGGGTTACGAATGTCCGCATGATCTCAGCCGTCCGGATATCACAAACCCTTCGGATAAGCTAACAAGTACCTAGACCAAAGTACAAACAAGTACGCCAAAGTATATGATAATGGAGTTTAAACTAGCGAACATTATGGGCTAAGTACGAAACAGCCTGGCACCCCATGTAGAGAGTCTATAAATAGAGAGGAAATCTTCATTTAAGGTTAACTAATTCTCCCCTACTCTCTAGTTTTATTCATACTTTCTCTCACTAAGAACATATACTTACTCTCACGCCGGAGGTTGGTCCTGGGATACATTCCCGGGGCGAGTCTAACGGACGTATTTGTTTTGCAGATATCCGAAGCAACATACTGTAAGCAAGGATCACATTGAATCCGTAGGACCTATTCTAGTCCGAAGGATTCATCTCGCTTGTTCGAAGTAGAAGCAAACTTTTACCTCAACAAATTGGCGCCATCCGTGGGACCCATCATTCACTCTACCAAAGCTAAGAGATGACAGGTCCTTCCCCAACCACACCCGAAGGATCCGGAAGTCGTCCGGATAATAATACCAATCCTGTTAACCTTGAACAAATCCAAAGTCACTTTGCTGTTCTAAAATCTCTCATCCAACAATACAATGTCTCAGGAGAAACACCAATTGACCCCATCCAACTCGACTTTGAGGTTGCCGGATCGCATGATGTCGAAGCCCAAAAGGCCGATGAGGAGAGGACGGACGACTTATCCAAACCTTTCAAGGCGGCGTCCAAGAGTCCTTTTACCCGGAGGATCATCGATTTCTCCAGACCAAAGGGTTCAAAGTATCTGATGCCTTCTCACTTGAAGTTATACAACGGATCTACAGATCCTGACGATCATATCACCAGATTTGAAGGGGCGGCCAATCAAGGTGCGTGGCCCATGCCCATTTGGTGCATGATGTTCCAGCAGACCCTGGATGACGCTGCTAGAGCGTGGTTTGATCGTCTTCCGCGAGGTAGTATTGATAATTGGGATGAATTGAGTGAGCAATTCGTTCAGAGGTTCGCCCTTCGTAGAAAGTGCATCAGAGATCCGATGGAAATTACCAAGATCATCCGTAGAGCTAACGAGGCCCTCTCGGAATTCAAGGAACGATGGACGGATGAGGCTAGTCGCATTTCGGGAGTACCAGAGCTGATGCAGATATCCTCTTTTATTGATGGTTGTAAAAGTCCGGAGCTAGCGAAGAGATTCTCCGAGAAGGTTCCCCAGAGCGTAACCGAAATGATGATACGGGTTGATGATTTCGTCCGTTCCGAAAGAGTGTATCGACTGACGGAAGTACCAAAGGGAGAAAGGGTGGATAATTCTCGTAGATATTATCAACCTAATCCATACAGCCGCAATGACCATAACACACAACGGTCCTCCTTTAGAGGAAACCACAGGAAAGATGTTCAAGACTTTAAACCTAGACGAAATGAAAATTTCGCACCATACATGCCCAGACGAAATGACAATAATACCTATCGGATAGACTATCGAAGGGAATATCGGCGTGATGACGAGAACAGAAGAGATACCAGACCACTAGACTTGAACATGCTCACAAAGGCCCCTAAAGAGATCTTGTCAACGGAGCATCAACTCAGGCTACCGGCACCCCCGCCACTAATAGGAAGGCCGTCAAGAGAAAACATGGATAAATACTGTGATTATCATGGAGAGAAAGGCCATCTCACCAATGACTGTCACAATCTGAAGGAGCAACTCAAGATAGCCCTGGATACCGGCAAGCTTGACCACCTGATCAGAGACGTCCGGCAAAGAGACAGAGCACCACCCAGAAATAACCATCAAAACAACCAAGGTCGAATCATCAATATGGTCCGGCATCAAGAAAGAAATACGAAGCGAAAGACAATAGATCAGGAAGAAGAGTGGATGAGAGCCCCCATAAGCTTTCCTCCAATCCTCCCGGGGGACGCTTCCAATGAGCCACTTATAGTGGAAGCAGAGATTGAAGGATATACTGTACGGAGAGTATATGTCGACCAAGGCGCATCGGTGGAAGTAATGTACGAGCACTGCTTCCTAAACCTGGACTCTTCCATCCGGTCACGTCTATCCAAGACAAACACACCGCTGGTGGGATTCTCAGGAGAAAGCATAAATCCATTGGGGAAAATAGAACTAGAAGTATGCTTCGGGAGTGAAGGGCTATACCGCCGAACCATCATGAAGTTCGCGGTGGTTAGATCTCCCTCTCCGTATAATGTGATACTTGGTCGATCCGGAATCAAAAAACTAAAAGCCATCCCGTCAACTGTACACTCCATGATGAAATTCCCGACGCCGAGAGGCATCGCCACTCTAGTAACCCGATCGGTCATCATCTCAGAGTGCAAAAAGCTCGAAGAAAAATTCTTAATAGAAAGGGAGACTCAAACAGAGACTTCCTCGGAAACACCCATTGGAGAAACTGCTGGAACCGAAGATGTGCTGGTTCATCCGGCTTATCCGGAACAACTAGTGACAATAGGAAGGAATTTCTCAAAAGAGGGGCGAAGGCAATTGATAACTTTACTCAAAAATAGCCGAGACATTTTCGCATGGGAACCCTCGGATATGACCAGCGTTCCCTGATGGGCAGCTGAACATAAGCTCAACGTAAACGTCCAGGATAAACCGGTAGCACAGAAAAAGAGATTCTTCTCGGAAGAAAAGAACCAAGCCATAAATCAAGACGTAGAAGAATGGCTAAAGGCCGGAATAATTAGACCTGTCCGGTATCCGACATGGATCTCTAATCCGGTACTGGTGAAGAAGCCGGACGGTACCTGGAGGATGTGCATTGATTTCAAGAACCTGAACTCATCGTGCCGCAAGGACTACTATCCGTTGCCCGAAATAGACTAGAAGATCGAGTCGGTAATAGGATTCCGATACAAGTGTTTCGTAGACGCTTACAAAGGATATCATCAAGTACAAATGGCAAAGGAAGACGAAGAGAAAACGACCTTCTATACGGATCGGGGAACATACTGTTATGTAAAAATGCCGTTTGGTTTGAAGAATGCCGGGGCAACCTATCAGAAGTTGGTAGACTCTGCCTTTCGGAAGCAAATCGGTCGAAACTTGGAAGTGTATATAGACGATATGGTGATAAAGAGTCAAACGGAAAAAGAGCTATTGGCCGATATTGCTGAAACGTTCGACAATCTCCAGAGAATAAACATGAAGCTAAACCCTAAAAAATGTTCTTTCGGAGTGGAAGAAGGAAAATTCCTCGGATATATGGTGACATCCGAGGGGATTAGGGCTAACCCCAAGAAAACCAGAGCAATCGCCGATATGCAATCACCAAAATCACTAAAGGAAATGCAAAGCTTAAGTGGCAAACTCGTGGCACTCAATCGTTTCTTATCAAAATCAGCCGAAAGGTCTCTCCCTTTCTTTGAAACTTTAAAAAACATCACTAAGGACAACAAGGAGAAATATCAATGGACGGAAGCGGCTGAAAAAGCCTTCCAAGATATAAAGAAAATGATTCTGGAGCTTCCCTGCCTAACGACTCCGAAACCTAAAGAAGATTTGTATCGATATCTGTCAGCCGCAGCAGAAGCAATAAGTGGAGTGCTGATGGTCGAAAGAGAAGGGCGGCAGATCCCAATTCATTATGTAAGTCGAACCTTGCACGAAGCCGAAAAGAGATATGCTCCGGTCGAAAAGTTGGCTCTAACCCTCCTGCATTTATCAAGAAGATTGAGGCGGTATTTCGAAGCCCACCCTATCAAGGTCATAACGGATCATCCCATCAAACAAGTGTTGAACCGGGCAGAATCGTCCGGACGATTAGCCAAATACACAGTAGAATTGGGGGCCTACAACATCACCTACGTGCCCAGAAATGCTGTCAAAGGACAAGTGCTTGCTGACTTCATTAATGAAATACCCATCAGCACAGCCTCCCCGGATCCGAAGAGGAGAAGCAAAGAGATATGCAACGTTTCTCAACCGGAAGAGTAGATCCTATATACTGATGGGGCCTCCAGCAGGAAAGGTGCCGGAGCAGGATTAGTGTTAATTAATCCGAAAAAAGAAGAATACACATATGCTCTCCGGTTAAATTTCGAAGCTACCAATAACGGAGCAGAATACGAAGCACTCCTGGCCGGATTGAGAATTGCAAAGGAGATGCATATAGAGGCGTTGGACGTACGAGTGGACTCTAACTTAGTGGCAAGCCAAATCAATGGAGAGTTTACTGCATACAAGGAGAGCATGGCAAAATACCTCGCGAAAGCCAAAGAATACATCACTTGTTTCAAACGCTTCAGAATAAAGAACATCCCAAGAGCTCAGAACCAAAAAGCAGATGTGCTCAGCAAGCTAGCATCCGTAGCATTTGACCACTTAACGAAAGAAGTCCTGGTAGAAGTATTGGAGAAGCCATCCACCGAAGAAGAAACAGTCAACGCAATAGTGGAAGAAGAGGAGGAAAATTGGATGTCCCCCATATTCTGATGTTTAAACGAAGGTATATGGCCGGAAGATCAAAATGAAGCTCGAAACCTCCATATGAAAATAAGCCACTACACATTAATTGACAACGTGTTATTCAAAAAATCCTACCTAGGACCGATGTTACGATGTGTCGGATCTCTCCAAGCCAATTACATAATCCGAGAGGTGCATGAAGAAGCCTGTGGCATGCACTCCGGACCCCGTACGGTGGTAGCTAAACTCATGCGACAAGGCTACTATTGGCCAACCATGCACCGGGACGCTAGGGAAGTCATCCGAAAATGCGATGCCTGTCAGATACATGCTCCGGTCCCCAAGTTGCCAAAAACGGTACTAACTTCCGTCATGGCACCATGGCCCTTCTTCCAATGGGCAATGGACATTTTGGGACCTTTACCCGAAGCTCCAGGAAAAGTTAAGTATGTTATTGTGGCAATAGACTATTTCACAAAATGGATGGAAGCAAAACCGTTGGCCAAGACAACCGGAAAAGAGGTCAAAAAGTTTGTATGGGACAACATCGTCTGCAGGTTCGGACTACCCAAGATAATTGTCACGGACAACGGAAGCAACTTTGTGGGAGATCCGTTCAAAAGTTGGTGCGAGAGGTTAAATATCACACAAATCAACACGGCCGTGGCTCACCCTCAAGCCAACGGATTGGTCGAAAGAGCCAACAAAAGCCTAATGAAGGGATTTAAGTCCCGGCTAGGAAGAGAAAGAGCAGGATGGGTAGACGAATTACCAAACGTACTATGGGCTTTCCGAACCACTCTGAAAACTAGCAACGGAGAAACCCCTTTCGGTCTAACTTATGGGAGTGAGGCAGTCATTCCGGCCGAGATCGGTATGCCTACCTTTCGGACCATGATGGCAAACGTTGAAAACAATGACGATGAGATAAATCTAAATCTAAACTTATTAGAAGAACGGAGGGAAATGGCAGCCATAAGGGAGGCGAAGTACAAAAAGAAGGTGGAGCAATATTACAACCGAAGGGTTAGATCCGAAGCCTTCAAAGTGGGAGATTTCGTGTACCGAAAAAATGAAGCCAACAGAGTGGAAGATCAAGGAAAATTGGGACCTAATTGGGAAGGCCCCTATCGGATAACGGAGGCTTATCAGCACGGCACATACAAGCTCCAAACCATGGAAGACGTGGAAGTACCTCGAACCTGGCATGCAATTAACTTAAAGAAATGTTTTATGTAACCTATTATGTACTTTGATTTTCCAGGATCTACTGTAAGGCATGAGCCATTTTCACATCAATGAAAAACCCGATGCATTTTGACCATACATAGAGTTATTTTCCGCAAGACACAAGTTGTCCAATGAAGAAAACCCCAAGTGGGTATTACTAAGGCCAAGAGCCGAAGGGTACAGGTTACCCCGTCAAAGAAAACCCCAAGTGGGTATTACTAAGGCCAAGAGCCGAAGGGTACAGGTTACCCCGTCCAAGAAAACCCCAAGTGGGTATTACTAAGGCCAAGAGCCGAAGGGTACAGGTTACCCCGTCAAAGAAAACCCCAAGTGGGTATTACTAAGGCCAAGAGCCGAAGGGTACAGGTTACCCCGTCCAAGAAAACCCCAAGTGGGTATTACTAAGGCCAAGAGCCGAAGGGTACAGGTTACCCCGTCAAAGAAAAACCCCAAGTGGGTATTACTTAGGCCAAGAGCCGTAGGACACAAGCTGCCCGGAGGAATAAAACCCCAGGCGGGTATAATTTAAGACCAAGATCCGAAAGAAACACAAATTGTCCAACAAATTAAACTTGAAGAGCGACTAAAGTCGATGTCTGAAATATACAAATGTCTCGGAAAACGCACACATAAATTGGAAATAGCATAAGGACAAATAACAAAAATGACAAAAGATAACGATATGAATATTTGTCCGATCAAAAGTCAATTACATTAAGAATTCCGGAATAATGGAAGAATAAAAGACATTCTATTACATGAACAACTAAATACATCAAATTGTTCCGAAGCAACTATTCTACAAAATAGCGGAACAGCAAATACCCTATGCTATTACATCAGCGGCAATGAGGAAATATGAGCTTCACGAGGAATCCGGAATACCTGAATCCATAGTCAAAATGGAGGTATCCTGATCCCAACATACAAAATCCAAAGGAGTGAAAGATAAAAAGCTTCAGGCAAAGACCGAGGCATTCTGATCTGAAGACTGGTTCCCGGAAGGATTCTCGACATGAGATTTGACCTCCGGTCCTTCAATCACCGGTTCTTCAACTGGAGCAGGGTCAGGAACCAAGGCATTTAGCTCGTCAAACTTCCGGTAGATAGTTTGACGGATCTTCTGGATGAAGGGATAGTCCTGAGAAAGGGCCTTATCATACAACGGACCATATTTGGCTCCGGCATCCATATCCATCCCCTCTACTTCCCCCAACAACTTCTCCGCCTTCTCCGGCTCATCAAATAAACCTGCCCCGTCAATCAACCCAGAAAGATAAAACAAATTAAAGGGCTCAGCCAATGCCGTTCGGAATTCATGACTCCCGAGAAAACGATGGATAGCTTCCGGGATAAACTCATTAACAATGCGATTCCTCTCCACCTCGGCATTACCGGCAGCCACCGCAATATCCACCTTCTCCTGATAAAGCTCCCTGTAAGCTTTCTTTTCATCGCTTAGCTTCTGCTTAGCATCAGACAACTGCCCCTCCAACGACCTGATCTTCTCGGCCTGTTCGCCGGAAACTTTCCTCCACTCATTCTTCTCCAACTCAAGATTACCAACCCTCTCCTCCAGACTCACATTTTCTGCATGAAGCTTTCTCAGACCCTCCGGATTCACCTTGGAACACTCTGCATGAACCTTCTTCAATTCATGAAACTCTCCAGACATCTGCTGGAACGTCTTCCAGTTGTCATCAAGGGTCTTATCACAGGTCTTGTGGGCATCAAACAATTTTTTGTACTCCTTGGAGAGAGACTCGAAACGGAAAATCATATCCAT
The DNA here is from genome assembly GCA_030686995.1 of Artemisia argyi. Taxonomy (NCBI): domain Eukaryota; kingdom Viridiplantae; phylum Streptophyta; class Magnoliopsida; order Asterales; family Asteraceae; genus Artemisia; species Artemisia argyi. The sequence goes on from CM060680.1 coordinate 7,669,467, forward strand.
TTGAGCCGTGACGCATTTACCCAGCAATAGCCACGATCTGCGGACAGCCTCTTCATCATCCTGATCATCCAGATATTTCTCCTCCTTGGGAGTTGCAAAATTTATCAACATATCTCGGCAAGCAGTGGCGGTGTTCAGACGAGTTCCTTTCGTCACAGTCCACGCAGGCACGTAGGGGGCATCATCCTCACCATCCCCCTCTATATCAATTTCAACATCCTCCTCATCCACAAGAGCTTCCTTCCCCGGACGCCGGGATGCACCCTCCGAACCCCCTGACAGCAAAAGAACCTCCGTCAAAAAATAATAATAGTAACAACAAATAAAAAAATAAATAAATAAAATATGGAAGGAGAAACCATGAAAAATCATCCGAACATACCAGACGCCAAATCCTCTGGATGAACGGAACGGATAGGTTCTGGCCTCTCCACGGCCTCTCCAGTATCCAAGTCAATAACGGTATCACCAGCAGAAATCTTACTTCTCTTATGAAGGCGGGAAGAGACACTCCCCGCTCCGGTTCTCTTCAACGGAGGCTTTTTCAAACCCGCCTTCCCAGCCTGCTCCTTCTTCCTCTCTTTAGCAGCTATCACTTTGTCATCAGCAACTTCAACATTCTTCAACTCCTCCGTCTTTTCCGGTACCTCAGTATTGGAGGCCAAGGGAGGAGTAACATGCACCTCACGAATATGCCCTTCCGGAAACGGGGGTACCTTGAACAATCTTCGTATTCTTTCGTAGCGGAGGCTTCTTTAGATAATTCGACATGGTTATACCTGCGGACAAACAAAACCCAACGTTAAAAACAAAAAAAAGATGCACAATATAAAAACACATTATAACAAGGGCTATACCCCTCCCCTGCTCATCCCTCAACGCCGGACGGTAACCAGGAAACTCCCAGTGGTCCGATAAACCCAGGGCATACAAGAACGCTTGCGGAACTTGACAGGGCTCAACGATCGTCTCGGAAAGCCTTTCGGCATGAGTAACATCATACTCACTTGCCTTTGGAAACGGATCCGATACGTCCGAATCCGAATGCCTCCACGGCATGGCAAACGGAATAACTCGCCTATCAATAAAGAAAAAATTGTACTTCCAACCCTTCAGACAAGAGGGAAATTCCCCAAAACAAACCTTCCTATTCTTATGAATACGCTTCTCGAAGGAAAACCAATCACCCTGCTTGCTAAGTTTATAGAAGACACGGAATAGGGGAGTAGTAGGAGGAATGTGCATGCTACGGCAATGCACCTCAAACAGGGTAACACGATGCATACCCAGTGGAACTAGTTGAGAAATGTGAACTTTAAAATATCTAACGACATCTAAAAGAAAAGTGGAAAAAGGGACAACGAGACCACCCTCAAAAAAGTACTCCGCATACAAACCAATGGCATCCTCCGGTAACTGGTTCATCGTCATACCCGTTGGAGGTACCCTCGGATGTAAATCCTCCGGTATTCCGAACGCTTTCACCACAGCGATCACATCAGACTCGTCCATCGCGGACACTCTTAAATGCATGTCTTTCTTAACATGTGAACCGTCCGGATTGGACACATCTTCATACTCAAACGACGCTGTAGATTCCGACATAATGGACAAGAAGGAGAGGAGAATAGCCAAGCAACAAAAAAACTAAACGGGCTGAGACGTACCTCAAAGACGACGCGAATAATCGTTCGGAATACGGAGAAGATGAGATGTGTCAGAGGTATGTGTGTGAAATAAAATTACGGTGCTGTAAATAAAAAGAAATGGGACTATTTATAGGCAGTCAAAAATAGGCGGGAAAGGGACACGTCACCCGTAGGGCTAACGTGTCAGCCATCCACACCGTGTCTCTCAGAAAATGCATACGTGTTCCAATCCAAACGACGCGGTAAAAAATGACGGCGCACCTTAAACGACACCTTAATTACTTTTGGCATTTTGCGTGACTCTAGCAAAAGAACAAAGCCATGACTTACCCTCCGGAAAATCGCAAAAAATAAACTTAGTATCACACCATTGGCACAACCAATACTATGATACTGGGGGGGACATGTTGACGTATGTACCCTCCGGATACATGCCGTACAAGGGTATACCCTCCGGATCCGTATCAGGAAAAATGTACTCAGATGTGTTCAGACAACACGGACCAATATCCGATGGGTTACGAATGTCCGCATGATCTCAGCCGTGCAGATATCACAAACCCTTCGGATAAGCTAACAAGTACCTAGACCAAAGTACAAACAAGTACGCCAAAGTATATGATAATGGAGTTTAAACTAGCGAACATTATGGGCTAAGTACGAAACAGCCTGGCACCCCATGTAGAGAGTCTATAAATAGAGAGGAAATCTTCATTTAAGGTTAACTAACTCTCCCCTACTCTCTAGTTTTATTCATACTTTCTCTCACTAAGAACATATACTTACTCTCACGCCGGAGGTTGGTCCTGGGATACATTCCCGGGGCGAGTCTAACGGACGTATTTGTTTTGCAGATATCCGAAGCAACATACTGTAAGCAAGGATCACATTGAATCCGTAGGACCTATTCTAGTCCGAAGGATTCATCTCGCTTGTTCGAAGTAGAAGCAAACTTTTACCTCAACATTTATGTTAAGTGTAATGTACAAAAATTCAATTAAAGTTTAGTAATTCTTTTGTTGCTTTCGCAGATGTTTCTTCACATTTTGTCATATAGGTATATCACATCGTTTATTCAGTTACATGAATTAATACGAAATCAATCCCCAATACTCATTGAATATATGTATAAAAATGCAGACATAAATGTACACATATAATAGAATTTATTGCTAAAAATCCATTTAGAAATTTTAGCGAACACTTAGCATTCAGAAATTGCAAATTGTAAAAAATATAAGTAGCAAACAAAGACAACCAATAAATGAAATTTCCTATGCAGCCAACAGTGAATGGATAGATATATATACCTTGTTTTTATCGTAGGTGACTTACTTGTTGTCGGTTTTTCCACTCAAAATTTGACCAGGTGTATATTGAGAAGAAGTCTACTACACCACCAATAAAATCATCAAATCGTAAATTCTATTAGCGGTTGAGAATGGACGATTGTAAGTGGTAGTGATGACACAGTCAGAAGGGTGATGGTGGTGGGTTGTCATGGTTTGGACTCTTGTAAGTGGCTGAGAATGGAGATGAATAAACGTGGTGTCTAACTGTCAATTGTGGGTGAATAATATGGCGGGGAAATTACTTTGGCGGGAGAAATTGGCGGCTATGAAAAGATGACCAAATTACTATTAGGGGGGAATTAGCGGGCTATCTAAACATGGACTTACCACCATTAAAACAAGTTGAATTTTAGTAAAGGGATGTTAAAATTTATCATAGTTGTCATTTATTCTTTTTATATGTATTAAACAATTTTTTTTTTTTTTTTTTTAATATTTTATGTACTAAACTTGATTTTTTTTTTTTTTGTGTATTTTATGACCATTTTGCACCTCATTTTATTAGAATAGGAGGGGCAAAATGGTCATAAAGTACACAAAAATGCCTAAAAAATCAAGTTTAGTACACGTAATAGCAAAAAAAGTATTCAATACATATAAAAGGAAATGATGACAATTATAATACATTTAGATGCCATTAGCCATTTAGTCAAAATTTAAATCTATTTGTAAATTTGTGCTTGTTGTGATTTGTAACAAATGCCTTAAACGCTCATTTGTTTGTAAAGTCTTGTCCATGTGCGCATAAGTAAGTGAAAAGACTTATCCGGGTGTAGATAAGCAAGGGTGTAAAAGTCTTGTACCTAACCTATCCTAGAGACTCGATTATAGTAGAGAGAAAAAGACTCTCGATACAATTTACAATAGTTGATTATGTTCTTGTGAATCTGTCTTGCGGAAAAAGATTTTTTCAATTGATAATTAGATGAGAAGTTAGAACACAAGAATATAGTGGACTTAGAGGGCAGGGAGTAAAGAAAATAATGTATTAGCAAAAGGTGAAATGTAAAAGACAAGACTGTGGTATTTATAGCCAAAACTCACAAATTCCCAGATGCGCTTGGTGCGCCACCCAACGCGCCGGGTGTTATCTCGGGAATTTTGTCGGTTTTGGTTATTTACACCTGACTCTTGTTAAACCACCAATTGCATTTAACTTTTGACTTTTCTAATAACATTCCAACTCTCAAAGTGGGATCAGTTCAACCAACTCATTTAACCAAGTATTATGTGTTTAAAATATTTGGTGAAGTGAGGAAGAAGAAGAATGTGTGTTGGCATTGTTTGGAATGAGAGGAACATATGAGAATGCAGTAGATTTTGTTGTGGTGTAGGAGACAAGAAGTACAAGAGGTTTAAGAGAATGTAAGAGTGTTTTTGTGAGTGAGAATTTAAATAAATTCAAAGAAGGATTATATTTCTAGAACTTAAATTCCAATATTCAAACTTTGATAATCCGTAATTAATCCACAATTAAATCATTCACTAATCATCTTGATATCACAAGGTGATCAAATATACAACATACTAAAATATGAAACGGGTTGAAAAATGATCACAACCAACGACCTAACACATGAAACATAACCTGCCAGAACACTATCTGACCAAGTGGCCTGGTGTCGAATAGTTAGTACGTCAAGATTGAAGAAAATACCCCAACATGTAAACACCACCGATGAAAACGCATAATGAAAATGCCTCGACACTTGCTTCATTGACCCCTTGATCATGTGATTTTTAGGATTTACCAAGATCACAAAATGTTTTAGCCGAAGTCCATTAATATTTTCTTGTTAGTTATTAATTTTGATATTTTTCCACCTACTTGAAACAAAGTCTCCCCCTTTTCACGCATCGTAAAATGTATTATACATAGTTATCAAGTAATTGTTTTTTCAATGCTTATGTAAATGGTAAATGGATTAGACATAAGCAATGGTAGCCACTACCAAATGACCTAGTGGCGAGTCACATGGCATCATCATAAAGAGGTATTAGGTACAATCCTAATTAGGTCAAAATTTGAGGGTGGCTCAAGAAGAGTAAAAAACGATTGCGGGGATATAAAAGTTACGCCATATACATATGATTCTTAAACTTGCTCTACATGGGTAACGTGAACAAGAGAACCTCATCTACTTACCCATTTACATAAGCGAGACTATTCTAATAATTTCATTTGCAGTGAGGCATCCATCTAAGATTTTCCGCCCTTCAATGAATGTCGATTGGTTAGGACCAATAACTGAATTGATAACTTTTGCCAAACGCAAGAAAGAAGTTTAGAAATCACTTTATAGACACATCCGAATAGACTGATGGGACGAAAGTCCTAAAAACCAGTTGGGTCATTCTTTTTAGGGATCAAGACGACGAACGACGAATTACATCCCTTAGCAAAATCTCCTGTGGATTCGAAGTGTTTAACACACTATCAGAAATCCTCTTTAATCACCTCCCAATTAGATTTTATTTAATTAAAACTAAAACCATGGGCCTCAAGGCCTTTGACCCACATAACCCCATACAAGAGACCTAACTTCTTCCATTGTGAAATCCGATTCTAAATAAGAGGCCTAAGAGAGGATAACTTACGAAACAAAAAACTACTAAATGAAGGCCCGACACAATTACGTTCCTTAATGTTTATTTGCTTTTCAGAATTGCTCGTTTTTTCATTTTGTTATTTATAATCCCTTGCCTATACGAAGTTTTAGCTAGTTACTACTAATAATAAATAAAGATAACTATGACGACGAAACAACAACAAATAACAAAAATTATATTAAGTTATTTTTTTCTTTATAAATAGAAAAATAGAGTAAAAGGGGTATTTTTTAAATTTATAAATTTATTAAAAATTGTAAAAACTGATAAATTTACATTTAAGACCGTAAAATGAATCTGAAGATAAGATTCTTTTAAAGTTTTTTTTTTTTTTTTTTTTTTTTTTTTTTTTAATTTTCTATTAACCAATTACAATATAACTAGTTTTATATCTGTACACGCACGGGATCAGACAAGCACTACAACTAATAGTATTATTTCAACAATATTTCGGGTTTGAAAATATGATCAACTTTTTTTTAATGTTAATGTTTGAGTAGTTAAATTTTTAAGCCCGTGTACACGCCAGTTAAATTTGATAAAAAAGTAACACGATTCGTCATTAAACGCTGATAGTAAAATATTTTTATGGATATTCAATGTATTTTTCATTCACTTCTAATTTTCTTAAGAATCCTATTTTCGAAATACTTCTTCCGTCCCATATTAAATGTTCACTTTTAAATTTTTAAAGTCTTGTTTTATCAACTTTGACATTAAATATTTTTATTTAAGAAAAAAAAGTGGTCTAAAATAAAAAATAAATATAACAAGTTTAATCACCGTGAGTAACTACATCTCCCTTTTCTTCAGTAATCACGCAAGTCACCTAAAAACCACCCTCTCGTTCCTTTCAAATCTGTCCAAAAAATTCTGAAGTATGCACAACGCTCAACCAAGTGTAGTTATCGCACAGTTGCGTTGTTTTGCATCAGGTAAAATTGCAAATTTTATCTTATTTTCATATGATTTCAAAAGTTGATTTTAATTTTAGGCTTAGTTTATGTATGTGTATGTCTTGATCTTAGGGTTAATGTATATGTAACTTTCTTGAGTTAATTGTAGACTTATCTATGTATGCGTATGTGTTACTCTGTTTGAGCCTTAATTGGAACTTAGGGTAAATTTTAGATCTAATTGCAGAAAGGTAATTGATTGTTTGTAATTTTATAATTTGTTGCCGTTATTTAGATAGTTGAAACAAACTTGGTGATCCTCGATCCCTTTCTTTTTCGCATATTTAAATCATAGAATTTAGTGTGCACATGCCCTGGTCCAGTACTCCAGTTACATTTTACGAATATGGTTTTGAAAAAACTTGAACAAAATCAAAGGAAGGCACAAGCAGTCCTTAGGCAAAGATTTATCCATAGTTTACAATTGCTCATCTTTGTTTGTCAGTGTAAAGTGCCCAAATATTAAATAAATGAGGGTTAGACTAACAGGTATCTTAAATATGTAGTTGTTATTCGTACCTGTGATCAAAGATGGAAAACAAGAATTTACCCCATCAGTCGAGGCGTGTGCCATGAAATAAAGATACTTTAATGATTTATTTACAATTTTAACGGTTGATGAAAGCATAAACCTAAGGCTGTCTGGGATTGGTTATTTAGATTGCTTATATGAGGCTGTTCGAAATTGCTTATTGAATTGCTTATGTTTTATTGCAGCTTGAGAAGGAAAAGCTAGACATGGACAGAATTATTTCAACATTGTTGAAATGCATGTAACTATTGTTTTATGTTCGGTTTGGACTTTTGAAGAGGAAAAAATATATGTTTACGCATCTGTGTTGTATAATGTTTACTCATATATGAATGTGGTTATGTATATAATCTTTTACTCCGCAACTAGATTGGTATCTACAGGAAGTTGAGCATTCTTCTTTTCTTATTTGTAGTAAGGTAACTATCAATATTTATATGCTAATTATTAATACTAATTTATGCATGATCTAAACTCTTAACATTACTTTAAACACACACATTGCACTTTGCCATGTATACTAATGATTACTACTAATATATTCTAGACTTTGTGTAAACTTAAACACACACACATTTGCACTTTGCCATGTATACATGTCACCATAGGGGTTCCATGCCTGAACAACTTGAAAAAGAATTGGGGATTAGAATGATATTTCCAACATCAAGAAACGAAGATTCAATAAATATGTCTTTGTTTCCATCCATTTTGTATTGACTCACTTGGGTCAGGCACTAATGGCCATATTATTATTATTATTATTTTTTAATCTCTTGCTCCTAAAATAACTTTTTTTTTTCTTTTTTTTTTCATAAACAGTTAAATAGGCTGATGCATTAGTGTTAACGTTGCTCATGGCCCGTTATTTGTAAAATGTATTGTGTATGCTTTGTAGTCCTTACATGTATTCCTATCTTATATCATGAAAAATATATTTATATATATATTTACAAGGCGTGTTTTTGCAGTCATTGAAGGCGCTTCTTCTGATAGTCTAACTAGAGTTGCTGAAAGAATTCGACCCATAATTGACGAGGTTTGTTATAGGAAAAAGATACAAGTTTTCGTGTATGTTTTCTTTAGTTCTTGTGTAAAAACATGTGGTGAAATTTTGACCCATTACTTATAACTGAGTTGACTAGGATTTTGTTATATTTCAAACGGGTCAGGGGAAATGTCAAAAGGGCTTAAAGCCTCCCAAAGTTTATCTATAATGTATAAAACCTTTTAAATCGTTTTGCTCTAATAATTAAGAAAATAATTGTAATTTAATACTATTCCAGTGACCGTTTCAATCCTAACTCGTTTTGACTTGTTGCTCAACCCGACCAACCAGCCCATCTTTTCACATTTACAAGCACGCGATCCTTGCTGCAGTTGTTGTGCTTTATGTTTGGTAATAAATATGTCAGTAAGCTAACTAAGTAGATTAATTTGTCATGCTTTAATGAAAAATCCTTTTTTTTTAGCTTTCGTTTTACTTAACATGCTGATATGTGATTTCCACACACATGATTTTTATGCAGGCCGTTAAAAGCTCAACTCTTGACAACACTCACTTCATATCACTTCCACTTGCTATAGATCCTCAATTGGTTGATAAGCTTGTCACCATTCAGAATACAATATCAAAGACTTCTACTTTATCAGGTATATGAACAAAATTACTCCTGAAAAATCAGGTTTTTTGTGACCTTTTTCAACATGGCCCTGTGAGCTTTTTTGTAGTAGTGAGCTGATAAGGAAGGTTGATGGCGATGAGACATCAAACCTGGTCAAAGGGAACATATGGATATGGGCTACTAGAAGCTGAAAATACTCGGTTGGTTGGAATGCAAAGATCGAAAAGGATCATGAATGAAATAAGCTTGAACTAGATGCAAGGTGCAAAGAAGTTGACAACAAGCGAGACAAGTTAGTTGAAAATGGCATGCAAAAGCATATAGAAATGTATGGAGGTGCGTGACTGTTATTAGCATGAGTTATTATTGAAGTATTGTAGAAGGTATGAATTCGTAATTCATATTCCACTTGATACTACATGCTGCAATAGTATCTGTGACTTTCGTATATAGTTCTAGTTTGACAATGAAGATTATATATCTCTTGAAATTAGTCGCATATTAATTTTGTAAACATTAAAGGATATGAAATAGTTATATGGTCATAAAAGACAACAATTTCACCATGCCCCATCCCCGTAAGGGCCCAAAACTTCATGCAAACTATAAGGTTTACCAGTATATTTATGTATTGATTGGGTTTTTCTAAGAACTACTTGAATGATATTGTACAGATTTATGAGAGTTATTTTGTTTTAATAATTCAATATACAGGGTAACTATTTTACTAAGGGTAGCTATCCGTTTTATTCTATATATGAAGAAAAAAACTAATCTTATATCATTTTCATGTATAACAGGCAACATTGCTTTGGTTTACTTTACCAACAAAAAGTTGTAGGTGGAGAGCTGCAAAGAAGATGTTAGATTTCTAGTATTTGATTAGATAACTTTTCTTTCTACCAGATAATGTATGTTAGCTATTTTACGTACTTTAAACAAATTTGTCAATGTACAATATCATATTTTGTATTATATTTAATTATTTCTATTATTGAATGTAAGTATCAATTTGTATATTAGACTTCATGAATAACTGTGTATTATAAACATTCAACATTTGTGTTGCATGAAATAAAAGTGCTACAAATCATTAGAAAAAATATTGCACTAATATGATAAAACACCATAAAGTGTTGCACTTGATACATTAAAGTGTTGTATGCTCAGTGGTTCTAGATGAAGAAGTGTTGCACATCAACGCGAGAAGTGTTGTTTTTGAATCTAAGAGTGTTATGTTTGTTCGTAAAGAGTGTTGCATTTGAGCATATAAGTGTTGCACTCGAGTGTAAAAAGTGTTGCATTTTATTTTAAAAAGTGTTGCAAATTTAAGTATCACAATTGCTAAATATGGGCAACACTTTCACTAAATGTTGCATAATCTAATATAAGTGTTGCATATACCTAAGGCGACGTTACATAACGTAGCACTTGGTAAAGTGTCGCGTAATGCATAATGCAACATTTTAAAGGCATAATACAACACTTTATTGGTGTTGCTTTAACTTCATTTTGTTGTAGTTAGCAAATTACAAACTACAGGGGGTGCAAGTGAACTTTTGAAAACTTAAAATTAAAAGAAAATTTAAAATGAAAATGAAAATATAAAAATAATTATTTTAATATTTAAATATTACTTAATTAATTAAAACTATTTAAAATCTAATTTAAACCTAATCTAAATTGACTAAAAATTATAAAGATTACAAATTAAACTAAAAACTTGCAAAAATAATTTTAAACCTTAAAATGAACTTGAAGATAGTATAAAAAATAAAAATAAATATTTTTGCCTTTTTATGAGTTTTTTATTAATTAAAAACTAATTATCTTAATTAAACTAATTAAACTAATTTAAATTACTAATAATATCTAAATGACTTAGATAATTATGGAAAAATTTATAAAACTAATTAATCATCATAGAAATCCTACAAAATTATAAAAAACTTCTAAAAATTATTTTTAGACTATTTTACTAATTATTTATCTTTTAATTAATTTAAAACTAATTCAACTCATTTAAATAAGAAAATTGGTAAATGAACAGTAGAATTTAAAAATATATTTTCTAAAAGTCTTAACTAATTTATAAAACCTAGAAAAATTATAAAAACCTACTGTTGTTAATTAAAATTTAAGAAAACTAATTAATTACTAATATTACCTAATTAATTATTTAAACTAATTTTAATTCTAATAAATAGTAAACTGTTTAGGAAAAATCTAAGAAAATTATTATAAATACTTGAAGGTAAAAGGAAATCAATAAAATTATAAAAATGCTAAAGTGCTTTTTAATAAGCTGAAATGAAAAATGAAAAAGATAGAATCTATTAAATAGAAGCTATCACTAATTTTATGTTTGGTTTTTTGGTGTTTTTCTTTTTGACAGCTAAAAATAAGATGAAAATAAGAAACTTTTGTGAAACAACTTTTGATTTAGCTTAAAAATAATCTGTGTGCACCCCCTTGTGCTTAACAGTTGACTTTAAGAGCTTATTAGGACTTGTGATTTGGTGAAAAGCTATTCAAATGATCAAATAAGCTATCACACATATATACCAACTTGAAATAAGACTAAAAGCACAAATAAGCACTCTGGATAAGCAGCTATGAACAAATAAGTACTTATAAAGCCAGTAGGCCAAAACAGGCCTGGGATGAGAGGTTTTAGACCTCTGTGGGGTCCACAAAAGAGATCTAGGGTCCAAACTTAAACTTGAAACTTATAAAGGGACTGATAAGCTACAAAATAATAAGCTAATCCGATGGCTTACTAATGAAGCTTGGGTGAGGCTATGAAGTTGGGGTCTTACACTGAGTCCTCAGTGTTGACTCAGACAATGGCCAAACTTGATGGGGCTTGCAGCCCTATCAAATAAGCTCAAAAGGCTGAAATAAGCCTTGGCTTATCAAAATGGGGTGTATGGCTTTCCAAAACGCCAAAAAGCTAAGGGTGGGTCCCAATGGGTGAGTCACAAAGCTATTGGAAAAAATGGCCAAAACCTGTGCACAGGGCAAGTGTTTGCCCTGGAGGTTGAAATAAGCTAATGCACAAGCTTGTAGAAAATTCTTAAAAATAAGCTGACTATGGGCTTTTGTACACTAGGTGGTAGAATTTAACTTCTGAAAAGGACAAGTTCTCAAAGTTAACACAAAAATCACAAAAATTACTCCAAAATTTGGATTTCTGAAACAAAGGCACTTTTTGACTTTTTGATTTTCAGGCTTAAGTTGACTAAAGTGAACTTTGATTCTGATTTTCTGATTGAATTTGATGAATTAAGCTAGTATAAGACTAAATTAAGCTAAACCACTCACAAGTGATTGGATTTGGGGCATAAGCCACACTTAATCCAACACAGAGGGTAAACTAGGCCAAGTAATGTTTGATTTTGACTTTTTATAAAATAGGACCTGGTTTTTATTGTTGTTCTGAGTTAGTTATGACCTAGGTGATTGACGTAAACAAGAAACAACAACAAATGAACACCACAACTCCTTGGATCACACTGTCCCAAACACACCTTAATGAATGACTGTTTTATGATTTGTGAAGCTAGAAGGTGTTAAGGCTTATGAATCTGATCCACAATAACTTTTTATGATATGTTAAGCTAAAATGAACCCTTAAACATAGGTTTTAACAACAATTAACCAAAATTACTAAGTATGCTAATTTGACAGTAAAAATGGAATTCAAAGCAACTGAAATTTTTAATGAACAAGCTATGATTTTTAAGCAATAATATTACTAAATACCACTAAGTGAACACAGAAAAGCTGAATAAGCAGTGATTAAGCAATGCTACAGTACAAATCAAGAAATAGGTTTCAAGAGCTTACAAATTGCATTCCAGCTTAACCCAATGAACCAAGAACCATAGAACCAATCCTAACACTCCCCTTGGAGTTCTAACCCACAACCATCCCAAATTTACTGTGCTCCAGCTTATTCTTCAATAAAACCTGCAAGTTTGACTTTGGTTGACTGATTTTGTATTCTTGGTTTTCTTATATCTAAGCAGTGTTTTAGTTGTTTCTAAAAGCTTATTTGAGCTTTCTAGGAGCCTACATGAGCTTAAGAGTCCATAAGGTCTATTAATAACAACAACACAGCTTTGATTAAAACTTAAAATAAATTGAAATTTGCAAAATCTAAATTATAACTTGAAACTTGATTTTTATTAATAAGAAACTTCAAAGATACATTAAAAAGAGAGATTACACTAATTTGAAACTGAATTACACCAAGATAAAATGAAAATTACTTAAACGACCTAAAATTATGAAAATTAAGCTAACTCTCAAGCTTCTTGGACTTTTCTTCTATTTATACTTGAAGATTAGGGTTCCCCTTGCCTCTCTGATCATTTCCCATCAATAATGCTGTCCATTAGATCTCTTAATTTCAATCTGAGCCATCCACGCGTTTTTCGCGCCAAAATTGTTTTTGCAATTTGCTTCTGTTGCGTGGAGGGGTGAGGGTGCATTTAATGTGGAGGTGAAAGGTGGGTTGGGTGGTGGAGATTTGACAGGCAAGTGGTGATGGGGGAGGTGAATATCGTTGGTGGTTTTGGGGGGTGGTATTGGGTGAGAGGGGAAGGAGGGAAGGGGTGTTTGACCGGGTTTGACCCTGGTATTAATACCAGGGTGGGTTTGTTTGTATTTTGTGCCGAAACAAGGGAGTGGGCTTGGGGGGTTTGTGGATTGGACTGGGATTTGGTTTGGTATTTTATTAAGGGTCCGGTTTGGTTAGTACGTATCACAAGGACCAATTATGTAATTTCCCGAATTTTGAGGGGTGTGTTTTGGCATTTTTCCAATGTTTGTCACAAGGGTAATTCCTGCCAATGATGAATAGTTCAAGGACCTTAGATGATTTTTCCATTTTAATTTTCCCAGGGACTATTTCTGCCAATATTTCAAACTTCAGGGACCAAATGTGAAATTTCACCAAACTTGCCAATCAAGGACCAATCCTGGCATATATGAGAAGTACAAGGACAAAATTTGTTTTTCTCAAAGTTTTAATATCCCAGGGACCATTTTTGACAATTTTCCAAACTTCAGGGACTAAACTTGACATTTTGTGAAATTTTGCACCAAAGGACTAATTATGTAACTTTTTTATTTAAAAGGGCCTTTGGTGATTTTTTTTCAAGTTTTTAGAACAACCAGGGACTAGATTTGACAACTTTTGGAAGTTGAGGGACTGAAACTGCCAATTTTGCAAACTTTGTACGTTTTTCATCTGTTTTTGATTATTTTGCATTTGAAACATATAAAACACATTCCTGGGATATTTTCACTATTTTAATGCAATATTGAGTGTTTTTAGATGTTTTGGCAGCTCAGAAAATGTAAAAATGATGAGTATTTACACACTCATCAAACAACAAAGGGAATATTGCACACGGCTTGTGAGGCTTGTCGGTAAAGTTGGTTAAGAAACAACTTGACAAGGTTTGTAGCAAGGTATAAGAAGAATGGCTAGTTCTATAACTAGGTTTGACATTGAAAAATTCGATAGGAAGAATGACTTTGGGTTATGGCAAATAAAGATGTGTGCTTTAATGGTACAGCTGGGATGTGATGCTGCATTAGAGACATTACCCACGGAAATGGAAGCATGTGAAAAGGCTGTTTTGATGAAAAAGGCATACAGTACCTTGATTCTATGCTTGGGAGACCGGGTTTTACGGGAAGTTACCAAGGAAATAACTGCTGCAGGAATTTGGATGAAGCTAACTAGCCTGTATATGAATAAGTCCTTAGCAAACAAACTGTATCTAAAAAAGAAGCTGTACACGTACTATATGAGTCCAGGTACGAAACTGGGTGATCATATAGATGAGTTTAATAAGTTGATACTTGATTTAGCGAATATTGATATCGAGATTGAGGATGAGGATCAGACACTTATGTTGCTTACGTCTTTGCCATCATCTTACGAAAACTTTGTGGAGACATTGTTGTATGGGAGGGAATCCTTGACAATGGAGGATGTTCTTGCAACTCTGAATTCAAGAGAGTTGAAGAAAGGAACTGAATGCACAAAGGAAGAAACTGGTGACGGGTTATACGTAAGGGGAGGGTCGGATCATTCAAGGAAAGCTCATTCTAGTGGAAGTTCACGGTTCAAGTTAAGGGGTGGAACTAGTAAACTGAAGTGCTTCATATGTCATTCAGAGGGTCATCTGAAGAGAGACTGTCTAAGGAAGAAGTTAAGTGGGTTCGTTAGGAAGGGTAAGTATGATCAAGATTCTGATTCTTTTGATGACAACGGTAACGCCTACTTTGGAGAAGCCTTGGTGGTAGTCGGGAATGATGAGATGGCAGAATTGGTAATGGATTCTGGTAGGTCTTATCATATGACACCTAGAAGGAACTTCCTGTATGACTTCAAGGATTTTGATGGTGGTTCGGTTCAGCTAGGTGATAACAGGACATGCACTATCAGAGGGACAGGAAAAGTGAGGATACAGTTGCATGATTGTTCAAGTTTTATACTGGAAGATGTCAGGTATGTTCCAGGGTTAAGAAAAAGCTTGATTTCATTGGGTACTCTTGAAAAAGAGGGTTATACTATGAAGATGCAGATGGGTAGAGTCAAGGTGGTCAAAGGTTGTCGGGTTATGATGACTGGGATCAGGAAAGAGAACTGTGTGTATACTCTTGAAGCAAAAGTGATGACTTTTGGTGTACAAAAGCATGGAGGTTCAAAACAAGTTGGATTCAAGCAACTTGGTTATAAACATGTTCGGTTCAAACAACTTGGTCCTAGTGATAAACAAGAGTCCATGGAGTACAGGATGATGAACGTGTTTGGTTTGAGGTGGAACTGCAGGGAGCTCAAGGGAATCATGAAGCTGAGGTTGTTCAGGTTAGTAACGATGATGCTGTAGTAGCTCAAAAAAAGTTGGAGGGCAAGCAACTTGAAGAAAAGACAAACACGGACTGCTTGGTAAAGGAGCAGGAAAATATACACTTTGGTATAAAGGTAGGGGCGGACATTACAGAAACCAGAGTACCTGGTCAAGAGGGTGCAGAGGGTAATGTTGCTGAAAAAAAGAAAGTGAAAGAGTCTACGGAAGCTAATCTTGGAAAATTACTAAAGTACAATGCCTGGTCGACAAGGTGGTCACCAGTCCGAGGTTCCAGCATGTGACAACTCGCAAATTTTGGATTTCGATATCCTTATCGTTATATGCCTTTATCTATGGTTTGTAAGTTGTTATCGTGGTCTAAAGTATTTCACACGAAATTTGGCTCTATAACGTATAAAATGCGAATATTTATGTATTCGGGCAACAGAAAAATAAGGATATACATATTTATAACCTAGACTAACGGAAAAATGATTCTAAGATCAACGGTAATAATATCGGAGGCTCGGGAAATATTTATCGTACGTTTTATTAGTCTTGTTCTCATCTCGTTAAAAATATAAGTGAAATGACAATATTGGTCCCTATGGGAGCGCTATGGTTTGTCCTTAGTCCACCCCTACCCTATATATATATATATATATATATATATATATATATATATATATATATATAGGGTCAGGATCAGGTACGTTTTTGTCTTTTAGTGCGGATGGTACGGACGAATCTCAGCCCTCCATCTAGTCAACCATCTGAAAAAGGCGGAGTGGCAATATCGTAAATATCCCGTCTTTTTTCAAAATCGTTACTATCGTATTAGCTTTTTTTCTGAAAAAAATTCAAAAAAATCTGAAAAAATTAAAAAAAAATAAAGAGGACAACAAATAATTAAGAATCGCTGAAAAAAATTTTTAAAAAAATCGTTTTCATCGTTAAATGTATTGTGATATTAGCGTATGATTTTGACTTTTTTACAAAAGTCAAGATCAGATCTTGACTTTTGTAAAAAAGTCAAAATCAGATTCTGAAACTTTTTTTTTTAATAAAAATTTTAATATCACAATAACTTTTTTAATATCATAAAAACTTTTTCTTAATAAAAATTGTTAATATCGCCGTAACTATCATGCTTTCTTAATATCACTCTAATATTCATACATTCTTTTTCAGTTTTTTTAATATCACCGTAAGTTTTTTTAATATCGTAATAAAAAAAACAATTATCTAAACTTTTCACTAATATCACGGTTCATTTTTACATTAAAAAAGTTTAATAACACGTTGGTTATCACCGTAAGTTTTTTTAATATCGTAATAAAAAAAACAATTATCTAAACTTTTCACTAATATCACGGTTCATTTTTACATTAAAAAAGTTTAATAACACGTTGGTTTTACAATATCATCGTAGCTATCATGGGTTTTAATATCACGGCTCATAATATTGTTAATATCACTGTAGAACTCATAATATGGTTAATATCACGGTAGCACTCATAATCAAAAAAACAAAAAGTTCTCAGAAAAATCTGAAAAAATAAAAAAATGAAAGAAGATAACAATATTAAGGATCGCTCTAAAGGAAAAAAATTTTTAAAAATTGTTTGAATGGTGATTTGGTACTGTGATAGTTGCGTAGATCTTGACTTTTTTACAAAAAGTCAAGATCAGATCTGGATTGGATGGCCTATATCTATCCGCACGTCCGCACTAAAACAAAACATCCGCACGTGATCTTCACTATATATATATATATATATATATATATATATATATATATATATATATATATATATATATATATATATCTTATAATCTCAATATAGGTTCCACCACCCATCCCCCCTCTCTTTCAGCCGCAACCCACCCAACTCCCTCTCTCTAGATTTCCGGCCACATTCTGGCCACCGCCGACAACCACTCCTCACCGCCACCACCACCATGATCTACTCGACCTCCCTGTCACTTCTACATATGCCACGCGCCAGGAAACTCACCCAAACACCCTTCTTACTCATGTTACAGTCACGAATCTACACACAACTATCATTCAATCTCGTGTTTCATGATTTCTGAAAATGAAGGTGAGAGGAACTCATCTTTTGGAGTTGTTTTGCCTTCATTGGATTCAAACCTACTAGTTTGGGTGTCCTCATAATAATAACAAGATAATATTAATCAAAACGAGATTTAACATTGATGTTTGGTATCATTCTTTCCTTCGTATTTGTGTTTGTGTGATCAATTTGATGGGTGCCGTGAGCTAGAAATTCACGGCCTAGAGTTGTTGGGTCTTGTTTTTGTTCTTGTGTTTGCTCGATTTCAGAAGTGGAGATGTCTAGGATTAGATTTGATCTTGGATTTGGATGTTATGGATTGGCCGAGAGATAGGAGTGATTTTGATGTGGATTTGTGTTGTTGTGATTGTTGTTGTTGTTGTTGTTGTCGTCATTGTCCTTGTTATTTCCTGTTGTTGTCGATTCGTTGTTGCTGTTTCTTGATGTTGTTGTGTTATTATTTTCAATCAGGTTGTTGTTATTGTTGTCGTTGACATTGTTGATTGGCCGAATGGTAGAGCCGAGACCATTAGGGTCTCGGCAAGGGTTGATTATTGGATTGTTGTTGTATTGATGAGGATGTGGTGACGGAAAGTTAGAATGACAGAGTTAGGATTAGAAGACGAGCCGTAGTCGGCCGTCAAGTGTTGAAATTATGATTGCGTTGCGGATATTGGTTAGGTGGATTAGTTATGCAATTGTGTGATGATTTGAGCGTGACGGGCGTCACCTAGACTTTCTAGTCTCGTGTGACCTCGACGAGCAGAAATGGACTTAGTGTTATTATCAGACTTTATTTGACTTGTTGACCCGAGGATAAAGTGAACTCGGAACGTGATATAACTCGAAAAGTTAATTATTATTGGACTATAAGTGACGCAATTAAATATATACAAGTAACTTTAAATATTAACAAACAACTAAAATTGTTACTTAATATTAATAAGTTACCGGTAATTATTAAATGACGATAAGATGTTATATAATATTTTCTAATTAATAAGAAATATTAAGCGATGTTAAAACGTCAATTAATATTTCTAAATTGGAAAGAAAACATTAAATAAATAAAAGAACGTTATTTAATATTTTATGGAAATAATAAATGAAACAGCATTTAATTTAATACGGATGAGTTATTAATCGTTTCGAGAGCATGTTTATCGAGACTTACCCTTAGGAGATATTGAGGTTCGTGTTAGTATTTGCCGAGTTACGGATTGGTTAACATTAATATAATCATCCGACACGGTTAACGGACTAATTGGGGTTCTAAAGCCAATTAGGGTCTACAAACGTGTCGGGGGACAATATTAATGGGTGACCCATCCTACGACTTACCATATCTTTATTAGGTATGAGTTAACTTTATATTAACAAGGGTATTGAAGGAATTGTTGAACTTATTGTATTAGCAAGTACGTTAAGTATCCAACAATTCATACGATTTCCCCTGTTAAGCTTTTGGTTACTCAAGATTGACTTTGACCATAAGGTTGACTTAGTAGCCCTTTTAGGTATGATTGCTTTGGATGGATTATATAGCTTTGACCCGGATGTTTCGTATTGAGTTTTGTCTCGTTTTTGGTTGAAGTCGTATGTTATTCATCTCTTGGCGTGAGTACTCTTGAGTCTTGTCTCGTTTCTTGTTGGCTTCGCTTGTTTAGTCTTTGGCGTGAGTTCACTTGATTATATGTCGTGTTCTCACTACACACACAATGATACCAAACACAAACACAAATAAATAGATAATGAGAGATTTGGAGATAGATGATTGGGTATTACTTGGAAGTAGTTAGAGTATGGAAGATTTGGTTCATCGCTGAGGATCTCGTGTTAGAATAAATCTTGCATATAGAAGGCTTCGCCGCTTCCGTATCGTTGTACCGCCTCTTTGATGCTGTTGTGAATCTGTTAGATGCCAGTTGTGTCAATCGTGATCTTTGCGTTGCTGTGGCCCAGGTGAGTTCATAGCCCCTCTACTTTTACTGGTTTCTAAACTATTTTTGGGGGAGAATACATGCTCGTTTTCAACTAAACTCAAGTTTGCTTATTTGGAATACGTGAATTGTTTACCCAAGATTTGACTGTTTGGTTGGAATATTTGATTTGGTTAATTGAATGCATTATGTGATTACTTGTTTATTTATGTGGTATGAGATTTGTGATTGTGGTTTATGAAACTGTTACATGAGCTGGCTAAGGGCATGTCGCATCCTTGCGAATGCAGATTGGATTGGTTTAGTGGAACGAGGCCTAGTCTAGCTAGCAAGAGCAAAACTTGCTATGCTTATAGAACTAGGTAAGTTGTAGAGCATGTCGTATCCTTACGAATGCAGCGCATGTCGTATCCTTACAAATGCAAGAACATGTCGCATACTTGCGAATGTTGGGCATGTTGCATCCTTGCGAAGGCATATTGATTTGATTGGTTTTGGACTATAATGTGCACCTAAAGGGAATTCTTTTGTGGTTTGACTTAGCCAGCGTAACAGGGTAAATTTGTGTGACTCTATATGAGTGTAATCTATGTGATTGATTATGATTCAAGTTGTTTGATTATGAGTTGATTGTGATTATTTGATTCGGAATGGTGATTTAAGCTGGGTAAGCCTACGTTAAGTTTGATTTGTTGAAAAGGACGATTTGAACTAGAAAACCCTTTGGTTCAACTAAACTGTTTTAAACTAAAACTCTATGGACTCACCAGAGTAAGCTGACCATTTTAGCATGCATTTTCAGGTTTAAGGCGTTAGCTCACTATTTGAAGGCGCTTGGCAAGGGGCATTGGTCATAGGCGACTCTGATAAATATTTGGGACCGCTTTAACTTCTTTATGGGCCTACTTCCGCACTTCTTTTATAAAATGTAAACTTAACTTTTTTTTTTGTTAATGTATTTTATTCTCAATAAATGAAATAAAAACCTTTCTTTGTATTTATGTTTTGATACCGAGTTCGTAGCACCCCATTGCATGTATGCTTCCGCTGGACCCGAATTTTGGGGGTGTTACACAGCACGAGGAAAAGGTGCTGAGTATCGGTTATGTTTAAGTGTTACTCCTAAGGTGGAAATTGTTAAATATTAGTAGTAACTTAAACATATATTAGGGATTTAAGTGTACTTTTGTAATTAGATTAGGTGTTAGACATAAACTAGAATTAGTTAGCTTGGAGTGCAAGGCAAGCTAGGTTTCCACCTCCTCATCTCTATAAATAGAGATGAGGGGGATGCTAGTTAATTCATTCTTCTTTCTCAATTGTAAAAGCTTTATTGGTATTAATAAAGGGTTCATTGAGGGTATATCGTGTGCATATTCTTGTCGAATCTTTTTAGTATATCTTGTCTCTCGTGTTTGCTACTTGTGCTCGATACAACTCGCAATCTAGCATTCCGCGATCGAACTTCGGGTTTGTTGTCGAGGTATTATCCAACAGCCACAATTTAAGAAGAACATAAGAGATGCTTTTTGGTCTCTACAAATCTAAGAAGGACATGCTACTCGAAATACATGACCAGTTTAATAAAACAAATACATGTACTCAACTTATACCCAATTTTAATCTAAAGTACTCCACTTTTTTTTTTTTTTTTTACCAATTTAATGTACTCAACTTTTTTTAGCTGCAATGTTAGACGATTTATAAGTTACCAAGTCATCACCACCATACTTCATCTTCTATGACCAAATTCCAGCTAGCCCCACCCTCTCCCCCATGGCTCCGCCCCTGCTTATCAGAGTTGTGATAATGAAACCATGACAAACTTGTAAAATAATGAACCATAATTCAACTTGGCTGAGCTAAAATATTTTTAAAACTCCACATAATTTGACGAGGATTAACGGGTTTACACCAACAACCACACCAAGGTTGATGTACAAAATTGCAGAGGCTGTGATCAGAGGCTGTGATCAGTTTGGAACATGTTACAGGATAGGAGTTCAAAACTCTTTTTAAATATGTAGAATATTTGCATAGGTGCATAGCTAATGAAATAGTACGTATTTTGTTTTTCCAGTGACATGTGACAAAGGTAGTACGAAATAGTTTATTATGACGATCCAGGACACAAGTTAGAAAAACCCATGTTATAATGAGGTTCGAAGTTTATATAATATACCACGGCAGTGTTTGATATAATTCAAGGTAGGGGTGTTAGTGTGTTACTTGTTATAAGTTATAATTGCTTAGGATTAAACAAGTGAAATTAAAAAAAAATGAGATTAAAAGCAAAAACTACCGGAAGTTGGCCAAAATTTGGTCGGAGAAGATGAAGTATTATGGTGGTAACGTGGTAACCTATAAATTGTATAACATCGCAAATAAAAAAGAAGTTGTTGGGTACATTAAATTGAGGAAAAAAAAAGTAGAGGGATGTACCTTAGGTTGAAATGGGGTCTAAGTTGGGTACATTTTTGTGCGATTTGCCCAATAAATAAATAAACGAGCAATATTCATAAGGTTTTAAGACACGATCACATGATAACTCATGAAATGAGGTGGCAATTTCTCACATGACACGACCCATATTCACAAACCAAGACTGACCCGATTATTTAAACAGGTTATGGTTGACAAGGCTGACCCGATTATTTAATCAGGCCGTGTTTGAGTTAGGGTTTTCTTACCCGCCAACATGTCAACCCGAACATGTTAACATGAACCCGACCCGAATTACCACTAGTATCATGAATGAACTTCCTTGTCTAGCCCCAACTACCAAGATATCAATGCTAAGAAGAAAATGTATAGTTATTGCATTAGAAGAAAAATAGGTATGTTAACACTTTTATGGACATGACTATACACAACAATATAGCTAAAAAATCCAATGTGAAGCATCCATATATTTATTACTAGACCCTCCACACATCAAAATCCCAGCTTTTCACAACCATACACACTTTAGGCTTACCACGGTGGATCAGAAATTTTTGGTCGAGGATATGGATCGACCGATATGGATATCGGTCGTGCCCACTGTGAGCAATTTTTTTGAAATCGTCGCCAGCATAAAAATCACAATCTGGGTTTCTTCAACGACCCATATTCACAAACCAATTTACAAGAAAAAATTGTACCGTTTGAACTTTAATGTTTCAATTTGACCGTTTGATTACAAGTAAAAAAAATTAAAAAAAAAATAATAAATAAATAAATAAATTTCTTTTTCAAAAATATTTACCACTTTTCATCTTATAAATAACAACATCAAACCCACTTTCAAACACACAATTTAAACAAATTTTCATCAATATTCATAATGTCAAAGAAAAACACTCTACATTCAAAATACCGACGATCCCGACTACCCTAAAATGCACCAGATATGAATTTCTCTCTGGAAAATAACTTTGAATTAACCAGCATAACACCACAACGGGGTATTCACATTCGTCCACAATCTTTTCAATATCCATCATAACTATCATAACCCAATCATAGTCAAACTTGTTTTCCCTTAATCGTCCATATGTCCCACCGCAACGTGTTAATATGGATTATCACCAAGAACCAAGTCGGTCGTCTTATCGTCCTAACATGAATTTCTTGCAAAGTCCCCAACCGTATGAAGATTATTCTCCGATCCGGTCTACTAATCTTGATATGAATTTGGATGATTGGGGAGACTATCCGAGTCAACAATACTCGACCCAAGACTACCCTAGTCAAGATGCTTCGACGGGGCAAGGTTCGGATCACGGTTCTTACCACGGTTCCATGCACGTTGATGACGATGACGATGTCGAAGAGACATCACCCGTCAAGCGAAAGAAGCCTTCGCGACGTGCAACAAAAGCGAAGGACAAAGGCAAACAACCAGAACCGACCAAAAAGGTCAAACCATGGTCAAGCAAAGAAGAGGTCACGCTTTGTAAAGCTTTCATCTTTATTTCGGAAAATGACAAAAAAGAAAATTGTATGAACCGGCACAAATTTTGGGAGTCGGTGATAAGTTACTTTAAAAGAGAAACTGGTTCAGACCGGATATACAACTCGATCATGTCCAAATGGAAGACTAGGATTCGGGGTCCAATTGCGAATTTTTGTGCTATTATGGATAATGTCAAGTATATGCATGGAAGTGGTGAAAATGATGCTGACGATATGTCCAAAGCTCTTATGGAGTACCGTGTGCGTTAAGGTCATGATTTCAATTTGTTGGAGTATTGGAAAGTATTGAAGGGGCATGATGCTTGGAAGGAGGAGGTTCCTATTTTCCAACTGGGTAGTCGGAAGAAAGTAAAGGGTTCAACAACTACATCGGGGTCAACACAAGGTCCCACGAATTTTCAAGACTTGGATGATAATGATGATACGGAGGATGGTACTAGAGAATCACGACGACAAGGTCGTGATGCCACCAGGAAGAAATCATCCACCTCCTCCTGACGTGAACCATCAAAATCATGGACGAGAGCGCTAGCATCGGACTTTTGGAAGTCAAAACCGTCAAAACAAGAGAAAAGTAAAGAGTGTGAAGAGTCGTGGAATGAATTCAAGGAACGAGAGCTAGTGATCAAAAGAGAAAAAATGGAACTTCAACGAAAGCTAGTGGAAATCCAAACAAAACAAGAGCGAGACTTGATATTCTACAATTCAGCAATCGACCCAAATTTGCCCGAACGACAACGGAATGAACTTTTGCAAATTAAGGCAGGAATCAAGGAACGCTACAAGTTAGATTACTAGTTTTAATAAGTGTTGTCATGTTTAATTTTTAGTTGTTTAAGTTTTTATTTAGCGTTGTAATGTTTTAATTTCGTATTTTTCGTTTATGTAATATTTATGTTTTTATTAATAAAATTTAAGTTTGTGTTAAAAATGGTTATATATATATATATATATATATATATATATATATATATATATATATATATATATATATATATATATATATATGGGTAAAGTTAAGATAAAAAGACAAATATCCGTAAAAAGAATAAAAAGAAATTTTTTTAAAAAAAGTTCTCGAAAAATTCCAAAAAAATTCCACAAGATCGGGTATGTTGGTGCATAAAACTTTTGTGAAAGAAGTTTTTCTAATTTTGAGTTTTTATACGTTTTTTTTAATGCACAAAAAACGAATTTTAATGCGCAAAAAAAATTTTAATGCACAAAAATTTCAAGTTGTTTTAGTTAGATGCGCAATGTTATTTTGATGAAAAAAGTCAAAAGAAATTGGGTCCAAAAACGATTTTTTGATGCACAAAAAACGATTTAATGCAAAAACGTATTTTTTTATAATTTTTTTTCGGATAAAGTATCCACTTTTAGATAAACTTCCTTTACAACTTTTTCATGCACCAACATACTCGATCTTGTGGAATTTTTTTGAAATTTTTCGAGAACTTTTTAAAAAAAAAAAATTCTTTTTATTCTTTTTACGGAAATTTGTCTTTTTATTTGATCTTTACCCATATATATATATATATATATATATAGTGAAGCGGTCAAATGAGAAACCTAAATTTTGTCAAAACGCGAGAAGCAATCCTAGCCAGTCATTTTATCCTCCTTTAACTTTAATCTAATAGCTAATATTAGATAATCAACTTTTTGAAAATTTCTTAAAAAAAAATTTTGAAAAGTTTTAAAAAAAATTTCGAAAATTTTCAAAAAAAATTCGAAAAAAAATTTTTCGCAAATTTTTTTTCTAAAACAAATTTTTCGAAAATTTTTTTTGAAGTTAAAAAAAAAAAAAAAATTTTTGAAAATTTTTTTTTCGAAAATTTTTCGAATTTCGGAAAAAAAATTTCGAAAAATTTCTTTTCGGAAAAAAATTCGGAATTTTTTTCTTCAAAAAAAAATTTCGAAATATTTTTTTTTGAAAAAGTTTTTTCGGAAAAAAAAAATTTCCTAATGTTTTTTCCGAATTTTTTTTCTGTATTTTTTTTTGTCACATGTGAACAAAAACTTGAAAATTTTCACGAAATTTTTTTTGTAACGTCTGAAAAAAAAAATTCGACACATGTGAAAAAAAAATTCGTCGCATGTAAAATTTTTTTTCGTCACATGTGAAAAAAAAAATCCGTCACATGTGAAAAAAAAAACCGTCACATGGGAGAAAAAATTTGAAAATTTTCACGAAATTTTTTTTGTCACGTGTGAAAAAAAAATTCGTCACATGTGAAAAAAAAATTCCGTCACATGTGAAATTTTTTTTTTGTCACATGTGAAAAAAATTTGGAAATTTTCAACAAATTTTTTTTGTCGCGTGTGAAAAAAAATCGTCACATGTGAAAAAAAAATTTCGTCGCATGTAAATTTTTTTTCATCACATGTGAAAAAAAATTCCTTCACATATGAAAAAAAATTTCGTCACATGTAAAAAAAGAAATTCGAAAATTTTGCAAAAAGATTTTCCAAAATTTGTTGAAAATTTTCGAAAATTTTTTGAAAATTTTTCAAAAAAAAATTTCGAAATTTTTTTAAAATTTTTTCAAAATTTTTTTAAATTTTTTGAAATTATTCAAAAAAAAAAAATAGTTAAGCTATTAATAGCCGTTAGATCAAAGTTTAAGGAGGATAAAATGAGTGGTTAGGAGTAGTTCTCGCGTTCTTACAAAAATTAGATTTCTCACATGAATGACACCCTATATATATATATATATATATATATATATATATATATATATATATATATATATATATATATATATATATATATATATATATATATATATATATATATATATATATATATATATGTGTGTGTGTGAGTCACCACTGTGCCCAGCCTTACCTTTGTTGTTTTCCTAGTTTTTTTTCCTCAATCTTCTCCATCTCCAAAGCATCCATATAGATCTGCTCCTCTTGGCTCCTGTTGATTAAAGTTGGAATAATTGGTTTTGTCGTTCATTTAGTCGATATTTTTTTAGAGAAGATGTTGCATGTTTGTTTTTCGACCACGATTCCTGTGTTTAAAATAGTTGATGGTGCTCGTCTATCATCAAGGTACGGTTTGATTTATAATTAACTCTTTCCATCTAGGATATTGTATGGCAATCATTATAATGGTAATCTGGTAACGCCGTTCTTTAAAAATAAATAAATAAATAAATAAATAAAATGGTAATCTGGTATTGAAATCTTTGCTTCTCGATTTAGGGCTAATTCTTTTTCTTTCAGGTTCATGTAATTCATAAACAATGAAGCTTCTGCTAATCAATTAATTTGGAGTCGTTTGGTTTAAATGTTTTAGTTGTTCTTGTTGTTCATCTGTGATATTGATTCTCAAATCAATGGTATACGTTTTTCTGATGAAGTTATCATGTACTTTATGCAGTGCCACATTTGAGGTGAAATGTTCAGGGCGTTCTTGGTTCATGCACGTCAGTTGAGAAGGTTTATTTAGTGCTCTCATTGAATTTTTGACTTTACATATGTCATTCGGTCTGGTTGACTAATTCTTGTTTTTATTTTTCAGAACGGTCCATCATTATGTATATTTTTCGACAAGGCTAGGCAGAGCATAACCACAAACAATCATGTTTATATTCATTTTTTTGCTAGGTTTGGAGTTATTTGATTTGGTTAAAGCTTGATTATGACTTATGAGCCTATGTATTATATTTACTTTTCGACAACAATATTTTGCAGTTATCGACATAAGACTGGGCACTGTAGGTAACGGATCACCACACTAATAAGAAAATGCGCCATCGGGCCTAATAGGATATAGGCAAGCATTTTCTCTTCCCGTTTTTTATAACTTTACATTTAGGCGTATTTATAATCATGAAAGATTGGTAAAAGACAAGTTTGTTTTTGAATCTCTAGGATTTGGTGGGAGGCTTTGATCATGAGGCAGCTGCCATAGTCTTGGGATGACTAGTCTCCAATAAAATCGAGACAAAGGTAAATTACTTCATTTTGATGTAGAGAAAAGTGGTCAAATTGTATGTAACTGACTTCTATTACTGGAGTTTAAAAGATGATTTAGTTTTGGTTAAAAAAAAAAAAAAAAAAAAAAAAAAAAAAAAAAAAAAAAAAAAAAAAAACCCTTATGGGAGCTTGTACTTTAACATCAAATATTTTTGGGAAAAGGTATCTTCGTAAAGTGGCGCAGCCAGGATATTTTCTTAGAGGGGGCATTTTTTATTATTTATTATTATTACTATTTTTTATGATAGGCCGAGAAAGAAAAATTGAGTGTATGCAAGAGGGTTGCCAAAATAAAATTTTCACCAAACTGATAACTAAAATAAACGAGTGGGGTAACCCGCGCGTTGCTGCAGGAGCATTGTCATAATGTTTTTATAAAACAGATAATTTAGAAAGACATTATCGTGTGACAATCGTGATATGTTCCTTAAATTGATAGAAACTCTTCTGTAAACACATACAACTTCTTATACAATCAATCGTTTAGCTAGAGTTGTGCGCCACTATTTCCAGTCGGCGGGTTTTGCAATGACCTGAAACCGTATTAGAATCTAACTCTGAATCATTAGACACATCCTACAAAATGAAAAGAAATTTGTTGAGTTTCTATTTCCCAAGGTTGTAGTCATTTACCTACAGTGCAATATTAACGATATTGCCTAATTGTTTATACTTATACCTTTGGTCACTGAGTGTAAGGAAGAAAAAATGACATGTATTATTAGATGTTGTACAATAAATTTGGTAGCATGAACCTCCAAGCATGTTATTTTTATGTAATATGGAGTCACTTGTCGTTGGTTGCATAAGAAATCTTAATATGACAACGTTTACAAAATTATTCATGTTATACGCACATAATGGCAGCCTAAACCTGAAATTAACTTACCTGATGTTAAGAACGTTTTAGGCTTGACTAGGATGAACAATAACAAATAACAATAGAATGCACAGCAGAATAATAAGAACAATCTTTGTTATTGCCTAACAAGGTTTTATCATCATCTTGATACAATGACTACTACAAGCCCCAATCTTACCTGATCAATGGTAAGACGGTTATATCAACAGGATCAAACTAATGATCTTGGGGCTAAAACAAACTCTAGGCTTCTAACATAAAGACCACGCCTAGGTTTACACACACACACATTTCCTGGTTTTACATCTTTTGTACGTTCTCATAAACCAATTCCCTGTATCTCTTTATATAATAAAGATACTAGGGTTGCAAAATACTACGAAGGACTATATTGAAATAACTTCTTTTTAAAGCAAGTCCCTTGTCTTTTGCATTCTTCACTTTGTCATCATAAGTTCTTCATCTTTCATATTTTGTCAATATCAACTTAAGTATAAATCCTAACAATCTTCCCCTAGTTGATATGACAAAACCAATTAATCACGAACTTCCCCTGAAGCTAGTATATATGAAAGATAAACGAACTTCCCCTTAAACCATGCTATATCATCAAGGATCTTCAAGCTGCAATCTTCAAAATATTCTTCTTCCCCTTTTTGTCATCATCAAATAGGGGACAAATGTATGCAACCTTGATCTTCACAACCACGAATCAATATTACACATCCAATTCATCTTTCCAATGTTTCAAAGTCACCCACCATTAAGTTTTCCACATCTATAAATGGACTTGAAACAACAGAAATCCAAACCATTAGTAGTAATAACAACTAGCAGTAGCAAAAACCTTCACCTCGATGTAGCAAATAAATGGTTAATCATTTTAACAATAAGCTTCCCCTGAAACCCATATGTTAACCATTTGTTGAATCTTCAATTCTGTAGGCTCTATTTAATGATTACTGTTGAGGAAAACTAAGTATTACCAACTTGGTGCTGAAGTAGAACAACCCAAACTTGTGTCTTATATCTTGTACTAAAATTGACTTCGAACGTATACTTAACGTATAGGGAGATCGCAATCTCTTGACAATAAACACTAAGCACAATAACGTAACTCCTTCAAGTGTTTGTCAATTCGTAGTCACCTGAACGAACGAACAAGTTACCTCATAGTGAAAAGGTATGATAAAACACAAACTTGTGAACTTCCACTTCAACTTCAAATAGGTAATAAAAACCTTTCTTCATAATCAATTAAATCAATAAAAACGAGCCTTTGTATCTGTTAAGAACCAATAAATCAAAAACCTTCTGTGTGTGTATTGGAACCAAACTTGTTACATATCAAAAACCAAAAACCTTCAAACGTGTGTCATCCAACATCCAAATTCAAACCATTCTGTGTGTGTCTCTTTGCTTCCAGAATCTTCGTTTACTTTAGACCATGTGCACCATTACTTCCATTCAGACCTCAATGTGAATATATTATAACATGTCAAAACATGAAAGAAATAATCATGATATAAGTAGCTCACAAGGATTTGGCATAAAACGACACATAGGATTTTCAAACCTTCCTGATCATCCTTGAAGATTCTCTATAGTCGATAAGGAGTAGACTTTATTTGCTATACCAGTATGCCTTATATCCAACAGTTTGATACAACTTGTGTCGATCTTTTCTCATTGAGAACCATATGTGTGTCTCCTTTCAACATGTTGGCAAAACTCGACTGCATGACTACCAATGAATTAGAAGCCGATAAACTAAACGTAGTAGCTTTCTTTAAATAAACATTAGTATCCATCGTTGGAGCACTTGGCAGTAATAATAATCATCAGTTAGAAACATGTGTGAGCAGTGGAAACAAATTAAGTGCAGCAGTGGTAATGTTTACTAGCAGTGGTAATGTGAAGCGAGCAGTGGGAACGATATACATGAGCAGTGGAAACCATGAAGTGCAATAGAGCCTTTATGAACCATCAGTACCATGCAAACGCCCATCAACATAAAATGAACAGTAACCACATACGACATAGCCTAAGTAGGCTTACTCCCAAGGCAATAGACTTGTTCCTATCCACAGAACCAGTAACATTACTCCTTCCATTGTGTTCACCAGTTATGCTATTTGAATCAAAAGAAGTAAACGTACTCAAATAACCAGTAATCATAGTCGCGCATAAGGAACTCCATTAGGTTTAATAACTGCTCCTAACACATCAGAATGCTGAACATCAGAATGCTTAGAATCCATACGCAACATCAAAATGTGATCAGAGGTAGGGTTTCTTCCCAAAAACCGACTAAGATAAATTTGCTAGGGACAAGTAGAATCACATACACATCCAATATCCAATCATTAGTTAACCAATACTGTAAGTAGTATGAGGTTATCCACCATCCCATGTTCTTGAATAAAATACTAAAATAATCTTAGCGATTAGAATAAAGTATAAAGACGGCACTTTTTAGCCTTTGGTGACACTTTTTAGTGTCATTAAAAACCCTAAAAATTTGAAGCCATAACCTTTCTAAGTAGCAGTCTTCGACAATTAATATCTTTTTATTGGAAGCTTAGATTGAAGATCCCCCCAGTGGAAATCTTCCTTGATATATAGAGAAGCTCCAGTAAAAATTTTAGCCTGATCCAACGGTTAACGAAGGAGATATCGCCGTTTAAAAACTGACCTGCAGAAAGTTGCGAAAATTGAAACAAATTCGAATTTTTTGTTCTTTTCACCGAAAAGCCTTGTAGATCCTAGATCAATAACAAAGAACGTTTTAGGCTTGACTAGGATGAACAATAACAAAGAACAATAGAATGCACAGCGGAATAATAAGAACAATCTTTGTTATTGCCTAACAAGGCTTTATCATCATATTGATACAATGACTACTACAAGCCCCAATCTTACCTGATCAATGGTAAGACGGTTATATCAATAGGATCAAACTAATGATCTTGGGGCGAAAACAAACTCTAGGCATCTAACACAAAGACCACGCCTAGGTTTACACACACACACCTTTCCTGGTATATAATAAAGATACTAGGGTTACAAAATACTACGAAGGACTATATTGAAATAACATATTTTTAAAGCAAGTCCCTTGTCTTTTGCATTCTTCACTTTGTCATCATAAGTTCTTCATGTTTCATATTTTGTCAATATCAACTCAAGTATAAATCCTAACACTTGACGTTAATGGTTCCGGGAAAAATGTGACCCGCAGCTTGTGACTGTTTGGGGACGATTGAAATTATGCTAACATCTTGCAGCTATTCAAGTGTAGCTGCCATAATGAAAACATTTTGCTCAGATCACTTTAACCGCACAAATAGTCATGAACTATTTAAAACAAAATCCAAAATAAATGACTCGGTTCACCATCCGGAAGCTGGTACTTAACCGCTAGTAAAATGCAACATGTTTGTAGGCTTTGTTGAGGATGGGGTTTGTTTTTTTGGTTTCTGCTATGAAGCTAACTATCAGTACCTGAGAAGAAAAAAGAAACAGTTAAAACAATTCAACCATGTACGGGGAAAAAATATTAAAAAAAAATCAAAATAAATAAAGAAAAAATAAATAAAAAAGACTTACATTTAGACGGCCCTATATTTGTTGTTGTGGTTACCAGTACTTGTATTTGTTGTTGTGGTTCCCATTAACTGTATTTGTTGCATCTTAGTTTTGTAAGCTAACTTGCATCTGCTAAGGCTTGTCGGATACCCTGTATTTGTTGCTATGGTTACCGTTACCGTATTGCAATTCTTGATACTGTGCTTTAAAAAAACTAAGAATCTGATGATTGCAACTCATCAGAGTTGAATTCAAACTAAAGCAAGCAGATACCAGGTTAACCAAACCCACGTGACCCATTTTGACCCAAAGAAAACTATATATATTTTTTAAGTCACCTAATTTGACCGAAGAAAACTAAACTAAAGGGGTGTTTGGAATCCCGCCAAGCACGATTTGTAAAAAAATTTATTCCTCGGTGATGGCACTTTCCATGTATGTTATCATACCCGTTGACATGAATGGTATAAATTTTGATCCGTTTTTTCACGTGCAGGTAACACACAGAGAACAACGATAAGAAACTTTTAAGGGTTGACAAAACTTTTAATCCATTTAATAACAACAACAACAACAACAACATACCCAATCCCGCAGGAACGGGGTATGGGGGAGGTAGAAGTGTAGACAGATCCTACCCCTACCCCAGGCAAGGCCTAGGAGTAGAGAGACTGCTTCCAGGGAGACCTCTGGCACGTGCACAAGTGTGAGTGAAAAAGCAACCCAAGGTGCAAGGAGCAAAAGAGCAAACAGACAAACAAAGCACAAAGTACCAAACAAAGAACAAGGAGCAAAGCAAGTAAAGCAAGCAAACAAAGCAAAGCGGCACGCAAGGGAAACAAGGAACGAAAAGGCAAAACAAACACAAGCAAGAACGCAAAGGCAAGCAGGCACCAGGCAAGAAGACAACACAAAACAAGCAAAGCAACGCAAGGGGGCAAAAGAAAAGGCAAAGCAAAGGACAAAAGCTAAGGCAAGGGGCTAAAGAAAAGGCCAAAAGGGAAAAAGCTAAGGCAAAGGTAAAAGAAACCACAAGCCTACAAAACTAAAAGGGGGACAAGCAAGGAGACCAAAATGCCTAAAGTGCAAAAGGGCCTACCAAACCTAAAACGCAAAGGGGCAAGACAAAGACTGTAGCCTCTCGTAATTTTCCCAACGGTTAGTAAATACTTACAAGTTATTACGTTATTTAAATACCCACTTTTACGTATGACAAAATTTTTTTTTAAGACTTGATATATAATTCACAACAGTAAATTGTGAATTATCTTTTGCTTAGAAACGATGCTTGCACGCAAACCTAGATAGTCTAAATTATCGCGAATATATATATTAAAAACGTTTATATTTTTATAATATACGTTTCGTATATTTAAGGTACAATATTTATATATTCCCGGTACCTACAAAAATTCTCGAGACTACTCATTAATATTAATTGATCGTAACCCGACTCTCAAAACACACCAGGTGGGCCCCCAACACCCTTTGGGCCGCGTAATCCACCACACAACCAAACGGACCAGTTTTATTCTTTCTTTTGTTTTGGGCCGACACAACACCCTGAGCCCAGTTACAAGCCCAAACGCACCCCTTTTGTTGTTTTAGTTTTGTTTCTGCCAGTCGCGACACTCCCAAACGCACCCTAGTATTCTACGATTTCTACACATAACGAACCTATTTTATTACACATTACGATTTACCTAGTGCCCAAGATACACACTAGACATAAACATTACTCACTCACTTTCGTTTACTACCCTAAAAACGTTCAAAGTAAATCACCAAACGTTCCAAGGAGATAAGACCAAAAACGTGGCAACTTATTCCTTCGAGCCTCCCATGCTCCCCAATGGCAACATAATGAACAATGTACACCTTGTGAATGTCAGGAACAAACAAGAAGCAATCTTACTAAATCTAAGCTTTGTAAACCCATGATTGGTTGAGAGGAATGGTGCTACTATTCGCCTAACATGCAAACCTCAAACTCTTGTGAGCTCATCTCGTTTCTACCCTTCAAAGATTGCCTATATAAGCTTTACATGCAAACCACATCACTACATACACTCATACGTACCATACCACTAAAATTAATAACGAGAAGAAGCTATGGAGGGACGAAAGGATTGCTAGGAGAACCACGCTTAGAAGTGAACCTAGGAAGCAAGCTTGGAGCTACTTGAACCTTGGAGAGACGTGAAGTGAACCACGGAGCTTTTGAACCATCCCACGAACCATACGTCTCGTTTTACTCCACCTTTTGAGGTGAGGTGAGACTTCAAATCGTTATTTTCATTGTATATATATACGTATTTCTTGTTTTGCACGAACACTTTACCTAATTAAAACGTGAAACTAAAACGTAACACATATGTATTATTCTTGATTCTACATGTTTACTAAGTCACAAACGAGCTTATATAATTATTACGAGTTTATAGTTACGTTTAAATACTAAAAATCATACGATTCTAAGTCATGTGAACCTATACGAAATATACTAAAAAGACTTAGTTTATTTTTTTTTCAAGTTTATAAGTTACACACTTGAGTTTTGACTTACAATTTGACCTCACCATTTCTAAATTTAACATACGACCCATTATTATTTTCGTACGAGCTAATTGCCTACTTGAAATAGAAACGAGAATGATAAATAATACGACCTAATAACTTCATTTAAACACCTAACTAGACTCAAAGTAAATCGCTATGGAAACTGTTTTTCAAAACTTTAAAACCTTACGTGGGCTTAAAAGCCCAAAAAGCTTGTTTCAGCTTATTACGATAAGCTGAGGGTATAAGCTGTTTTGAAACGTTTTTGTAACTTAAAATGATGGATCTCTATGAACCTAGTGTTCCCCCAAACCCTTTGGATCATTAAACCTTAACGGGCCCTTAATATTGGATCGATAAGCCCAAGAAACGAAATAAGCTAATAAAAAGCTAATAAGCTGTGAAAATAAGCTTTTCTAAATATTTTGAGCTTAATGAAATAATAAAAATGCTAAGTTTTGAATTTGGTAAAGTTGGGACTATTTTTGCAAATGTTCGAAGGTTAGGGACTAGAATTGCCAAAATTGTAAACTTGGGTGAAAAGTATAAAAACTATTTTTCTAAAGGGTATAAACTGTAAATACTGAAACTTAGAGATAAGGAATGTAAATATTTGATATTTGGACTAAAAATGTAAATATATATAATTTTTGGACTAACGGCGTAAATATTTTCCGTTAAGGGTAAAAAGTGTAAAATTGAGAAACATGAAGAATTGAATGGTAATATTAATTTTAATAAAAACTTTATATATATATATTTTTACTTATATTTGAATATATGTTAAAACAATAAATAATAAAACGTAACTTATTATATATATATATATATAATACAAATACAACTTATATAACGATAAACAAATTTAAACGATATAGCAATACGTTATTTATTTCTTGTAAAACGATACGTTTAATTCTGTTATAAAAACTAACTTTATATCAATCATCGATATTTTTACTTACGAGATATAAATATAACGTTGTTTTTAAACTTAAAACACTTAAACAAACACGAGATTATTCGTAACTAAATAACAAGTATTCGCGATAAAAACCAGATTTAGACTATTAACTGAAACTTGCATTATCTTTTAGGTTGTGTTGTGTGAAGCCGTTTCCTTGCTTTGTTGAGACTACAATACCACTGTACTACTAAGGTGATTTCATAGCCCACTCTTTAACTATTTTCCCGTGGGGAGATACATGCTTAAAACTCGATCACAAGTCTTTTATACCGGGTATTGAAATACTGTCAGGCCAATGTTATTTGCTTAAGTTACTATTGTCAGAAGTCCCTCGATCATGAACCTTAATCACTTGAATGGTGAACGTAAATAAATGTGGATAGTACTATTAGTGATTGACAATCCTCGTTTGGTTGTTGGAGAAAACACCAGGCGCACTTTATTGTTCTTATAAATAGGTTATTGACAAATACCTATCTTTGAGGGCCTATTACTTACCATCATAATTCATGTTTATGATTGGCTGTTAATCGTTGAGTTTCATGAGCTTAAGGCAATAACAGGAACATTGATTTTCTTTAACATATTGATTGTATGTGAATACAATACACTCTTAACTTGTGATTCAAACTCTTAAACTCAAACCTATGAATATCACTCAACTTTATGTTGACTTTAGCATGTTTATCTCAGGTAACTAAACAAGACGGATCTGGATGGCACGGAGTGGGCAAAAGCATGACAAGAACCATAATAAACTACTTATTTTCCTTCAGAATAAAACACGTTCTTAACTAAATAATGTTTTGTATCCCAGATATTTGGTATTTTGAAATAAATTAAACTTTAATACTTCACTTCGTGTTGTCTACTATGATTGTGACAAAGATCCTCGAAGTAATACCCCGAAAGTCTTCCGCTGACATGTTAAGTCTTCCGCTGTTATTAAACGATTTTTGGGGGTGTTACAGATTGGTATTCAGAGCCACGGTTATAGAGAACCAGATGTTTTTAAACATTGGACTATAACTACACTTTAACTGGACCATTTTTACAAAATACCACTTCATGCCCTCCGTGCCTACATTCCTACACCTGGTAGAAAAGTTACTTCTCATTATTTCTTACTTATATAACTTGATATATGCTCATATGCTATGATTTTGCTAATAACTATGTTTACTAATCGGGATTATTACAGTACCATGTCTTCCAAACCCAACTTCATTGTTTTGTTATCGGATTCGGAAACTGAGAGCTCTACACCTATTGAACCAACTCTTGCTCCAATGACTGTGTCACCTACAACAGATAAGAATAAAGAAAGTCAGCAATCCTCTACTTCACCTCAAGCATCATCTGGTCCAATCAGACGCAGTAAGCAAACTTCTCCATTCCAGCCTTATGAACCAGCCACAGCTGGAAAAGCTCTTTCATATGCTGAAGAAAAAGACATCTGGGATGATACTAAATGGAAAAAGGAAGTTGCTCCAACTGCAGAACCAGTGATACTACCTAGTATATTTTATCAGCAGATTACTACTGTACCAGTGACAATCAACAGTCCACCACCTGTGAAAACTTCCAGTGCTCCTCTGCCTTATCAACCAAGGAATTACCAGATTCGTCCTACCTCCTCAGATCCTTACTATTATGCAAGAACCAACCATAAGGCTCGTAAGCGGGTCAATGCTCGCAAATGGTCATTTCTACTACCAATCCTTAAGTATTGGAGATCTCAAGAAGGTACTCCCACCAACAGAGAACTTGGTGAAAGGTCATCATTTGCTGCATCTAAGATCCTTCCAGTCACTGGAGAACCCATTCACCATACCATACCACTCTTGGCAGCTAGGTTAGTAAGACATGAAGACAGGTTAGACGCCATAGCCACTTTGGTGAACAACATCCCTAATGAACTGATAGAAGTTATGTCAGCTGAGATAGAACAACTTGTGATGGGACACCTAGAGATGGGAACCATAATTGAACAACTAAGTACCCAATTCGGTGAAGCTATGGAATTCATCGGATTACTTTGCTCTGCTAACACCGTAAACAGGGACATCATGTGTGACATCGATCAAGCTCTCGACACCACAAGAGCCCAAGTCATGTCTCTGCGACGTGCACAACAAGAAACACAAGCTAGGGAGAGAGACCGAGACCAAATCATAGAAACCATGGCCGCCAAAATTCAGGAACTAGAACGTCGTCTTGATGATAACCAAGGAAAACCCTAGAATGCCATAGATTGTCGACGTAGCCTCACCCACATCACAGTAATAACTTGTATTTGAATGTCCTAGAGATATGTCAACAAGAATAAATAAGTGATGTAAACTCAAAACGACAATCTAATCAATGATGTTATGTTTGCTTTATTTTCATAAGTGTTATGATATCGTATATTGCATCGTGATATATGTGACACTATTATAACTTTGAACCTATTGATGTTACTAAATAGTCTAACACAAGATGGTTATTATCAAAATTCTGAAAATATATTCTCATTTTTAGGAATATGGCACCTAAGAGAACCACGACCACTACCTCAGCAGCAACCATGACCCCGGAAGAGATCCAACAAGCAATCACCAATGGAATCAATGCCGCCTTAGCCGAACAAACAAATGCTAACGCACAACCGGCAAGAAATGTTGCTCCCGCACCTCGCCAATGTACCTATAAAGACTTTATGGCTTGTCAGCCGACTTACTTCATGGGTACTGAAGGGATAACTAAACTCGCCCATTGGTTCGAGAGATGCGAAACGGTATTCCAAAGGAGTGGATGCTCAGAAAACAACAGGGTCACATTTGCCACAGGAACCTTAATGGATGACGCTTTGTCATGGTGGACCGCTACAACTCAAACTTTAGGTACAGAAGCAGCATACCGACTCTCCTGGACGGAATTCAAAGCTAGGATCCTAAAGAAGTACTGTCCTCGATCCGAAATAAGAAAACTGGAAGACGAATTCCATGTCCTTGCAGTTAAAGGAATCGATCTTAGGGCTTACAACAGGAGATTCCACGAGCTGATGGCATTATGTCCTTCTATCGTACCAGATTTAGAGAAAACTCTGGAGAAGTATATTGAAGGTCTTCCTCGGAATATTGAAGGAAACGTCACAGCATCCAACCCACCATCACTAGAAGTCGCAATGGAGTTAGCACAAAAACTCCTAGACCGCGAAGTCAAGTGCAACGAACTCAAAAGAAAGCTCGATGACAAAAGAACCACCCACCATCAGAACCACAATCACTACCACAACGGCCATCGCAACAACAACCATCACCACAACAACAACAACAACTACAACAGGATCAACCAACAACAACACCAGAACAAGAACCCACATCGTCAACAACAGAACCAACGACAAGAACCTCCTAAGATATTTACGGCAACCAATGGCAATGGATACCAAGGTACTAAGCCACAGTGCAACCGATGCAAGCTTCATCACAATGGTGCTTGTGCAGTAAAATGCCATAAATGCCAAAGGATAGGTCATGCCACAAAAGATTGTAGGACCCCTGCTACCGGCAGCAACCTACAACCAATAGCACCAACATGTTACTCATGCGGAGAAACCGGACACTTCAAGAACCGCTGTCCAAAAGGAAATGGTCAGAACGCTGCACGAGCAAGAGCATACGTGGTGGGAAATGAAAATGAACCACAAAACCCCGACGTTGTCACGGGTACGTTCTTATTAAATCATCATAATGCTAGAATATTATTTGATTCTGGAGCAGATAAGAGCTTCGTGTCAGATACGTTTGCCCCTTTCATTAACTCTAACCCTTCTAAGCTAAACACCACATACGAGATAGAAATGGCCAATGGGAACTTAATTAGCACCAACTCTGTTTTAAGAAATTGTACCTTAACCCTCGTAGGAGAATCCTTTCCTATCGACCTGATGCCAGTCCAACTCGGTAGTTTTGATGCTATCGTCGGAATGGATTGGTTATCCAAACATCATGCTAAGATTCATTGTGACGAGAAAGCCATACACATTCCTTTTAAGAATGAAACCCTCGTTATCCATGGCGACAAGAATAAAAACCGATACGGAATCATCTCATGCCTCAGAATGATAAAATACATGAACGAAGGATGTCATGTATTCATGGTTCAGGTGACGGAAAGTAAGTTAACCGAGAAACAACTTAAAGATGTACCTGTCGTTAAGGAATTCCCCGAAGTATTTCCTGAAGATCTACCCGGTCTTCCACCGACTCGTCAAGTAGAGTTCCAAATTGAACTAGTGCCTGGAGCGGCACCAGTAGCAAAAGCACCTTACAGGTTGGCACCTTCCGAAATGGAGGAACTATCGGAACAACTAAAGGAATTATCCGATAAAGGTTTCATTAGACCAAGTTCATCACCTTGGGGAGCCCCAGTTCTATTTGTTAAAAAGAAAGACGGATCATTCCGAATGTGCATAGATTACCGAGAGTTAAACAAACTCACTATAAAGAACCGATATCCTTTACCTAGAATAGACGATTTGTTTGATCAATTACAAGGATCGAGTGTATACTCGAAGATTGATCTAAGGTCGGGATACCATCAATTGAGAGTTCGGGAAGAAGATATTCCCAAGACAGCCTTCAGAACCCGTTATGGACACTATGAATTTCAGGTAATGCCATTTGGTCTAACGAACGCACCCGCTGTGTTTATGGACCTAATGAACCGAGTATGCAAGCCATATTTGGACAAATTCGTGATAGTATTCATTGACGACATTCTGATCTACTCTCGTAACAAAGAAGAACATGCCAATCATTTGAGAACAATCCTAGAGTTACTTAGGAAGGAAAAGTTGTACGCAAAATTCTCAAAATGTGACTTTTGGATTCCCACGGTGCAATTTTTGGGACACGTAATCAATAGTCAAGGAATACACGTGGATCCTGCAAAAATAGAGGCAGTTAAAGAATGGTCATCACCTACAACCCCCACAGAAGTACGTCAATTTTTAGGTCTTGCGGGTTACTACCGGAGATTTATTGAAGGTTTCTCTAAAATCTCAAAACCATTGACCAAGTTGACCCAAAAGAACGAGAAATACGTCTGGGGACAAGAAGCAGAATCAGCCTTCCAACTGTTAAAACAAAAGCTTTGTGAAGCTCCAATACTAGCATTGCCCGAAGGAAACAAAGATTTCGTGCTATATTGTGACGCTTCGTACCATGGTTTAGGTGCAGTTTTGATACAACGAGATAAGGTAATAGCTTATGCCTCACGACAACTGAAGAAACATGAGGAAAATTACACAACCCATGATCTAGAACTAGGAGCAATAGTATTCGCTCTCAAGTTATGGAGACACTATCTATACGGCACTAAGTGTATCGTGTTTACAGATCACAAAAGTCTCCAACACATCCTAGATCAAAAGGATTTAAACATGAGACAACGCCGTTGGTTAGAATTGCTTAGCGATTATGATTGTGAAATCCGTTATCTCCCAGGAAAGGCTAATGTAGTAGCAGATGCATTAAGCCGAAAAGAAAGACTAAAACCTCTCAGGGTTAGATCGTTAGGCATGACTATTTGTTCACCCCTTCCAACACAAATCATTATCGCCCAGAGCGAGGCTCTCAAGAAAGAAAATCGACAAAATGAAAAGATTTTTGGTATGCCGGAAAACGAAAACGGATTTGTGAAAAGATCAAATGGAATGCTTTGTTTCAAGGAAAGAAGCTGGATTCCTCTCTTCGGAGGTATTCGTGACCTTATCATGCATGAGTCTCACAAGTCAAAATACTCCATTCACCCAGGTTCCGACAAGATGTACCAAGATCTTAAGAAACTATATTGGTGGCCGAATATGAAAGCCGACATCGCTGAGTACGTCAGTAAATGTCTAACATGTTCAAGAGTAAAAGCAGAATACCAAAAACCCTCCGGATTACTCACCCAACCTGAACTCCCCATGTGGAAATGGGAACGTATTACAATGGACTTCATCACCAAACTTCCCAAAACCTCTACTGGCTACGATACGATATGGGTTATCGTTGATCGTCTCACCAAGTCAGCTCATTTCCTACCAATCAAAGAAACTGATGAAATGAACACACTTGCTCAGATATATCTGAAAGAAATTGTGTCACGACATGGAGTGCCGATTTCCATCATATCAGATCGTGACAGTCGTTTCACGTCTCATTTTTGGAAATCATTGCAAAAAGCTTTAGGAACAAAGCTGGATATGAGTACAGCCTATCACCCACAAACCGATGGTCAAAGTGAGAGGACAATACAAACCTTAGAAGATATGCTACGCGCTTGTGTTATAGACTTCGGAAAAGGTTGGGACAAACACTTACCATTGGCAGAATTCTCATATAACAACAGTTATCATACCAGTATCAAGGCAGCACCATTCGAAGCACTTTACGGTAGAAAGTGTAGATCACCCGTTTGCTGGGCAGAAGTCGGAGAAACACAACTCACAGGACCGGATCTAGTTCATGAGACAACCGAGAAAATCATCAGAATCAAACAACGTTTACAAACCGCTAGAGACCGACAGAAAAGTTACGCCGACCTGAAAAGAAAACCCATGGATTTTCAGATTGGAGATAAAGTGATGTTAAAAGTATCACCATGGAAAGGAATGATACGATTCGGAAAGAGGGGAAAGTTAAACCCGAGATACATCGGTCCATTCAAAATCCTAGAAAGAATTGGACCCATGGCATATAAACTTGAACTACCCGAGGAACGTAGCCGAATTCACAACACTTTTCATGTGTCAAACCTCAAGAAATGTTTATCCGATGAATCTTTGGTCATTCCATTGAAAGAGCTACAACTTGATGACAAACTCGTTTTTACCGAGGAACCAGTAGAAATCATGGATAGAGAAGTCAAACAACTGAAACAAAACCGTATCCCTATCATAAAAGTTCGTTGGAACTCTAAACGAGGACCAGAGTATACTTGGGAACGCGAGGACCAGATTCGCACCAAGTACCCACACCTCTTCTCTTAGACACCCTTGGCAACCCTCCTAAACTCGAATTCCGGGACGGAATTCACTGTAAGATGTATGTACTGTAGCCTCTCGTAATTTTCCCAACGGTTAGTAAATACTTACAAGTTATTACGTTATTTAAATACCCACTTTTACGTATGACAAAATTTTTTTTTAAGACTTGATATATAATTCACAACAGTAAATTGTGAATTATCTTTTGCTTAGAAACGATGCTTGCACGCAAACCTAGATAGTCTAAATTATCGCGAATATATATATTAAAAACGTTTATATTTTTATAATATACGTTTCGTATATTTAAGGTACAATATTTATATATTCCCGGAACCTACAAAAATTCTCGAGACTACTCATTAATATTAATTGATCGTAACCCGACTCTCAAAACACACCAGGTGGGCCCCCAACACCCTTTGGGCCGCGTAATCCACCACACAACCAAACGGACCAGTTTTATTCTTTCTTTTGTTTTGGGCCGACACAACACCCTGAGCCCAGTTACAAGCCCAAACGCACCCCTTTTGTTGTTTTAGTTTTGTTTCTGCCAGTCGCGACACTCCCAAACGCACCCTAGTATTCTACGATTTCTACACATAACGAACCTATTTTATTACACATTACGATTTACCTAGTGCCCAAGATACACACTAGACATAAACATTACTCACTCACTTTCGTTTACTACCCTAAAAACGTTCAAAGTAAATCACCAAACGTTCCAAGGAGATAAGACCAAAAACGTGGCAACTTATTCCTTCGAGCCTCCCATGCTCCCCAATGGCAACATAATGAACAATGTACACCTTGTGAATGTCAGGAACAAACAAGAAGCAATCTTACTAAATCTAAGCTTTGTAAACCCACGATTGGTTGAGAGGAATGGTGCTACTATTCGCCTAACATGCAAACCTCAAACTCTTGTGAGCTCATCTCGTTTCTACCCTTCAAAGATTGCCTATATAAGCTTTACATGCAAACCACATCACTACATACACTCATACGTACCATACCACTAAAATTAATAACGAGAAGAAGCTATGGAGGGACGAAAGGATTGCTAGGAGAACCACGCTTAGAAGTGAACCTAGGAAGCAAGCTTGGAGCTACTTGAACCTTGGAGAGACGTGAAGTGAACCACGGAGCTTTTGAACCATCCCACGAACCATACGTCTCGTTTTACTCCACCTTTTGAGGTGAGGTGAGACTTCAAATCGTTATTTTCATTGTATATATATACGTATTTCTTGTTTTGCACGAACACTTTACCTAATTAAAACGTGAAACTAAAACGTAACACATATGTATTATTCTTGATTCTACATGTTTACTAAGTCACAAACGAGCTTATATAATTATTACGAGTTTATAGTTACGTTTAAATACTAAAAATCATACGATTCTAAGTCATGTGAACCTATACGAAATATACTAAAAAGACTTAGTTTATTTTTTTTTCAAGTTTATAAGTTACACACTTGAGTTTTGACTTACAATTTGACCTCACCATTTCTAAATTTAACACACGACCCATTATTATTTTCGTACGAGCTAATTGCCTACTTGAAATAGAAACGAGAATGATAAATAATACGACCTAATAACTTCATTTAAACACCTAACTAGACTCAAAGTAAATCGCTATGGAAACTGTTTTTCAAAACTTTAAAACCTTACGTGGGCTTAAAAGCCCAAAAAGCTTGTTTCAGCTTATTACGATAAGCTGAGGGTATAAGCTGTTTTGAAACGTTTTTGTAACTTAAAATGATGGATCTCTATGAACCTAGTGTTCCCCCAAACCCTTTGGATCATTAAACCTTAACGGGCCCTTAATATTGGATCGATAAGCCCAAGAAACGAAATAAGCTAATAAAAAGCTAATAAGCTGTGAAAATAAGCTTTTCTAAATATTTTGAGCTTAATGAAATAATAAAAATGCTAAGTTTTGAATTTGGTAAAGTTGGGACTATTTTTGCAAATGTTCGAAGGTTAGGGACTAGAATTGCCAAAATTGTAAACTTGGGTGAAAAGTATAAAAACTATTTTTCTAAAGGGTATAAACTGTAAATACTGAAACTTAGAGATAAGGAATGTAAATATTTGATATTTGGACTAAAAATGTAAATATATATAATTTTTGGACTAACGGCGTAAATATTTTCCGTTAAGGGTAAAAAGTGTAAAATTGAGAAACATGAAGAATTGAATGGTAATATTGATTTT
This sequence comes from Artemisia argyi, assembly GCA_030686995.1. Taxonomy (NCBI): domain Eukaryota; kingdom Viridiplantae; phylum Streptophyta; class Magnoliopsida; order Asterales; family Asteraceae; genus Artemisia; species Artemisia argyi. The sequence continues at coordinate 7,714,257 of CM060680.1, forward strand.
AATAAAAACTTTATATATATATATTTTTACTTATATTTGAATATATGTTAAAACAATAAATAATAAAACGTAACTTATTATATATATATATATATAATACAAATACAACTTATATAACGATAAACAAATTTAAACGATATAGCAATACGTTATTTATTTCTTGTAAAACGATACGTTTAATTCTGTTATAAAAACTAACTTTATATCAATCATCGATATTTTTACTTACGAGATATAAATATAACGTTGTTTTTAAACTTAAAACACTTAAACAAACACGAGATTATTCGTAACTAAATAACAAGTATTCGCGATAAAAACCAGATTTAGACTATTAACTGAAACTTGCATTATCTTTTAGGTTGTGTTGTGTGAAGCCGTTTCCTTGCTTTGTTGAGACTACAATACCACTGTACTACTAAGGTGATTTCATAGCCCACTCTTTAACTATTTTCCCGTGGGGAGATACATGCTTAAAACTCGATCACAAGTCTTTTATACCGGGTATTGAAATACCGTCAGGCCAATGTTATTTGCTTAAGTTACTATTGTCAGAAGTCCCTCGATCATGAACCTTAATCACTTGAAGGGTGAACGTAAATAAATGTGGATAGTACTATTAGTGATTGACAATCCTCGTTTGGTTGTTGGAGAAAACACCAGGCGCACTTTATTGTTCTTATAAATAGGTTATTGACAAATACCTATCTTTGAGGGCCTATTACTTACCATCATAATTCATGTTTATGATTGGCTGTTAATCGTTGAGTTTCATGAGCTTAAGGCAATAACAGGAACATTGATTTTCTTTAACATATTGATTGTATGTGAATACAATACACTCTTAACTTGTGATTCAAACTCTTAAACTCAAACCTATGAATATCACTCAACTTTATGTTGACTTTAGCATGTTTATCTCAGGTAACTAAACAAGACGGATCTGGATGGCACGGAGTGGGCAAAAGCATGACAAGAACCATAATAAACTACTTATTTTCCTTCAGAATAAAACACGTTCTTAACTAAATAATGTTTTGTATCCCAGATATTTGGTATTTTGAAATAAATTAAACTTTAATACTTCACTTCGTGTTGTCTACTATGATTGTGACAAAGATCCTCGAAGTAATACCCCGAAAGTCTTCCGCTGACATGTTAAGTCTTCCGCTGTTATTAAACGACTTTTGGGGGTGTTACAAAGACAACCTACCACACGACCTAAACTACCCGCAAGTTCTAATCCTAGCTCTCCACTCGTTCCTATCTGAGATCATGTCCTCGGACAAGAGAAGCTCCTTCATGTCTAGCCTAAGTCTATCCTCCCACCTGAGCTTAGGTCTTCCCCTCCTTCTCAAACCATCGACCCTAAGCTCTTCGACTCTCCTTACAGGTGCCGTCTGTGGCCTTCTCCTGACATGACCGAACCACCTCAACCTTCCTTCTCGCATCTTCGAGATAATAGTCTCAACTTCAAGTTCTGCTCTGAAAACTCCGTTCGGTATCATGTCAAGCAAGGTCTTACCACAAGTCCACCTAAGCATCCTCAGTTCTGCAACTTCCACTCTGTTAGCTTGGGCTTTCGTGATAGGCCAACACTCTGACCCGTACAAGATAGCGGGTCTAATCGCCACCCTATAAAATTTTCCCATAAGCTTAAAGGGAACTTTCTTATCACAGAGCACACCTGACGCCGCCCTCCATTTTGCCCATCCCGCTCTAATACGGTGGGTAACGTCATCGTCAATCCTTCCTGATTTGTGTATCACCGAACCAAGATATCTAAAAAACTCCTTAGGATGGAGGATCTGGTTGTCGATACGAACTTCCTCCTCGTTGAGGCCGATCTCGTTGCTACCGAAATCACATCTCATGTATTCAGTCTTCTCTCTGCTAACCCGAAGGCCATTGTCTTTCAATGCTTCTCTCCAGTGCTCCAGTCTGTAGTTTAGCCCTTCGGTCGATTCAGCTACCAACACAATGTCGTCAGCGAATATCATGCTCCAAGGAATGCCCTCTTGTATCCCTCTTGTTATCTCATCGAGGATCAGGGCGAAGAGGTACGGACTAATGGCAGATCCTTGGTGGAGTCCAACTTCCACTGGGAAAAACTCAGTGCACCCCACCATGCACCGTACGCGGGTCCTCGCCCCCTCGTACATATCCCTAATGACTCTTAAGTATCTCCTTGGGGTTCCTTTTTCTATAAGAGTCCTCCAAATCAACTCTCGTGGGACACTATCGTATGCCTTCTCTGGGTCCAGGAAAGCCATATGCAAATCTCTCTGTCTTTCTCTATACTTCTCCATAAGACTTCTGAGGAGGTGGATAGCCTCGACCGAGGACCTCCCTGGCATAAATCCGAATTGGTTCTCTGACACCCTTGTCTCCCTTCTTAACCTCCTCTCAATAACTCTCTCCCATAGCTTCATGGTGTGACTGAGTAGCTTAATACCCCTATAGTTGCCACACACTTGCGCATCTCCCTTGTTCTTGAAGATGGGGATGACTTCGCTGAGTCTCCATTCTTCTGGCATCTTAGCACTAGTGAAGATCATGTTGAAAAGGCATGTCAACCAATTCACCCCTTCATCTCCTAGGCTCCTCCAAGCTTCTATGGGTATTTGGTCCGGGCCTACAGCTTTGTTTCTACCCATCTTCTGTAATGCAACCTTTACTTCTTCTTGGCTGATCCTTGAGTAGTAGCATTCTGGTAACACATGCTGGCTAGGGTTCTCTCCTTCCCCCTTCCTTCGGTGTTCTCCTCGTTGAAGAGAGGGGAAAAGTACTCTCCCCATCTCTTTCTAATACCTTCTTCACTCACGATGGTACGTCCTCCTTCATCTTTGATGTATTTAATATTTCCTAAATCCCTTCTTCTTCTCTCACGGGCTTTAGCAATTCTGAAGATATCGTTTGCTCCCTCTTTGGAGTCCAATTTCTTATACAAATCTTCGTACGCCTTGTCCTTCGCCTCTGCTACCGCCTTTTTTGCTTCCCTTTTAGCTACTTTATACCTTTCTTCCACAGCTGCCCTATCCGCTTGGTGGCTCTCTCTACTCAAAAGAAACTCTTTGAACCGAGCCTGTTTCTCTGCAACTTTGATCTGCACCTCCTCACTGAACCACCAAGATTCCCTGCGGGTCGACTGGGTTCTCGCTGACCCACTAGTCACGCCCAGGGAAAGCTTAGCTACGTCTCTGATGGTGCCAGCAAGGGTGTTCCACATCTGGTCCGCATCCCTAGTAGTTAAGTCCTCTGCCCGAGCCGAAAGACCCTCTGAGACTTTCGCTCTAAACGCCTCCACCGCATCTCCACTAAGATTCTTCCACAAAATCCTTGGCATCCCTGTCGCCTCTCTCCTGTGTCGACACCTCTGGAAAAGAGTATCCAAGGCAACCAATCTGTGTTGAGATGCGCATGTCTCGCCAGGGAAAACCCTGCAGTCCTTACATGCCCTAAGGTCATCTCTGCGCACCAACAGATAATCAATCTGGGTGCTATGACCCCCGCTCTGGAAGGTAATTAATTGGACGTCTCTCTTCTTGAAGAATGAGTTTGCAACCACTAGGTTGTGAGCAGTAGCAAAATCTAGTATCGAGTATCCATTTAATAACAATGCCTCAATATATGTTGTATTCTGATATTAGCTTGCGAGAAAACTGAATATCAAATATAAGCTCATGCCTCTTTGGTATACAGCTTATTTGAACAACACAAATGTCTTAAACCGTGCACTAATGTACAAAACCGTGCCACATCAAATTGTTTACTATAAGTGGTTCGTGAAATGATATAAAAGAAAGCCATCCAAATATCCATTTACGCCAAATCATACAATGTATAAACTTCAGGCAAAGGCCAAAAAGTAAGAACATACCCTCAAGCGAACAGAATTCCGTACGTGTATAAATTTCCTGGGCTTAGTAATGATTCACGTTTTCACAACACCTTTTGTCAGTGGCCACCTGCAAAAAGGGCATGTGAGATGGTAAAAAGGCCTTGTCAGAAAGAATGCCAAATTAAATTATAGTTGTCCTGAAGTGTATAGCGGGTATTTTTCTATTCTCTGCTACTACTGTATTTTTCTGCTAATACATTTTCAGTATTTATGGATGTAATAACCTATATAAAGCTTATAAAGTAATTACAAACAGCCCCTATATAATTTTATGCGATGTTTGACTTTGCTTCTCAAAACTACTTACATGTTTAGTAGAATTCCCAAGAAGTGGCATAAGATTTTGGTGGCATGGATGAGTAGTAAGTGCACCAATATATGAATAATATATTTTGTTCCCAATTTTTATCTGTCGCGAACCATTTACTATCAAGGTTGTCTCGACTCCCCTAGTAGAAGGGACAACTCTCAAATAATTAAAGCACCCCTATAACGATCAAACGAAAAGCAATAACTCCTTTTACTGCCAAAATAGTAATCAAAACAGAACAACCAATAAACTTGTATAGAAATTTACCTGCGTATCCACTTAGATTGTCAATCAAATTACCATCCTCGTCATCTACTTCGAGAATTTTGGCAAGCTCAGCCTACGCCTATTCCAGAATCACCTTCTTCTTCAGCTCCAATTCCCTCTGAAAATCCATCAGCAACTTCTCGAGTGGGTGTTGAAATTAAGCTATCCAAAAAGCCTCCAAGAACGCCAAATGGCCACCGAAAATAAGTATCCAAACAACCCTCATTGAAAACAAAACTTTTAAGTAAACAATCTATCTTTTAGCACAAAAAGAACACAATCAAATGGATCTTGGTTTGACAACAGCCAAACATTCTATTTTTACAGAAAAAAATAGCAGCGGAAGAAAGAAATATCAGCTAATCAGTAGGGGAATTAGATTCCAATTTCGTTAATGAAATACTGGATAACTAAAATCTTACCTTTTACAATGTGCCCGAGGAAAAAATATAACAAAAACCAAAAATGAAGAAAATTTTTTTACCATTAAAATGCTTGAGCAAGCTATGATTATATTTTACCATGATTAACGAAAGTTTCAAAGCACACATTCCACTGCCATTGAGAAAATATAATCCACAAAACCAAAATTAGGTAAAAGCTCATCACTATAAGAGATAGTGTAAACAAAAATATAGATGATAATAACAACATACCTCTAGAAATTGATGGAGAAGAAGCCATTTGTGTATGGTTCAACTTTATTATTTCTGAAAACAAACCTGCAGCATAAACCCAATTTTGCCACATGAAACAAATAATCAGATTTTCCATCTTCCACAAATCAAGGTTTGAAAAAGAAATAATTCAATTAACTTCACCATTAATTATACAAAATAATTATAACCCCGATAAAAAAAACACCCAAATTTAACTAATTTAAACACATACAATTAGGGTTGATAAAACTTACCCAATCGAGTTATGGCGACATACAGTTTCAAGATTCACTTTTTTCTGCTTCTTCTTCCTCAAACTAATGATTTTGTTTTAGTTTGAATCCGTTTTTTTTTTTTTTACGGTTACTGTGTGTTTTGATATGGGGATGGGAGGTTCTGGAAAATTATGGATGAATTCTGGAATTATTAGATGGTTTGAAGGAGATTAGAAAGGTTGTGGTGTTTTAGGTGAGTAGTATACAATTTTGGCCACAAAAAGGAAACGGAACGGGGCTGGTACATTTTGCACGGAATGATTACGGGGCCTCAACAGTAGGATAACGGTGCTACAGTTGAATGAACAGTGCATAACGGAACGGAAAACAGTACACCGTTTGTTTTTTGGCCAATACCATGTCGCTCCATGGACCATTACCAACAGTGTAATTTTACCAAAACTTGTACAACAACAATCCCAGCCACACAGTCTTGCACTAACACTCCTGTAATTACATTCGTGCCCCCTGTTTTGTGCCAACAGCTATCCCGGTCTTTTAATATATTTATAATTATAATTATAATATAATACGTCAAATTAATCCAAATAAAACCAAAAATCTTAAATTTTGGGACAGTTGACATATTGCCATATGTTTACCATTAGTAACCAATGTATAGTATAAGTTACACAGTATCACATGTTTATTTGACCAACATTTCATTTCAAACGTCTTTAGAAACTTTTCATATAAATCTTAAAAGTTCACTACTTCAAATAATAAGTTTTTTTTTCAACGAAGTAATAATAAGTTTGTATAACTTAAATATTTAATGTCCAAAAGCCAAAAGAAAATATATAAACAAATGACCAAGCGATAAAGTGAACATACTTTACGTAGCTTACATAACAAGTGAACAACTTTTAAAACAATGACAAAGCCATAAAAAAGTAAAACAAAAAATCAAAAAAGAAAATAGTTTCCCTTTTTCCTATGCTATTATGTGACCAATCACAATCACCACAAGAAGAGAGACAATCTTATCTTCTTTTTAACATCTTTCTCCTTTCACTCTTCTGGCCAAAATTATTTCCGGCAAGAACATTTTTTTCCTCTTCATTCGATTGTCATTGTGGTTCTGTCGTTCTGATTCTGTCATGAATGTTCAGCTTTGACTCCATTTCATTTACTTGTAAGGGGGGCAAAATGAGACAACACATGAGAATCTCTACTCCATTTCATTTACTTGTAAGGGGGGCAAAATGAGACAACACACGAGAATCTCTGAAAAAATTACACTTCGCCGGAATTATTTTATTTATTTATTTATTTTTTTTGGGTATCATCACATGACAACAATAAGATTTTCATTCTTGATTCATTCTTAAGAGTGGTAAATACTCCATGGATCTACTATTACTAAGTTGAGTAGATATGGACGTAACATGTGACCTCACGTACTCTTTTTTTTAGTTAAAGTAAATAATAAAATTTTCAACGTGCTATCAATAGAAAAATATGGCTTTTCAAACTGTAATACACTTTGCATAATTTTTGAAGTAGTATATAGGTAGAAAGGCTTATGGAATATAATGTGTTTACCAAGCTTTTTGTTATTATCAAAAGACGATTTAGTGAGTCGGCCTTATCAGGAGAGTTGTCTTGGGAAATTAGCTTATATTTCAAACATAGGCATTGTCTTGGGAAATTCCTTATCAACGGTAATGCCACGAGTACTCATGGCGTGTTGTTTAGCTCTAAAAAGGAAGACCACTGGTGTATAACTGTGGAGAATTTACTTGTGATGATCCGCCCTTCTTTAACATCATAGTGTAAATATGATACTTGAAATTTGTTTGGAACCAATATATTAGTAGAGTAATGATATATAAGTATCATCATAGTCAAGTAAAGTATTGGCAAGAAGATTTATTCACACTACTCTATTTGTAAGAGTCGTTAGTCTGTTACACTTTTTGAAAGTTAGATATGTACCTTATTCTCTTCTCAAACATGTCAAATGCGTATGCATTTCGTTTTTAACAAGTCACATGTGACATTTAGCCATGGGTTTGTAGTTAGGCATCTAATCACAGCAATATAGAGGACCAAATTTCTTAACCGGAAGTTACTACGAGTAGGGGTGTCAAACACTCAAACGGGTTACCGGGTCAGAATTAGAGACTTATCGGGTCGGTTCAATTGGGTAATTTAAACTTAAAAACTTACACGCAACCCGACCATATAAGGTATCCGGTTGTTCGGTTGGGTCTATCAGGTTACATGCTAATCTCATCCCACAACAACATGCTAATCGGGTTTTGAACTTTGTGGCAGCAGGCATGTAGTTATTTGCCTCATGTATAGTTTATGACCAAGTTTGATTTTTTGTTTTCGAAATTGAATATACATGGATAAGCACCCAATATTTATATGGTCCACAAGCTAATGCTAAGTTCAAGAAACAACAAACCTAAAAGGTGTGGCCTAGTGGCGGGGGTTTGGGATATACCTCCTCGTTATATCATAATTAATAAGCTTCTATAAACTAACAAGTTTCAAAATAAGCAAACAAAAATAATGGTCTTATGTAACATAATTCGAAACCACGTAAGTTAATAAGCTCAGAAAAAAGATTAAACAAACAACCCCAAAGTCTAAGTGGACAAGCTCATAGGATCAAAAAAAGAGCAAGCTCCCAAACCCATCAAATAAGCTTAGACAAACAGCCCATACACACCTTTAGTTTGTTCTAAAAGATAAGCACTCTGAAAAAGCATGTTCTTACCTGCTTATTCTAAAAAAAGCAGCAATCCCATACACACCTTTAGTTTTAGTGTGCTTAACTACTTATGCGATCCAACAGTTAGAAGTTTCGTTTAGGCTAAGTGATTAAGTTATGCAAGGGTTTTAATGCCTGAAGTCATGAAGGTAATCTATATCTTAAGGCCGGGTTTGTATCGATCTCCATATGTATTTCCGTTAGATAAACAATGAGCATAAGCACAACTCATTTGCATCAACAGATGGTATAAGGTAGTGGACAATGTATATATGAGCATAAGCACGTCTCATTTGAAAAATAGATCATTTTATCAAATGAGACAGGACAGATTGATGGCATATGTCTATGATCAGAGGAAAAAGACACGGAATCCGAATTGGCCTCGTGCCTCAACTGAAGCAACACCTCCACAGAATTTATTATCGATATACAAGTTGATTCGAGTGTTCAAACAAACATGTTAATTGATTTGTTATCGCTCTTTTAAGACCACCAGCCAATGCCATGCTCCCCTTGTTTAGTATTGAACACCAGATCAGACCAAACACACCTAGTTGCATCAAAACTATAAGTGGCATGGGTCATGGATCTAGACGGGTTTAGGTCTAAACGGGTTCCGCTCTATGTGGGTCATATAGGAACACGGGTTTATGTACATTACGTAGTAAAAATAATGGTACAAAATATTACTAAATGCAAAAGAAACATTTAAGCCTTTAGATAAGTTCACAAGGATCGCCACCTTGTCAAATTCAATGGACAACATGATAACATCTCACAACAAACACAAATATAATGTCAAATTCACTCGTTTCTACCTAGTTATGGCTTCTAGCCAGTTAGGTACATTTAATGCCTCATAACTCATTCAACCACCTTTTGCATTTATCTTTATAGTTTGTCTATTTAACAAGCTCATGTAAGGATACATTTGTTTGAAAATTGCCAATACAAGTACAACAACCTACCTTCTGCTATAGTGGTAATGGTGGTGATGACAGTCGTTGGCACTGGCCAGGGAGAATAAAGCATTCGAGCCGAGCAACACCAGGGAAGACATCAAGGAAGATCGTATTGTATCTCTTTAAAATTATTTTTAAAGAGCATGCAATTCGATCTTCCTTGCTGTCTTCCATGGTTTTGCTTGGCTCAGATGACTAGTTAATGTTGGCTCGTGCGTTGGGGATATTATAATTTTGGCTCTTATTCGGGCATTATTAAGTTCTTTTGTGCATACAAATTATATTTGTTGTACACGTGTAGACTGTCATAAACTTTTTTAATATATATTATGCTTTAAATGTGTTCTTTTTGGTTTCAAGATCTTGCTGACCCGAAACCTGGTACAAGCACGGATACCCCAAAACGTCGTAAAACTGAGGGTAAAGTCTTATCATTGTAAGGTTGCAGATCTTCTTTATATTGATCAAGAAACAAAAGTAGCCCACTTTAAGGCATTGTTTTGTCAATTTTTTTTAACACTTTTGTTACTTTCATGGATAACTTTTAATGAACTATTTATTGACATACTGTAGGGATTCACACAGTTTTTGCAATTAAGCTCCTCAAAATTATGCTGAAGGACGATTTCCATAGTTTTTGCAAGCTACTTAAAATGATGCTTGAAGGATGACTTCCACAGTTTTTGCAAGCTCTTCAAAATGATGCTAGGCGAATAGCTGAAGGACGACTTCCACAGTTTTTGCAAGCTGCTCAAAATGATGCTAGGCGTATAGCTGAAGGACGACTTCCACAGTTTTTGCAAGCTCCTCAAAATGATTCTAGACGTATAGCCGTTTAGAAACCAATATAAAATTGAAAATTGTATTGATAAATAATAATGCGGAACATGAAAATACAGGATATTAAATAGACTAAAAATAAAAGAGCCCTAGAAGATAAACGAGCCTAAACAAGTAGGTCTAGCCAATAGGCCTTATTAGCTAACATCCTCTCCCAAACTCACAATGCCACATTGAGAGTTTGACAAGAAAACTCCTAATAAAAACAAAACCAACGATAAAGGCAGGCAAACAGATCTGAAGACAGAGCAAATACAGGCGGACAGATGCAGATTCAGACATATATATTTAGATTCAGATTTCATATTCATATTCATATTCATATTCATATCATATTCATATTCATATTCATATTCATATTCATATTCATATTCATATTCATATTCTTATTCAGACAAAGCCAGGTGGAACCACGTGTGAAATCATTCAGATGCCTATGCCATATCCCAGTCAAACTTCATGTTTGTTGCTTGCGATGATGTTAACAAACATTTATCAGGTGAACTTGTCATAGCATGATTCTGGAAAGATAAGTATTTCTGAAATTGCTCAATAATAGAAGGGTCCAAAGATGAGGTAGCAACACCATTATTAAGGTGAGATGGTTGCTTCGGTGGTAGACAAACCTGCTGCTGTTGTGATGCTTTAGGTATCAATGGACAGTCGGATTTCCAATGTCCCTTTTGTTTTCAATACGCACACTCATTGATAGCAGATTTCCAATGACCCTTTTGTATGACATTCGAAGACCTCTGTGAAGCTGCAAAAACAGGCAAACCTTGTTGTGTAACTATCTTCTGATCATCCAGAGACTTTAGACGAATCTCCTCTGCAAGCAATTCACTAACTACCAAATCAACTGAGGGTAAAGGATCACGATGAAGAATCAAACCCGCAATCCTTCAAAATTATGACGCAATGCCATAAGGAACTGAACCAAACGTTGTGACTCTCTCCATTTATGTAAGGATCAAAACTACTAAGTGATGCAGGTTCTGTTAACGCCAACTGGTCCCATAAGGCTGACATAGATGAATAAAATTCTTGAATACTTGTATCATTCTGCTGAAGTGCACGAATATCTTTCTCAAGTTGATATTGTTTAGCAAAGTTAGATTTTGTGCATAATTTAGCAAGATGATCCCACTGTCGTACTTTGCCAATTGAAGTCCAATAGATGGCGTAACAGAATTGTTAATCCAAATTATAATTTTAGAATTATCAACCTCCCAAGTTTCCAATAACACAACATAATTATCTAATTTGTTATCGGTTGGCATTTTCTTAACCTCGGTAACATAACCCCACATCGATTTGCCACGGAGAAATTTTTTCATAACATAACTCCAATACGTATAATTCTTACCATCTAATTGAACACTAATGGATTGCAACGAATCATCCTTAAAAGCGGCCATGGTAACAAAGCTAACTCGTCAACAATAAACAATATACAGATCCAAAAAAAATAAACTTACGTCGACTAAATTTAACTAACAAATTCAAACAGTTTGCTCCGTACGAATCTAAGATGTGACCAATCTCAAACAAACTCAGATTTAATGTGCACCGGCCCACTAACTAATGTTGCCAATATCCAATCAAGTGCAAGCAAAACAATTCAATTTGCACAATATAGGACAACATAAATGCAATAAAGTGACGGCAACAATTCGACTTACGTAATTCAAATGGACAATAACGAACGAGAGACAATAAACAGAACCGTCATGGCTCTTGATATCATGTAGAAACAAATATAAAAATAAAAATTGTATTGATAAAATACAAGATATTAAATAGACTAAAAATAAGAGAGCTCTAGAAGATAAATGGGCCTAAACAAGTGGGTCTGACCAATAGGCCTTATTAGCTAACAGGTCGAAGGACGATTTTCACAGTTTTTGCAAGCTACTCAAAATGATGCTAGACGTATAACAAGAGGATTTGAGTCCTTTATTTTTGAAGTGTATGCAAAGAAGCTTTTTCACATGGTCCGTTGTAAACATGAGAATATATATTGCGTAAAAAGATGGTTCTAGCGACAAAGGAAGCATATTCTAGCATAACCTAGCAAGATTCAATCAATCAATTTCATTATATCCATGAAATATTGAAATGAATGAATTTACGTTACACTAGTAATTTTGGGCCTTTAAATTTAGGCTTTATACACTAATCTATAAGGTCAATAAATTAGTTTCTCTTACTGGGCTTGTAGATTATCATTTGAAGAAAGCCCAATAAGTTAACGAGCATATATCTATTTAAGAAACTTTGCCTATTTTCGAACTATATACATAAATTTACTAAAGTATATATATATATATTACATACATTTCTTCCCATTAGCATAAACTAACTGGGTAGCCCGCGCGTTGCGGCGGGTGTGTTTTGTGCTTTGTATTTTGTGGGTTGTACGGTGTAATTAATAATTTTGTTATTTGAATTATGCATATGTTTACTTGGAAGCATAATTTGTTTATGTTTACGGATTTTTTTTTTGCGTTGCGGTTGAAATTTTTTTAGGGTGTTTAAGTGTATTATTTTTTGTGTTTTTTTATTTTTATTTTTTTGAAAAACCAAATTTTCATAAGGAAATTTATGTAAAAAAAAAAAAAAAAAAAAAAAAAAAAAAAAAAAAAAAAAAAAAGAAAAAAAAAACTGTAGCGAGTACTGTAGCAACACGTGACGCAAAAAAAAAAATATTGTAGCGAGTATTGTAGCAAGCACTGTAGCAGCTACAGTGCTGCTACAATAACCATTTCTGCCTTTTAGTATATACTACCTGGGTAGCCCGCGCGTTGCGGCGGGTGTGTTTTGTGTTTTGTATTTTATGGGTTGTATGGTGTAATTAATAATTTTGTTATTTGAAGTATGCATATGTTTACTTGGAAGCATAATTTGCTTATGTTTACGGGTTTTTTTTTTTTTTTTTTTTTTTTTTTTGCGTTGCTGTCGAAATTTTGTTGGGTTGTCTGTTTTTTTGGTATGCTTTTTTTTTCTTTTTTTTTTGTATTTTAAAAGAAACAAATTTGTATAAGAAATTTTTTGTAAGTGTATTATTTTTTGTGTTTTTTTATTTTTATTTTTTTGAAAAAACAAATTTTCATAAGGAAATTTATGTAAAAAAAAAAAAAAAAAAATCTGTAGTGAATACTATAGCGACACGTGGCGCAAAAAAAATGAAAAAAAGAAAAAAAAAAAAGTTATTGTAACGTACTGTAGCAAGCACTGTAGCAGCTACAGTGCTGCTACAGTAATCGTTTCTGCCTTTTAGTATATATAGTAACTAGCTGAGTAGCCTGCGCGTTGCGGCGGGTGTGTTTTGTGTTTTGTATTTTGTGGGTTGTACGGTGTAATTAATAATTTTGTTATTTAAAGTATGCATATGTTTACTTGGAAGCATAATTTGTTTATGTTTACGGATTTTTTTTTTTTTTTTTTTTTTTTTTTTGCGTTGCGGTTGAAATTTTTTTTTTGTTGTTTGGTTTTTCGGTATGCTTTTTTTTTTCCTTGTTTGGTATTTTAAATGAAACAAATTTGTATAAGAAATTTTTTGTAAGTGTATTATTTTTTGTGCTTTTTTATTTTTATTTTTTTGAAAAAACAAATTTACATAAGGAAATTTATGTAAAAAAAAAAAAAAAATAGCGAGTACTGTAGCAAGCACTGTAGCAGCTACAGTGCCGCTACAGTAAATCTTTCTGCGTTTTAGTATATATAGTAATAGTAATACTAAACGTACTAATATAGATCAATCAACATCGTATTGAACTTCCAATCGTAATTATAATTATGAATCGATCAATTCTAACTGCAGTATCTGGAACATACGAGGGTCCGAGACAACTGTAACAATGACGTTGAGTACAATCATAGCGCGTCTGAAACACTCACGAAAAACTTCGAGTTTACATGAGATAAGTTGATAGATGGTGACACTAACGACGTTTCGAAATATATAAATTATGAAGAAGTAAATTACAACTTTACATGTGCCTAACTTTCATGTTAATCATAGTTGTCATGATTTATTGTTATACGTAACCCTAGTCGACAATATGTAGTTTCATTTCCACCAACTTAGCCATCAGAAACTATTTCGTGAAAGGTAAGCAATATTTTTCTTAGTTTATGATTTTCGATTTTGGTGACGTAGTAATTCCACTTTAGATTATTTACTCTTACAAATAGCAACGAAACTAGGATTAAATAAAACTGGCTTTCTTCAACTGTAAAATCGAGAGGACTGTTAACAAATTTTAGGGACACCGCATTTCCCTTCGCTCTCTTTCACCTTTCATCTGTAGTAGTAACTAGTTTTGCAACCCGCGCGTTACTGCGGAATTCTTTTATTATCGTTAGCTACTTAACGTGAAGTTAGTTACCTAGGACTGACTCTGCAATTGATGTATAACATGAAGGACCATTTATGTAAATTATGTGAGGACTAAATTTGCAATGAACAGCAGAGATGAAGGACAAAGTGCATACAATTTTTTTTTAAATGTTAAAGATAACGGTCGTTAGTTAACAGCCGTTAAATAACAAATGACCGTTAGTACTATACAAATAGGACTGACTTTACAATTGATGTATAACATGAAGGACCATTTGTGTAAATTATGCGATGACTAAATTTGCAATGAACCGATGAGATGAAGAACAAAGTGTGTACAATTTTTTTTTAAATGTTCAAGATAACGGTCGTTAATTAACAGCTGTTAAATAACTAACGACCGTTAGTATTGCTAAAAAAAAAAAATTACTGTAGCGGCTACTGTAGCAAGCACTGTAGCTGCTACAGTAACCTCTTATCCTTTAGTATATACTAGTTTTGCAACCCGCGCGTTGCTGCGGAATTCTTTTATTGTCGTTAGCTACTTTACGTGAAGTTAGTTACATAGGACTAACTCTGCAATTGATGTATAACATGAAGGACCATTTATGTAAATTATGTGAGGACTAAATTTGCAATGAACCGCTGAGATGAAGGACAAATTGCATACAATTTTTTTTTTAAATGTTAAAGATAACGGTCGTTAGTTAACAGCCGTTAAATACCAAATGACCATTAGTACTGTACAAATAAGACTGACTTTACAATTGATGTATAACATGAACGACCATTTATGTAAATTATGCGAGGACTAAATTCGTCATGAACCGCTGAGATGAAAGACAAAGTGTGTACAATTTTTTTTAAATGTTCAAGATAACGGTCGTTAATTAACAGCCGAAAAAAAAAATAAAAAAAATAATAAATTACTGTAGCGGCCACTGTAGCAAGCACTGTAGCTGCTACAGTAACCTCTTATCTTTTAGTATATATATAATAAGTTCTTTCACTTTTTATTAACATACCACTTTATACAAAAAGTTCTTTCACTTGTTATTAACATACCACTTTATACAAAAATATTTCACAAAATACGCTTCTCATACACTCACAAATCAAATAATTTATAATAAAAATTAATCCACTTGACACAAATGCCAAGAGGTGGCCATAATTACCCTCCATCTCATTTTTATTTTGCCTGGTCAGGCGCGACTATAAGTGCGTGTGGTAGTGGCCTCACTCCTAAGAATGGGTTTTGGTGTAAGTGGTCACAGCAATTACCTCTAGTTTTATGACAATTCATTTTTTGGCAGAAACAAATTACTCGTTTCATTCTAAAATTATTGTCCATTAGTATCATTTTAGCATGTTCAAAATTAATTATTTATTTTTTATTTCAACTAACTAAAAGAGTGTTTAGCTAGTTATAATGGTATTTGATTAGTTAAAAAATGAATAGTATAATGGTCTTATCTTTTTTAGAGGAGATAATTTGCATACATTATTTTCTTAATTTGCACTCATATATACAACTGATTAAAGCAGTGTATATGCACAATACAATATTTTAATATGTATTATTAAGTATTTTAATCAAAAAATAGAATGTGTAAATCATTTCTTCTATTTAGTCGTGTATTTTGTGTGCGAAAAAAAATAAATTTGAGACTGTAGTACTTAGGACTGAGCAAACGACCCGAACGGACCGGACCGACCGAAGGACCGATCGAGACCGGACCGGACCGGAACGGACCGGCCACATTCGGTCCGGTCCTCGGTCTTGATTTTTTGCCTAATTCGGTCCTCGGTCCGGTCCGGACTACAAACCGATTATTTGGCCTAGTTGGACCGGACCGACCGACTGACCGACCAAGACCGGACCGAACCGACCACATTCGGTCCGGTCCTCGGTCTTGATTTTTTGACTAATTCGATCATCGGTTTTATCGGTCCCGTTTGATCCGGTCCGGTCTTAGACCGATGCTCACCCCTAGTAGTACTAGTCTTTAAAATAGATAATTTATACAAGGTGTATAAATAATATTGATGTGTACTTATTAAATAAGGAGCTAGCTGGCTTTGTGGGAATCCGTCTATGGCAAGCAACGGCGGATGCGTGTGAACTAAGTTACAAAGTTGTGTGGGACCCACAAAGTGCATGATTGCCACGTGGATGTCAGCACACGTGGAATATCAGTCAAAATCTGTGAATGACAACAACGCGTAAACCTCTTTTTAATTACACACTATGCAAATTCCATAAAAGGTTATTCTCGAACTATAAATCACTTAAGCATTTCTATTAAAAGTTTTTAAAATATTAAAGTTACACGTTTTTTATATGTACATTTTTCATATGATAATTACTACAAAAGTACAAAGCATGCATTTCTATTACTAAAAGTCTAAAAAAAACTAAATTTTCACACTTTCTATTTGTATACTTTAGTTTTAAAAATTGGTAATTTATAATTACTTAATGCAATGAATTGAATTTGCCAATGGCAATTAACATCATATTATTATTAATATAAATTATAGTTGTATTAAACTTTAGCTTATATTATGGCTTCTAAAACTTATAATTTTTGTTATTTCCTTCACAAACAATCACGACATTCTGTGTAATTTTCATCAAATTAAAAAATAAATAAATAAAAAAAAAAAAAAAAAAAAAAAAAAAAAAAACTATATTTCATTAAAAAAAATATAATTCTACAAATTTAAATAATGGCAAATTATACAAACGTGTAAAGTATTTAGTGTTAATTATATTACTTAAAATATGTTACAGAAACTATTTTATTTTTAATCTTTATCTTTAATTACTATAAAAGCACTTGGGACTTTCTATTAATAAGTGTCCTAAGAAATTTAGAAATTTAAGTTGGCCTCGATTCAATCAATAATATGATACTTGGCTAGAGAAAAGTTTCGTGACATGGACGCCTAACCCAACTTAGTCGGTCGGCTGGCTCACCTAAAATATTTAGAAATGATTGATCGATTTGATGAAATTTGAAAATTTCTCTCTCATTATTAAGAACGGTGAAGCTTTCACACTTTTTATTTGTATACTTTGTTTTGTAATTTTGTAACATATAATAAGTTAATGTAATTAATTGAATTTACTAGTGACAATAATTAGCATCATCTTGTTATTAAATATAAATTATCGTTGTGTAATTAAACTTCAGCTTATATTATTACTTATAAAACTTACAATTTTGTTATGCCCTCCATAAACAACCACGACGCCCCTTGCAATTTTTTACCAAATTAATCCGAAAAACAAAAACACTTTATTTTACGAATTTAATATAGAAAATTATGCAAACATATAAAGTATTTAGTGTTAATTATAGTACTTAAAATAAGTTACACATATATTCTATCTTTAATCTCTATCCTTAACTACTATAAAGAACTTCTATAAATAGAAGTCTTAAGAAAATTAAGTTGGCCTCGATTCGATCAATAATGAGATTCTTGTCTAGAGAAAATTCCGTTACATGGATGCCTAACCCAACTCGATCGGTCAGTTGGCCCATCTAAGATATTCAATAACAATCGAATGATTTGTTCAAATTTGAAAAATTCATTTCTCACTATTTAAAACGGTGAAGCTTTCACACTCTCTATTTGTATACTTTAGCTTTGAAATTTCGTAACATATAATAAGTTAATGCATTAACTGAATTTCCTAACGACAATAATTAAGATTATTTCATTATTAAATATAAATTATAGTTGTGTAACTAAAATTTAGCTTGTATTTTGGCTTTTAAAAATTACAATTTTGTTATTCCCTCCATAAACAACCACGACACCCCTTGCAATTAATTAATCCGCAAAACCAAAAACAAAAATATTGATTTTTATGAAAATATATTTTTGTCAATATAAGCCGTGACCAACCACTTTGACTTTATATCTTCATAACATTACTCTTTTTTTGGTAAAGGGGTTAACCCCGGTAAATATATAACTAAAAAATCGTTAAGTACAAATGGAATGTGGCTGAAGTACCACATTAACCTCAAGCAAAAGCTTGATGAACAAGAGTTTATGACAGGCCATAAACATTACTCGCTATCGATTCTATATGATCGTAATTCCGCACGGGTATGTTACATGAAATATTTTTCATTACTTAAAGTTATCTTAACCTAAACTGTTTGTCATATTTAAAGTTAGAGAAATGATTTGCACACTCATACTTTTGATTGGAACACTCCACTGTGTGCATTACATACTTGTACAGTGCTTACAGTGTGCTTTAATTGTTTATACAATTGAGTGTCCCAGTCAAATGTATGAATGTCCCAATCACCTCCCTTAAAGTTATTGTTATAAAAAATATATAACTAAAAATAGTGGTCGTTAAAGGTTTTGATTACATGATACCCGACGCTACAATATGCGGATACCTGCTAATACAAAATAAGTGGCAAACTACACAGTCTATATCTTAAGTTACTTTTCTAACCATATAATATCTCTAGTTTTCTTTTCATAATATCCAGTTTCACTTATACAATTTTTTGTATTGCATTATGCCATTATCTTACTGTCAGTGTCACCAAAGTGTTCTAGTAAAGAATTTTAATGTTCTCACAAGAAGTCTAGCGTTCAAACTTGGTTAAATACACTTTAAAGCTGGTAAGGAAAATGGTCCGTACTTCGTAACAATCTTGTTATATCGTAGTTAGGCTGTATACATTTGAGTTAAATAATCGCCTTACACAATAATCTACAGAGCGAAAACTTCACGCGTTTCCATTATGTCATGATCTATTATTGATACCCGGGCATTGCTTCTACTCCATGTTTTCCCCCACTTAAATCCAAAATTTTGATCTCAATCAAGCTATTGTATGTTTCATATCCAATTATTGATGTCATTTAGTTGCAGATATATTATTAGTTAAACAAAGAAATTTGATACGGGGGAGTTTAGTAGCATTATGTCATGGTCTGTTGTTGATACCGGGGGCGTTTGCATTGTTTTGTACGTTTAAAAAAAAATGATGTTCATTAATTGCATTTTTTAATCTAAAAGAAATGTACGTGTTTAATTAATATATTCTAATCGGTGCCTTCAAGACACTCGTTAGACAAACCATTTTAAAAAACAAACGAATTTTCAACGAAATTGAAATAAACGAGCGTTTGAAATATTTCCAGGCCACGAGGGTCAGACCAACAACGAATTTGCTTCCTCTATAAAGAGTTTTCCAAAGACGCATTGAATTTTGCTTCATATATGGTTGACAAGTCCTATACGATTAAACACTAATGTCAATGTCAAATTCGTTCGATTTTTTTTTTTTTTTTTTTTTTTTATTTTTTTTTTGTTTTTTTGTTTTTTTTAAAGAAAATTAACTATCTCACAATATATACAACAAATTTATCTCATACGTCTTAAGCAGTGTTGCAAAATTCGGCCTAGGCGGCCGATTAATCTCAAGGCGGTGATTAACCGCCTTGATTTTTCACTAATCGACCTTATTAATCGGTTTGGTAAAAAATCGGTCAGCATACCGATTAATCGGATAAAAATCGGTCAAGTCGGGCATAAACGGATAAATCGACCAACTCGGTTACAGATAAAAATCGGCCAAATCGGAAAAAAAAAAATCGGTTGGATCAGCCAATTCAGGCATGTAGTTTCAAACTTTTATAATTTTATATATAAAAAAATCTAATCTGATTAATCTCCGCTTAACCAGTTAATCGCTAAGTGATACCCAGCCGCCCAACTACCGCCTAGTGATTTTTGCAACCTTGCTCTTAAGTAGAACTTGAACCCACAATTATTTGGTTGAAGAGTATCTTACACAACAAACGGACCAATTAGAACACAAGCCTTTTTATGTTCGAAATAAAATGTTGTCATGGCTACCCAAGGCCTTTAGTTTAGTAGTATGTGTATTGCTCCAACATTTTAGGGCCCGTTTGCTTTGTAGGTGAGTTTAGGATTAAGATTTAGATTTGAATTTGGATTTGAATTTGAATTCATATTTATTATTATTTTAAAAATTGATATATTATAAAAATTGATTGAGTTTTAATATATTATTTTTTTAATAAAAAAATCAATGCACAGGAACAATCGTATTCATCATGAAGCTAGGAATGTTAGAAAACTTAAAAAAAATATATTTTACACATATCATTTGTCAAAAACCTATCAAGCCACATAGAATTTAGGTGTCGTTTGGTTTATATCCGGGGTCAGGATTTGGTATTGGGTTGAAAGAAAAATAGAAAGAGAAAGATAATGGTTTTTAAAAAAGATGTTTGTTTATAATTTAGTATAAGAATTAAAGTTAATATTATATTGTACAAATTATTATAAAAGTAAAAAAGAAAAAGAGAATGAAAAAGTGTTGGGCCCACGAATACAAAACCAATGTCAGAAAACCATTATCTAAGCGTAGGGATTATACATGCCCTCATATTCGACTTTGATCCTAATGCCAAAATTTAAAGCCTCCGATTGCTTTAACTCCTAAATTTTGAATCTGAACCCCCCAAACAGACACTTCCTTAGATCTAGGCATGATGGAGCGCGTGAGCCCAAAGAGCTTGTACCAAACAAATTATTTTAGACCACTTTCATCCTAGAGTCTCTCAAACCCGGATATCAAACGGGCCCTTAGAGTTTATGGGTTTAAGCCTAGTGAGAGACATTTGTAGGATATATGGTATAAGTGTGAAAAATTTTGTTGTAAAAAAAAAAAAAAAAAAAAAAAAAAAAAAAAAAAAAAAGAACGATTTATCCACACCCTCTTATAAGGAGAGTATCCAATTATTAGATGCACCACCGACTTATACGATGTACATCACGAATTGTACGGTTTAACTAAACTTTCTCTGATGTGCAATATAGGTAGGGTTTATATAAAAAAAAAATTGTCATGGCTCTTGTCACATCTTAATAGTACCATAAATTTCAAACTTAAATGTCCTTGCACAGTGTATTAAAAAAGACAAGCATGATTAATAGATTCTAACACAAGTCAAATGAGATATCAAGTAAAGGTCCTTCCAAACTCTTGACTTTTTACCAAAAGCTCAATTTAATGAATTCATGATAGACGAGTCAACGTAATTCACCATTAATAAAAAGCATAGTCTACATTAGAGATAGACATTAAGAAGATAAGGTTGTTATCACCAAACTTATTATAATTTGAATATTACCAAGTTAGTTTAGTGGTTATCACACAGAAAAAATTATGATCAAAACGTGTTAGATACATACTTTGAGGATATATATATATATATATATATATATAAAGAAAACGGTCAAAGCGAAAAAGTGAAAAACTTAATTTTGATCAAACTTAAAAATTCAGTCATCTATCAAAACAAATTAAATTATTTTTGGAAAAACTTAAAAATTCAGTAATCTATCTAAGGAAACTTACATTATTTTTGAAAAACATATGAAAAACTGAAAACTATTAACACACTATTAATACACATCGAAAATCAGGTTGACCTGGGTCATTTCAAACCGGGTGGGTTGACCGGTTTAATTTGACCCAACCCGATGGGTTGATCGGTTTAATTTGACTCATTTTTTCGACCGGAACGGATTCAACCAGCTGAACCGTCCGGGTCGAAACGAGTTTTAAAATAGAGGTAATTCTCTATATGCCCCGATCGCCCAAAGTCTATATCCTTTTTAGACCAAAAAATGTGACTTCTCAAAATGCCCACGAGACTTGAGCGACTTAGGCGACTTATTCCCCACCCCTTTAAATGTCAACAAGTGTCCCATACCAAGTACAAGTCGCCCAAGTCGCTCAAGTCATCCAAGTCGCCTAGGACACTTGTCATCATTATTGCACTTGTATGAGACACTTGTAAACATTTAAAAGATGTAAGACAAGTCACCCAAGTCACCTAAGTCTCATGGGGCATTTTGAGAAGTCATATTTTTTTGGTCTAAAAAAGGTTAGACTTTGGGCGACCGGGGCAAATAAAGAATTACCTCTTTAAAATATTATGTTTAATCTTCAAATCCTTAAACTTTTATTATTTTGAGTTTATAACCCACAAACTTTTTTTATCAATGAAACTATCTGCTGCTATAAAATTTCGTTGCTATGCACGGG
The DNA here is from genome assembly GCA_030686995.1 of Artemisia argyi. NCBI lineage: Eukaryota > Viridiplantae > Streptophyta > Magnoliopsida > Asterales > Asteraceae > Artemisia > Artemisia argyi. The sequence goes on from CM060680.1 coordinate 7,736,673, forward strand.
TACTTGTCTAGTTTGAATCAAATGTTTGAACATCGATTAACTTAAACGGGGAAAAGCCTTACCGATTTATCAGGAGCAGATTCGGGACTGTAAATCATTGGGTACACAATTTGTTTTTACGTGTAAGAAAAATAAAAATAAACTAAAATGTACGATTTCATTAAGTTAAAACTAGTAAACAAATTGAAAAGACATGTATTTCTAATTAAACAAGACATATATTTATGCGTCACAAAATTTCGAGACCAGTTTCATTTTCAAAAAATTATGTTGTTTACCGAAAATTTTCTATCAGATGACAAACATTTACTGAATTTCCATAAACCTCCGAAAAAACCCCTAGGTCCACCTTTGCATTTCACCCTATTATAACATGAATATTGCCCAAAGGTACTTTATAAAGCGAGATATTACCATTTTGAGAAACAATGTATCAACTAATGTAACCTTTGTATGAGGTCGAACAAATCCATAACTTTTCTTAAGCTTATAGAAAACATGCATTTTTTTTTTTTTTTTTTTTTTTTTTTTTTTTTTTTTTTTTGGTGCCAGAAGAAAACATACATTAACGCAAACTTAATTTGGATCTTCGTATTCAATCACTGACAGAACTTGAACGTTGTTGGCGGATGAATTAACTTAAAAAGTATTTATTTAAGAAGGGCCAATAAGTGAGCAAGGAACTTCTATAAGGACTGTCTTTAGTCTTTACTTCCTTTGAAGGCTCTGCGGGAGAATTTTTGTATTAAAAATGACTAACTAATATATGAAATGGTATAAAATGTACAAAGAGTCAAAAACTTTGAGGGGCCACAACCCTCTCGGTATCTTTTAAGTTCCGTCCATGTATCCCAACACAACTGTTATCATTATGTTTTCCTTCACTATATCGACATTCTTTACCATCGTCATGTCGTGTACTTCCATTCACGTACTTATTCTAATGCATATGCTTAAAATAACACCTTATTACCTAAGCATTAATAAAAGAGTTTGTTTAACAATGCCCTCAAAGCATTGACTAAGATGTATGTATTTATTAAAGTCAAAATTTTCTTCTACATTACTACATCCGTCTCAAAATTATTGTCCACAGACAAAAAAACACACAGTTTAAGAAAAAACATCATTATTACAACTTTCTTTTTCTTACTTTTTGCACAAAGACAAATTTACCCATAACTAATTAATTTCTAACTTCTTTAAAGTTTTTAATAATAACCTCAAATGAGAGTAACATGGTAAACTTGATCTATATTCCATATTTATTTATGGAAGTGGACAATTATTTTGAGAAAACTGAAAAAGAAAATATGGACTATAAATATAAGACAGAGGTAGTAAAAAAATACATTTAATACACATTAACTAAAGATATAAATTACCTTAATTACATATGATATGTTAAATTTAATAAACTTAAACTTTCTTTTCATGTTCACATGACCAAGTGCACTCTTAGACAAATTTTTATTAAACGATGAGAATTATTTTACATACCAAATTTTTCTTACATACCAAGGTACTCATCCCCACTATCTATCTAAAAATAAATCAATGGTTGAGATTAAAAACATTTTAATATTTCACCAATTTTTTATAATTTAAATATCTCTTAAACCGTTAATCGTTAAGCGAAAATAATTACACCATCGCGACGAGCATTTAATTATCTTTCTATATACGGGCACTTTGATATACTTTCGACAAAAAAAACATTTTTTTTCACGTTTTGTTTTTCGTAGCCAGAAAAAATCGCATGTGATATGTAATATCACATGTGATTTTTTTTGCCACGAAAAAAAACATGAAAAAAAACGAAATTTTTTTTTTTCCAAAATATATCAAAGTGCCTATCTATATAAAGATAATTAAATGCTCGTCGTAACGGTATAATTTTTTCGCTTAACGATTAACCGTTTGAAAAATATTAATATTTGAAAAAAAAAAAAAAAAAAAAAAAAAGATGAAAGTGAGTTTTTAAATTGTTGAAATTAATCTCATCCGTTAGATCAAATAAAAATAAGGCGAATATTAATCATTGATATATAAAAAAAGTTTGGTAATCAAATAATCTTAAATCTTACTAAAATTATCCAAGATTCGGATTTTCATTTAATTTCATTTCAGAATTGACACTTGCTAAAGAAAAATTTTAAAATATATATAAGTATCTATCAATCTTTCTTTTTTAATATATAAAAGGGGAAATAATAATAGACCATGTATTATGTGTTGTAAGCATGACGTTTAGTAACGGTAATGGGAACAAATGTGTACGTGAAAAAGAAATAAAAATTTGAAATGATAGGCAGAGAATAAAAAGTACAAAAATATTTATTTTGAAAGAGAAAGAAACAAATTAGCTTAAGTTTCCGCGTAGAAAGATGAGTTTGAGAAATGAGAACAAACAAAAACAAAAAGCTTTTTATTTTGTTTTCTCCACGTATGTATTTTCCAATCATTTTCTTTCCATTCTAGATTTGTAATAAAGTTTCTTTAGTTTTAAACATTTTTGTACGGGGGTTATATTGGGACCTCCCCCAGTAGGGGGTTTGAACAGTAGTAAGGGTTGTACTATGTGTATCACGGTGTTATATTGTGTGCTTTTCGGTTTGTACCGTTGACAATAAGGGGTCCGACTGGTATATCCCATTTTTGTATTGACAAACTTTTGTATAATTTATGTAAATGGATTAGGTAAACTAGACATATATTCACGTAAAATGATGGTGTATAGAAATAAATAATTATACTTGTGAAATTGTAATTTTAGTTCGACTCTTGATGCAAAATATGTGTTTTTTGAAAGACAAAGCGTGTGTTTTTTAAAATTAATATAGTGTTTGTTATTAAAAAGTTGCCAAGTTTAAAATTGTTTAAGAAAAAAATAATTTACGTTGCTAAGTTTTTAAAAAGTTGTCAAGTTTTTTTTATAAGTAGTATAGATAGGTGAATTTCCTCATTTAGGCTGTTTGAAATTGGCGAATCTTTGATTCAGATGTATACGGAATAACTGAAGTATTTAAATGACCGTTTGTGATTTTTTTTAAGCATCTTTAAAAGTATATACAGTAAGGTGTTGTTTGTTTATTAAGAAACTCTTATCTGAATCGGATTTGCACATTTGAACCTCAATGTGTAGTTGTAAAGTCTGATTTCATTCAAGTCTGAATAAGTGGTTGAGAAATCTCAATCTCACCCAAATAACACTGTTCGTTTTTTTAAATGACTGAATGTATTAAATTATCATTTTTATATTTTTTAAGTATAAAATAATAGCATCATACGAGAAATAAACTTTATTAAATATAAATAAAACAAATTTTATTATATAATCAATTAAAAGTAAAAAACAATTTAAACAAATCAATCAATCTTATGTATATTTGACAACAATAAACGTGTCAGAGTTTAGATTGAACTTTTTAAAACGATTAACTAAATGAGTCGGGTTAGAGATATAGAGTCCGCTAAACCGAATCTTCAATTTTTTAAAATAAGAACTGTCACATAATTATTATCGTCTTTTACATTGTTTATGTAACAACGCACTTTTAATACGAAAGATAAACTTAAAACATTAAAAAAATAAAAATAAAAATAAAAATAAATAAATAAATAAATAAATAAATAAAAGATTAGCAAGAAAAAACCCAAATAAAAAAATCATAACAAAAGAGAAAATAAGAGACATTAAAAAGTTGTTAAGAAACACCCTCCATAATCACATCTGGTTCAATAAGGTTTATGTCTCTTATTGGCTCTTAATGATCAGAGAAACACAAACGCTCTTAAAACTAACTACCTTTTACAAGTTCTTAATAACACGAAAAAAATAAACACACTTTTTACACAAACTTCTTATCGCGTCTGAGTAAATCAGATTAAAAAGTTGTTAAAATTCATTTTAGAAAAAACAAACACCACCTTACTTGAACTTTAAACTTTAGACGACTTACCAAAATTGTTATGTATCTTAATACTAAGCGATTTGATGATAGTTCATACCAAGGATATGACTACACATAAATAACATTGATCTTATCTTTAGCATAACTATTTAGTGTAGAAATGGTTTCTACTTTCAATTTGTGTTATAGTGAACAAAACGTGTACATATCACTATATTAATCATGAACTTGACTACATTCTTTTCAACTAATCATTATAATGGACAACTGTTTTAAATAAATTTAAAGCAACCACAAAATAGACTGGTGAAGCTTTTAACACAGACGTAATTTTGCCAAGTACTTTCATTTGTTTTCACATCCATTAAATAAAATAAAGTAAAGCAAAAGAAAAAAAATAAATAAAAAAGTAACGAATGAGTATCTCTACTTCTTATAATTAATTTAGGAACTTTTATATTTAAAAGTTTTAAAAAAAGAGATTAATCCATGCCTACTAAACCCTATCAGTAATTATTAAAATTAAATTTAGTAATACAATAATTGCACATTAAATTATGACATTAATGGTAAAGCAACCACAACATCGACTGGTGAATCTTTTAACATAGACGTAATTTTGCCAAGTACTTTCATTTGTTTTCACATCAATTAAATAAAATAAAGTAAAGCAAAAGAAAAAAAGAAAAAAGAAAAAAAAAATAACGAATGAGTCTGTCAACTTAATATCTCTAATTCTGATAATTTATTTAGGAACTTTTAAAAATTTAAAAGTTTTAAATAAACAGATTAATCCATGCCTAATAAGCAGGTTATCAAAACCCTATTAGTAATTATTAAAATAAATTGTAAAGGAGTTTTGCTAACCAATATCCAGAGGATAGTGTCTAATAAATGAACACGAGCTTTACCGATTAACATAAAAATATATTAAATTCATATTTATTTTAGTGAAAATCAAGTTGAAATATGATAATTTATAGTTTATTTAGAGTGCATTTAATGCATATTTAATTTAATTTTGTGTTAATTATGAAATGTTATGTTTATTTATTAGACATTAACCTCTGCCCAGTGAGCATAAAACTCAATTTAAAATTACACTAATTGCACATTAAATTTTGACATAAATGGTACAATAATAAAATATGACTAATATAATGAATTTAATATATTTAGGGTTTTTCTAACATGTGTAATGAGGGCACAAGTTAAGCACACTAAAAGGACGACGAGACCTACAAAAAAGTACATCCGGACTCACAGAAAAGTACACTTTTCAAATAAAAGTTGTGGGTCCCGCCATCCTTTTGATGTGCTTAACTTGTGCCCCTAAGGCACAAGTTAGAAAAACCCATATATTTATAGTTAAAATTAATTACTTTTTAAATTTGCATATAATAATATGACATATTAATTTTTCATAGTCTTACAACACAAACACATAATCTTTAGAAACTACTCTCTTCGTCCCAAATTTATTGTCCACTATTGAATTTTTTAGTATTTTTCTTTAACTTTGACATTAAATAATTTTGTGTGTATTATATAATATTTGATGCAAAATATATAAATGAATTGGGTTTTAAGTGCACTTTTCAATGATATAATTTTTTATTAAGTATTATATAACAAAAAAAAAATATTTATAATCAAAGTTGAACTTGTTTGACTTTGAAAATTCAAACTGCACAATAAATTTGAGACGGAGGGAGTATCAATCATTATAAAAGACTGTTACAAATATTAAAAAAAATGAAAATAAAAGTAAAATAAAAAAATCGTTAAACAACATTTACCTTCAAACCAACACTTTTGCGCGAGCACCATGCTAATATATAACGATGAAGGAAAACATATGAAGTAATAAATAAATCAAACATAAATCTTAGGTTAACCAAATCTCATATTCATACAACATGTAATAAAAATAAAATAAAAACACTAAATAAATAAAAGATGCTTTCATACTCTAATACAACCATGATAAATAACATTCTCTTTATTCAATCTCTTTGACCATTTTTCACATCCTATAAATAAAGCTTTCCATCGACTCTTTCTTCTTTTCTCTTTCAATAACGATTCTTTCTTCCTTCCCAATTCATCTAAGAAAATTTCAATCCAAAAAAAGAAAGAAAAAAAAAAAAAGTTTTGTTTTCTAATACTTTTGATTCTATACATATGATATGGACCCTAGCCACCTTCATCATATGAGTGTTGGTGTCGATTCTGGTGGTGGAGGTACTGGTGACAGATTTCCGCAATGGAGCGTACAAGAAACGCGCGAATTCTTGATGATTCGAGCCGAGCTCGATCCAACTTTCATGGAAACAAAACGAAATAAGGTTTTGTGGGAAGTTATATCTACAAAAATGAAGGAACGAGGGTATAATCGTAGTGGTGAACAGTGTAAATGCAAATGGAAGAATCTAGTTACACGTTATAAGGTACATGTGAATTTATTCATTTATATATATATTTTTCCTTTGTAATAAGAACACGAACAAAACATCCTGAAAACGAGTAAAATTTATGGGTCACATGATAAATCATATAATAAGATTTGTAGGGTTTTATGACCAGAAAATCTCACTTTTTATATTCCAAAAAGATACACATTTCCTTGAAAAATTTGGCCAAAAAATTAGAACCAACATTTCTTCTTTAATATCTATAATATCAATCATCACCAAATTGTTAATATTGTGATTCAAAGCCAAAGTTGGTTTAGGGTGTGTTTGTTTAAGCTTATACGTAGGCTTATGAGCTTATCTGATTTCGGGTTATATATATCATAAACACTAATTTTCTGGCTTATTTTGAGACTCAGGGTTTATATGTATAAGCTTATTATGATATAACAACTTATACAAGCACATAAGTCTCATAATAAGCAAAAAAATTGAGGTTTATAAGCTCACATATAAGAAACTAGGAAAAAACTATACACATTAAGCTTATATGTAGGCTTATGAGTTTATCTGATTTCGGGTTATATTTCATAAACCCTAACTTTCTGGCTTAATTTTGAGACTCGGGGTGTACATATATAAGCTTATTACGATATAAGAAGCTTATATGAACCCATAAGTCTCATAATAAGCAAGAAAATTAGTGTTTATAAAGTATAATCTCAAAACAAATAAGCACATAATTAAGCTCACATATAAGAAACTAGGAAACAACAAATATATACACATTATATTCATGTCGACAGATAAGTGAATAACCCCACATAACGTATATAATGGTACGTCCATGCTAATGTTGTCATTTTATAAGGGCCACCAACATATTGCAATAAATGATGATGATGATGTCTTGTAGTGCAAGAAACTAATAATTGGTTTGTTGCTATGAAACATATTTAGGGGTTTGAGACAATGGAACAAGAAGGTATGAGGCAACAATTTCCATACTATAACGAGCTGCAAGCGATCTTTACAGGTCGAATGCAAAGGATGCTATGGATTGAATCAGCAGAAGGTGGTGGATCATCAAAGAAGAGAGTTATGCATTTGTCTTCGGACGACGATGATGAAAACGAAGAGAGCGATGTGGAGAAAGCGAGTGGTAGCAAGAAAAAAAAGAAGATTGCAACGAGTAGTAGTAAAGGATCAAATCCGCCCGATAGTACTACAAGTGTTAATTTGAAAGAAATATTAGAGGATTTAATGAAGCAACAATTGCAAATGGAAACGCAATGGATGAAGATGTACGAGGCGAAAGAAGAGGAGAGGAGAAAGATTGAAATGGAATGGAGGCGTAAAATGGAAGCATTGGAGAATGAGAGGATTATGCTTGATCAAAGGTGGCGCGAAAGGGAAGAACAAAGAAGGATTAGAGATGAAACAAGATCAGAGAAACGAGATGCTCTTATAACGGCTCTATTAAACAAGCTTCAGCGCGAAGATTTGTAAGTTCATATCAGTATTCGTTCGCGTAAAAATGGCTTAGATTATGAGGTTAGCTTATGATCTTCTTCTAGCTTTGTAGGATGTAAGATTAGTGGAAATAGTTGGGATAGATCTTGGTAGACATTTGTTGATTACTTGCACTTATGCAACATTCTTTCTTAGATATATCTGAATCTTTGCATCATAAGTACTTGGAAGTTTCATTTTAAAAAGCATGATGTCATTAAAAAGGTTACTTGCTATGAAAGTTAACTTGATTAGATGTCAACCCCATTTGGCCATTTCTATTTGAAGGCACATATTATAAGTTGCACGACTAACGACTAGACGTAGCAATCTAGACCAAAGTACGTCTGTACGTTAATGTTAGTCTAACAAACTCGTGCCCAACGTACTTCTTCAACAGGTCTGAAGAGTTGAGTTTATGCTATCATCGATGAGTAAAGAAGAAAACTCGTATAAACCCGTTCGGGTCTAGATTGTTGGGTCTACTAACGAGTAACAGGACATCTTAAATATAAATGTGTCACAATACAGTTAAGATTGTGTGCATACATCTTTAAAGTATATTTATAACCAACGGCCTATTTGACTATAATTGAAAACTTACACCGACAACCTGTTAGAAGTTGACTTTTCTTTTGTATTCTCACACATTATTCTTGTCATCATTACTTTAAGATTTTAAATTCTCAAATGTCAAATCTACTCGTTTTTGTTTTTTCAGTGTTCACATGATTATGATCATCATCATCATCATACAAGCTAGGCAATTGATTTGCACACTCAAGTTTTTTATTAGGACACTCTAAATTATGCATAACTTAGTTGTACAGTATTTACAGTGTGCTTTATATAGTTGTACTGTGAGTGTCCCAATCAAAATAAGGAGTGTGCAAATCAACTCCCTACAAGCTACATATGCATTCACTAAGAGGAGATTAAGAGGAGTGCTAGAACCACACAAGATTTACAAAAAGAAATCCACACAAGGATTTGTCATGTTTTGATTGGTGTAGAAAAGAAAAGAGAGAATTTATTTAAACACACCAATCAACATGTGACAAATCTCTTTTGTGGATTTCTTTTTGTAAATCTTGTGTGGTTCTAGCACTCCTCATTCACTAATATCGGACTACGGATTATCACTTTTCATGCCTAAAATTTACAAAAATACAAAATAGACCGGGTGACTGGACAAGTTGTACAACGCAATAACAAGGTAACAGGTGTCTAAATATTGTAAGGGGATTAATATTTATTCGATTGTTTAAGGACACGTGTCAAGCGTAGACACGAGTTGCCCAAAAAACAAGTCGTCTTTAATCTATTTTGGACTTTTTAAAATTTTAATCATGAAAAGTGATAAGTCGTAAGGCGACTAATCTATTTTGGTAATTTTCCCTCAAAATAAATATCCACATACATATTATGTATAACTAATTAAATGGTTTTTACGGGTCATTGTGATATTTTATTGGTGCATACGGAAAAAAAAATAGTTATATGTAAGTCATTTGTTACGTTAAGTTCACATGGATAGAGTTGGACATAGTTTTGTGTCCATGTTATATCTAGTTGAAAAGTTGGTTTGACTAGCAATTATAATGTAACACACGTAATATTTAACATACATTTGACTAATATTTAACTAATCTTTAACATAAAATATTTAAGAGGACACAAACCATATATTTGACTAATATTTAATATATTCTAGTTTTGTTGAAACCATAATAGATAATTAGTTGTGAATGTCATTTCAAGTTAATAGAATTGAGGTTTATGAAAATGCAACAATAATCAAGTCTTTAGGTCAATCTAATAAGCTCATATATAGACTCATTTATTTGGGTTTATAAGCTTATACATTCAGCTTATGAGCTTATATAATTCATAAGCGTGTAAGCTCATAATATAAGGTTAGAAGTTTAGACGTAACCTCCTAACACTAAAGACACATATATGCATATATGCTAAAAGCTTGCATGGTATTCTATTTCGTGTGATACGAACTAGTTGATTGTTTAAGCTCGTACGGATAGGTGTCACATTGTTACTCATTCTGTTTCAAAATTATTGTTCACCTTTTTATTTTGACATGTCTTAACAAAATTATCTAATTTAATTGATAAAAAGTCTTGGAAACTATTAGAGTAGTATTTTTCATTCCAAAGACAGCCTGGTAAAGATGCACAAAGCCTTGCCCGGCCCATATCTAAAATACTAAGATTTTTTGGGCCCAAATTGGTCCTCACCAGCTTAGACCAGTTTTTGGGCTTTTAGTTAAACGCATTTTTCTAAAAGAAGTTTTAATGTTCATTCGTTGAACCATTAAACTGTTTTTTGGTTACCAAGACTTTTAAACCTTTTGGTCAACTAATCTACGAGATTTGAGCCCACCGCCATCCATACTCAAACCAGGTAAAGACTTCTCTTTTTTCCCGGAAGATTGGCGTGACCACATAAAGTTGTTTGCACCTAACAGGAATTAACTTCAGACATCTCTTACCACGAAGTGGTTCATTGAACCATTATTCAGTCGTGCTATAACAAATAGACTTAATAATAGACCTAATCCATTCAATTTTTAACAAGTGTTATTCACTTTTTCTCTCTCATCATTTTTCATCAATCAATTTTTTAAATGTTTAACTTTAGGTCCAACTTTTAGGCTTACAATTCAGCAATTGACTCCGCCCGTCCTTTAACTTTCAATCTTCACAAACTTTAGCTTAATCTTTCTACTTTTGTCATAAACATCCAGAAACTACAAACTAACAAAATGACAGAATAAATGCCTATGGAACAATATTTTACATAATCAGATTATAACTTTTATCACATACCTTTTAGAAAAATAAATTGCAATGAAGATATCCATTTTGTCAAAATATTGTAACGGAAAATAACAAAACTATTTTCACGGTAAGTGCCTTTGCAAGAGTAAACTCACAGATCATTTTGGCGTGCCCAGGTCGCCTTAGTGGAAAGCTACTACATTGAGGCCGAGCAGCCGGCCAATTTTTATTTTGCATTTTCTTGGACCATGGTATGCAACATTTTCAGCCCCACTAATTCACACTATGCAGTAAAACTTACTTTTCACATGTCATAACCAAACCTGAAGCATACTGCCTATTGCTTCACTAGACACAAAATGACAAAACCAACGTCACTAGACCAATATCGAGGCAATGATAGACACCCCTTTGGCTGATAGGCGTTTCAGTCAAACTCGAACCAAAGACACTTAAGCTTCATAAAAACATTAAGTAGAAGAAAGAATGTGGCATATGCGGACATTGGAGTACATAACATTGTACATTATTGAACAACATTTTGTTCGTTTAAGTTTAACCGGACCTTGGTAATAAGAAACTGATCCTCATGTACAAATAGCAGAAACAATGCAAAGACAGAATATAATAATTAGAACTATCAGAGCCATATATCTTCTAAAAATCGTTTTTAGACAATTCATACTTCATCGTTTCAATTAACTCAGCCGATTGAATGATACTGTAGATACTCTTGACATTTACCGCCTTCACCGACGATCCTCTGCTCATAGACATATGCCATCAATTTGGCCTGTTTCTTTTTAGTTTCTTCATTTGATAAAATGATATTGTTGATGGTCTTGTACTTTACCGAAGGACGAGGAACTGTTGATTCATCGTCAAATGCATACAAGTCCTCCATTGGAACAGCCTGTTCAGAAACATGGAGACAGTAATAAGCATCCAATAAACACAAATTCTCATACCTCGTCCACTAATCTATCAAACAAATCATACAAAACAGCAGATCCATAAATGCAAACAAGATGTGCTGATGATCATATATGCATGCCTTTCGAGTTGATTTTGATATGCATACCACTATCTTATACTATTCGTTATAGGTTCATTTGATTACATCTACATGGGCAATAAGTTACCAATACGCAGTGAATAAATTAACTTTGTTTCAGTTTTAACATGTACAGTAATATTACTTATGTGTCTGTGTTATAACGAAAAAAGATTTAGAGATCGATACATACTACAAGTTCAGACTCGTACAAACTCAGGCTTAAAATATGATTCCCATCATGAGTTCAGGCATTGAGCGGCACTTTCTTCAATTCTATACAGCGCCTAGGGTAAATGGTTAAAGACTTGTTAGATTTATCACAGGTCTTCTAATTGATATTTCCAGGATCGTATTTGCACAAGATTGACATGAAATGATTCTATTATTAATCAACATAACAGTGGGTTACATTGTTACAAAGAGACACACTATTACAGATTACATATTATGAACTATATATAGACACCGAATGGGTATGACCCAATGTTTGTGTCTGTTCGAACAGGTGTGTTCCAAGCGACACAACCATTCACCAAATTACAGAAATTAACTAACTTAACTAACTAGTGGTTATTAAGTTTCTATTGTACATGGTTAGTCCTTTGTCTTTCAAGATTTATTTCATACAAGACTTATACAATTAAAAAGGTCCAACATTTTCCCCCCTAATTGTTTAAGTCTTGTTCTTCGAATCTTCATCTTTTCCGCGTCTCTTTCTTTCTTTCTTCCTGTCTCATCAACATGTTGTTGTTGTTCGATGTTTACTTCTTGTCACGTTGTCATTCTCTTTGTTTTGTGTCGACTTGGTGCCAGACGTGTGTGCGCTAGACCCTTCTTTGTCTCGGCTTCTTTCTCCAAAAACACCCTAAGTGTTGTTTGGCCACAATCAAACTTCGTGTTTGTTGTTGTTTCCGTTCCAAGTTCTTCACAAAATTCCTTCTCTCACAAATACTCCTTGGTACTTCCAGAAGCAAGTCGTTTGCTTCTTCCTTTTCGCCAATACCCCATGGTATTGCTTCAACGTCTAAACGAATGAGAGTTTTTGTTTGTCGTTCTGCTGTTGCTTGTCCCTTTCCAACGTTGTACCACAATACTCCTTGTTTCTTTCTTAAATCCACGCCGTATCTTGAACAACTCCCGATACCCGTCGGTATTCTTCTTACAAAATCAAGTGATCAGCCTGTTTTGTTCTTGTTGCTGTTCCGTATTGCTCTAAACGTCTCTCCGAACAATCCTTGATTGTTTTGTTGTCTCGGTATACCCTTTCAAATCTACAAGCAACGCCTTTTTCCTTCTATGTGTATCTTGTTATTTTATACACAAAGTTTCTTCTTGACGTCCGTCTTCTTCTTGTTGCATTGTAAAGCAATAGGCCTCTCCTTCCTTCTTTGTTGTCGTGTGCAAGACACCAACAAAGGCTTCTAACAATTGTTCTCTTCTAAGTTTTTCTCCCACCAATACGTTTGGTGTCCACGTTCGCTTCCTTTTGTCGGTTATCAAAACTTATCAAAACTTGCCGCTTCCACAAAAGTTTCCTTCTTGTTTTGTTGTCACGAATGATCACAACAAAACTCCACCAATTCGTTTGGTGTTCATGTCCGTTGGTTATGATTTTGCACTATCTTCCCCAACATCCTTGGTGTCTCTTCCCTTCTATTTTTTTGATCTTCTTGATCAAAACTTGAATCACTTCTTGCAATCTTGGAACCATCGGCTCTGATGCCATGTTAGATTTATCACAGGTTTTCTAATTGATATTTCCAGGATCGTATTTGCACAAGATTGACAAGAAATGATTCTATTATTAATCAACATAACTGTGGGTTACATTGTTACAAAGAGACACAATATTACAGATTATATATTCTGAACTATATATAGACACCGAATGGGTATGACCCAATGTTTGTGTCTGTTCGAACAGGTGTGTTCCAAGCGACACAACCCTTCACCAAATTACATAAATTAACTAACTTAACTAACTAGTGGTTATTAAGTTTCTATTGTACATGGTTAGTCTTTTGTCTTTCAAGATTTATTTCATACAAGACTTATACAATTAAAAAGGTCCAACAAGACTTCTATCCAATCCAACCATTGCACATATTAATTACTTAGTGTACGTTGAACATAACCCTAGCCTAAACGAAACTTCTCACTTTTGGATTGCATAAATGGCTGGTCTTAACCAAACACCATTGACTTAATAAGGTATAAACAGTTAAGCACACAAACTAAAAGTGTGTTTGGGTTTGCTGCTTTTCTGAGAATAAGCAGGTAAGAACGTGCTTATTTTAGAGAGCCTATCTTTCATTGAAAGAAAGGGATTGTTTGTCTTATGGGCTTTCGAGCTCTTGCCCATTTTTTGAGCTTATGAGATTATCAACGTAAGCTTATGAACTTTATACAATTCAAAATTTTACAACTTCGAGAAAAAAGAGTACGTACCATAGGCCATACGCATCAAGAAGAAGCATCATATCTTTAGCATTTGATGTTGATGCAATCTCTAACGGAGCCTAGGTTTTCCGGTAGACAATTCATACCATATGATGCTAAAGGGCGGATCATCAAAACTGAATTTGCCACAGTGTACTTATCTCCATTTTTAAAGCTAAACAACACGCCATGAGTGGTGGTGGCATTGGGTAAAAATAGTATACATTACCTTTGTTAATCCAATATTTTTAGGAGGCGTAAGAATTTTTGTAATTTCAAAAGGAGACATCAACCTCAGTTTCGCTATTACTTGACACAAGTTTAACTCTTTGTCACCCCCAACATCATAACTAATATTAGTGGAATAATTCAATTGATTTGCAGTAGCAAAGCTATCCAATTAAACAATGTTGGTTGCTAAGTCCATTTGGAGCATTCAAAATATTATCTCTCAAACTATCAAATTCCTCCACAACCACGCACTTATCGATAACAAGAAAGTACATCCTAACGGTCGGTTTTGGTGGTGTATCTAGATTTCTCCCCAAATGATATTCTATTGTGGTGTAGTAAGGGGACAGCTCATCAGCCTTATAATTTCCAATAACCTCTCCATATGGAAAGGTCATTATTGCCATAGAGACACAAGCAACATACCCATTTTTTAAATGTATAATTTACTCCCGAGTAGGGGTTTAAAACACCCTTATAGTTGTCACAAAAGAGAGGTTTGTTATTTAGTACTGGGTTTAAGATTGATAATTGTTTTAAGGGTGTATAGATTAATGATACATGACAAGCCGCCAAAAATAATAAACGTAGTCTATAGGTTTAGTGATCAACGAACTAGCACTTGTATCAACTGAGATCTCCTCAAATCAAACACAAGTTCTGAGATTATTAATATTTGTGTTTGATGGCCTCCAAAGAGATGCAAAAGATGCCTCAAAGTTTGATCCAACCATTCTTTGGGGCAAAGCTAGCTGCCTGCATATAGTCAAAAGGAAAACCATTTTAGTCAATGAAAGGAACATAAGTATTTTATTTTTATTTTCTTATTTACCAAAACTATATCATCTTTTAAACTAATAGAAGTCACTTACGTATAATTTTACCACTTTGCTATACTTCAAAATGAAGTAATTTACCTCTGTCTCAATTTTATGGGTGACTAGTCGTCCCAAGACTATGGCAGCTGCGTCCTGATCAAAGCCTCACACAAAATCCTAGAGATTCAAAAACAAACTTCTCTTTTAACAATGCTTGAAATAATTATAAATACAATTAAATGTAAAGTTACAAAAACATGAAGAAAAAACGCTTTGTCTGTCTTAAAAAATATATGATGTTGTTTTTACAGTTATCATTTTTTGTAATGATAATAACACGTTACATTACTACATTAACTAAAGTAAAGTTTTTTGTTCAAGGACCATGTCATTACTTTTAGAAATGCACACGCTAATCAATATTGGAACTGCAGTCATATAACTCAACAAATTTACAAGATATTTAGTTGTTTGATAGAAGGGGCAACAATACCAATTGATTTTCGAATAGAAGGGTTCCAAAAAACAAACATCCATTTTTCGTAACCTTCATGGAAACCAAACAAACACAGTAATCCATGACATGCACCAACAACATTTGCAAAATCAAATTGTTTATTCTGCGGAGTAAAAACCTTAAAAGTTTCATTGTTTTGATCATCATCATCATCATCATCATCATCATCATCATCATCGTCAGCAAAACAAATGTACTTTACCTCATCCACAGAATAGTTGTTTATGTAGCTTAAATTACGACTTTGTGGCTGCGTGTTGCGGGCGCCGTAACCTTGGATGAACTTAGAGCTTCCGATAAAAGACTTCCAGGGTTTAGAAACTGACCTGAGTCGAATCATCAAAACCTTTTCTATGATTTCCATCTGGATTTCAAAAGGAATGCAGACATCTTTTTTCTTTCTTTCGGTTTATGTTACCAGCAACTTGTGAGAATTGAACAATGTGAAGACTATTGACCTCAACAAGACTGTTTGGGCTATTTTAGACGTTCATGGATCGGGTAAAGCCCATATAATTACCTTAGAATTATTTTCCATGGAATTAAGCAAGGACGGACTCGGGAGCCGGGTGTGGCATGGGCGCAAGTGATCGTGGGTCACAAAGTGTAAGTTTTTCAAAAAGTGTCCTCGTACGTACAACACCCGAATAGATTTTTGTGTTATACTTTTTTTAAACAGAGGAATCGTGGTTGAAAAACATGAAGCATCATCATCGCTAAGAAAACATCTACTAAATGGACCACAAAACCAATTATTCCAACTTTGATCAACATGCTAGCAGGAGCATTTATATACAAGAAGATCTAACAAAAATATACCATGAACGGTTCGAGTGTTTGATCTGAGTATGCGGAAAAGATGTGGATGTGTTTGGAAGTGTTTGTGTTCTGGTAGAGATGGAGAAGTAGAGGAGTTTAGGTTTTCTTTAAGTTAGTGTGTGTGTGGGGTAATATGAAGTCAAGCTTATAACCTAGATAATGAGGTAGTTGTGTATTTATTGGAAGAGTTATGTTTAGTGTACTTTGGTTGGTGCATCTGTTAACAAGTACGTACGCATTCAGTTAATGAAATGCATAGAGTATAGGGAGCGTATGTGTTAGTAGTTCATACAGTGGGTTATGAGATTATTTTAAAAGTTTAAAAGTTAATTTTGTAACAATGAACAAAAGGTAATTTTGCGAAACCTTATAGTCTGAAATCTTTGCTTTTCATTATTCGAGTCCTTGTTAGTTTTTACGAACATGGATCTCGCTCACAGTCCCTATCCAACTAAATCATGGCTAAATCAAATTAAACTTTAAGCAAGACTTACATACTGTAAGATTGAATCTTGCAAGATTGAGCTAGAATATGCTTCTCTTGTCACCAAAACAAATATCTTTTTGCGTAATATATATACTCTCATGTTTACATACTTATAGATGCATGTGGATTTGTTTCGCAACAAACCATGTGAAAAAACTTCTTTGCATAGACTTCAAAAATAAAGGACGCAAATCCTTCGGCTATACGCCTAGCATCATTTTTAGGAGCTTGCAACAAACCATGTGGGGTGGTGCAGTGTAAGGATCATTTATTCTAACTCTACGAGTTGGTATAGTAAAGACTAAACAGCTTAGGAAAACTGTGAAATAGATTTCTAATACATGCCATGATGGATTAAATCCATTCGAACTCTATCAAAATCTGGCTTGATTCGACTCCCTATCTGTAAAGAGTAATCAAGATAATTGCTAATCACCTTAGACTAGTCTTTATTGTTTTTGTATCTTATCCAACTCATTTATTATTGCTTTACACGAATCTTTAATTTATGTAACATCAATTTTTACGATAAGCCTTTAATTCTTTTGCAGTGTTTCATTAGTTTTTCTCATTTATGCTTCTGGTAGCTAGGTATCCTTTCAAAACTCTTTTCACTAGTTAGTATCATGACTCATTAAATTCTTGAATAGGTGTCTTTAATTCTCACATTTTGTTTCATCCATAAAAAAGAGGTACCATGCATCTCTTCACTAAGTATATTCTTTAGCACCAAACCTGTTCGTGCTTTTGAGACATAAGATACGACCAACTGTATGTACACGGTATGCCCCGTGTTTAACGTGATATCTCACTTGTGGATTTTCGCCTAATTATCGATAGTAGAGCACATGGGGTCACTATGTAGTGTGATTATTATTGGATCAAAAGAGTAATCAAGAGTTGCTAATATTACCTTTAACCATGTTTCTTTTAAATTTTTAGACGCCTAATACACGAGTTTAATACTAACCAAAGCAAACTCTAGCGGGTTTGAAAATTTTTGAGAACGTTCTTTTGCACGACTTGTGAGGTACACTAGAGTAGTATCTCTAGTATTATACACAACTTCCGATTATTTTCTTCCTTTCTGTTAGGCTCACACATTATCTTTCTTTTCCATCTTTGTTGTTTTAACCTCACATTTTTCTTTCAAAATATTGATAACGATTTAACAATTTCTGAAAAGAAGGTATGTCCATCATTCAACTTATTTTTGAGTTTATGAACTTATATAATTTTGATTTATATTTAATAAGCTTGGTTTTTCTATCTTACATATGGCTTATATAACTTTATTATAACTTAATAAACTTATATACGCTTCTAGGTTATAAAATAAGAAAAAAAAATTAAAAAAAAAGAAAAAAAAAAGTGAACTTATAAAACATAAAACGAAAACATATACTCGATAGACTATAAGAAAGATGAGAAATAACTATAACTACACATTAAGGATCAAATGAGAAGAATCCTTAAAATAAGAAAGATGAGAAATAACTATAACTACACATTAGAGATGTACCAATTTTAATCAGATGCATCCCTAATTTTTTAGATGTATTATAATATATTTTATAGCTAAAAATTGGATGCATTTCATCAAGTTAGACGAATCCTGAGTATTTTTCGTTATCTGTGAGTCAAATTTGTTGCTAGTACTACTTTGCATCGTTTTCTTCTCACTAGATCCTTACCCATACTCCATAACATCATAAACATTAAAATAAGCTAAAAAAAATACCCCAGATGTAGTCACAACTTTATTACGAATAAGAAGTTTTTGCTTACAAAAGCATATACATTTTTGAAGAATGATCAACATTTCATATTAGTGAGCCTGATTATGCCTAAAGTCTTTTAAAGTTTCCACCTATCCATCCTTAAATTCTTTTAGTCTTTTAGATGTGTTTCATTCTCATTTATGTTTTACTTGTTACTGGTAAGTTGTAGTTTCATAGATTCAATTCTTTTTTCAACTAGTTTTCATTTTCATTTAATTTTAGGGTTTTGTCCGTACAATAGCTGTATACTTTCTAAAATATACCGATATGGTACGTGTACTTTTTTTATTGCCCGGATGGTACGTGTACTTTAGGTTTCGTGTTAATAAGGCCACATTTTCGTTTTATTACCTAATAGCAACCTGGTTGCTGACGTGGCATGCCCAATCAGCATATTTGACCGTTGCCACTCATCCCACTTTATAAAACCCCTATTTTCTCCATAAACTAACCCTAATTATTTACCTAAAATACTAACCCTAAATCCCAAATCAATTAATCACCTCCATAACCAAAATAATGTCTTCTACAACTGAATCGTCTAATTGGCTTCGACCTATACCCATTCATTGCTTTTGTGAGTTACCTGTGGTTGAAAGGACATCACGCACTGCTACAAACCCAGCTAGACGTTTCTTGTGCTGCCCTTATCCAAGTGTAAGAAAAGCAATGATATTTATGGTCTTTTTATTGTGTTTGTGTTAATTTTTGTTTTTATTTTGTTACTTTTAGGATTCAGGTAAACAATGCAGGTTCTACTTCTTTCTTGATCCTGAGCTACGCTATGGATACTACAGAAATGAGATGCATAGCCTTTACACTCAAGTCCAACAACTAAGGAGGGAGATGCAAGTTCAAGACTACACCTACAGGAATAGGATTCGTGATTTGGAGTTGGAACTGAATGAGAGAACAACCACTGGTGAATGCTACAAGAAAGCAGTCATTGTGTTTACTGTGTTTGTGTTGGTGATGTCTTTCCTAGTCAAATGATGGTAAGGGTTTTTGGGATGGATTTTGTGGGGTTTGTGTAGTTTAAGCTGGTATGGATTATGGGTATGGTGTAGGTTATGTAGTGTCTAGGTTAGGATTGTTATGTAATGGTGTAGTTTGTGTAGGAATGTTGGGCCTAGGTTGTATGTTCAAATGGTTTAATGTAATAAAAATTTTAATTTGCTATATTTGTTGCTGTTTGGTTTTAGTGTAATGGGTCAAAACAGGATAGTCAAAAAAGAAAAGTCAAATGGGTTTAGACATAAATGATAGTATACCTACCTGTTATTTAATGCATTAACTACAAGGACCTTAATACATTTATATAACCTATCTATCCACATCTAATTTTATCCCTGTCAAACCCTAATCAAGCAATCAAGCACACCAAATTTCATAACATGAGTTCTGCTAATCAACCAGGTATGTTTGTTATAAATTTTTATCTTTTTGTGGTCCTTACATTCTTACCCTGCTCCATTGATGATCATGTTTGCAGATGTTATAACTATTTCAAGTGATTCAAGTGTTGCATATAGTGAATCACTTGGTTGGAGTGGTTACTTTCCTCCTCTTCCTCATGGTCCTGCTGTTGACCCAAATGCTGATTCAAGGTCAAACTCTTCATCTATATCAAGTTATGTTTCAAGCTACCACTCAAGCTCTGAAGATAACCATGCCACTGTTAAGGGAAACAAAGGTTCAAGCTCAAAAAAAGTTAAACCAGGGACAACAAGTGTTGAAGCAAAAAAGTCAAAACATACTAAAATTGTTGAAAGTCAAACCAGTGCAGGTAAAAGGATTCAAAAACCACCAGGACCAGTTGCAGTTGTAGGGCTTGCAAAACAAAAAACTTGGGAAGCAATAAAGAAAAAGGCTTTTGGTGTCAAGAAGCCATCAGGATCAGTTGCAGACACTAAGGGCAAAGGAAAGAAACACTAGCTTGTTTAAGTATGGGTTTTTATGAAAATGACAATAGATCTTTTGTGGTAAGGTTGGTAGTTGTTTATCTATGGGTTATAACCCAATGACAATGACAATATCTATGTAATATCTTTTGCTATCTATAAAGAATATAAATTAATATATATGTTATGTGTTGATGCATGTGTCAGCATATTCAAACAAGTTGGAGACATAAAAGTGACCCACTACCATAAATAATAATAGAGTCAATACAGACATAAACTGACCCACATGGTTGTCATATTGTTTTATGTGGTACCATCCACATGATACATACATCTAATGGTCCATACTAACTTGAAAACATAAAGACAATCTTTAAATACAGACCCACTACATAATGTCTAACAAAAAATATTGCTCTTCTGGTGTCTGCATCTTCTTTATCCTTTCTCCATTCTTCACTCTCATTCTGAAACATCAAGTGCTGTATCTGGTTGTTGTCCAGGAGCATTTGGGTCTAACTTCCTTTTTTGATTCTTGATCCTCTCAGATGGTCCCCTAAATCCACCAGCTCCTCTCTTTCTAAAAAGACCTGCTTTTTTTGCATCTTCAATAATCCTTTCATTGTACTTCCTGTTTGCAGCTCTTCTAGCTTTATCTTCTGCTTCATTAAGCTCAGCAAGTTGTGTGAGTTCAGCATCAGTAATTTCATAATCATTTCTCTGTCAAGAAGGTTAAACAAGTTAGATCTGTGAGAAATTAGGTCAATTAAGTGTAAAAAACAGTTTATCATACCTTTTGTTCAACAATTTGCAGTAATCCAGTGAAGCTTTGAGCTGATGGTTGTGAAGCACTTGGGTATGAACTTGAAATTGGAATTTCATCATACTCATTTGCTTGATTTGGAGATGATTGACCTGGATCTGCTTCATTTTGGGCTGGATGAGATGGATCTGCTTCACTTGGATGTGCACTTGGACCAGATCCATCCTTAGGTGGGTTAAATGGTTGATTGGGAGCATTTTTGGGTTTCCTACCAGGTTTTCTTTTTTCTGTCTGTGGTTTTGGCCTTGTTAAATTATGACATCTTCTCTTGTTGTGTCCTTGCTCCCAACAATTGGAGCATGTCATCTTTCTACCAGTCCTAGGAACTTCATTGACTGTCTCAGTTGGATGTTTAATTCTTTTATTCCTAGGCCTACCTAACTTCCTCCTCTTCTTGGGTGGTAATGGTGGTTGTTTGCCAGTATTTGGCCACATTGAAGAACCACCAACTGTACTAATGAAATGACTATAGCTATCAATCAACATTTGCTTTTTATAATAACTACTCACCCCATTAGAAGGATCTATGTTAATATGACAAAATGCAGCAACTGCATGAACACAAGGTAGGCCAGATAAAATCCACCACCTACAAGTACATGTCTTTTCAGCCAAATTGACCCCAAATGCCTCATCTGATTTCCTAACCTCAAACACTTGATATCCACCTACAAGTACTTCCCAATACCTTTGCTTATTTCTAAGTCTCTCTAAATACTTTCTTATAGCAGGACAGACTGTATCATTTAATTTCTTAGCCTTTTGGTTCATAGAATACATTCTTTGCATTAAGTAAACCCTAATTTCTTCTAGCATAGTAATCAGAGGTTTACTCCTAAGGTCTGCCTATAACTAATCTTTGGATTTCTTATAACCTCATGTGCAAACTGTTTTGCTAGCCACTTGTAAGTAACCAATGACCCCAGATCATAATTCCTAGAGCATGTGTGATTAGGGATCAATGTTTTAATTTGGAAAGTTGACTCATTTTGCATCCATCCTGCCCATAATCTAAATGAACAACCTGCTTGTGACTTGGATTGCTTGCCCTTATCTGTCTTTGGTGACTTAGCCTTAGACTTAGGTGACTTGCCCTCGTCAATCTTTTGTTTACAACTTTTTTGGCTAGAACACCTACCTTCTTCCACATTTCTTCCACACAACACTGCTACATTTCTATAATCATTCCTCTTAAACCATAACTGATATCCATGTTTTACCTCATAGTTAGTCAAACATTCTTTAAGCTGGTCTGGGTGCTCAAATTTCATACCCAATAATGGGGTCATCTCATCCCATGGTACATTAGGATCAAAAACAGGATATGAGTAACCTTCCTTCACCTTAAATCTGTCATCAACTTCTATTTGCTCATCTTCATTTTCCCTAGAATCACTAGCAGAACCTTCACCTAAGTTTGCAGGCCTACTAACAACATCATCCCTAATGTACTTACCACCAACTAACTTGATCAGGAAAGGGTCCTTAAGTTCTGTCTTTGCAATCACCACATCTTCTTCACCTACATGTTCTGGTCCAACATATTCTTCTATGTTTTCTAATTCAATTTCAGACTCAGATTCATCATCTTCTTCACCTACACTAGCATCTATATGGGCATCCTCTAAAACATCATAACCATGATGTTCAACATATAGTTCTACTTTGCAAGCATTGTCAAAAGCTAATTTAACAAAACTTGCTAACTCAGTATCATTCCTTAAAGGTTTCAAATGTGTACCCAAATCTTGTTTAGGAGCACAGAAATACATACCATGAACAGGAAACAAACAACAATCTTTCACTATCTGCATTAGTCTTGAATGGTTGCACTTACCCAAATCGGCATCCTCAACATTGTCAACAGATCCATTTACATACTCAAACGGATCGGTTATAAATGTGCCTTCATGATGAACAATTATGGATATCTTCTTCATTGGTTGTGTTAATTTTGAATTTACATGAATGAATTAGGGTTTCATGTTGATTTGGGGATAAACGATTTGGGGGAAGTGGATTTTGGGGGGGGAAATGGATTAGTAATGTATATATTAGTATTTTGGGGGAAGTGGATTTCCACGTAAGAAATAAAAACGAAAAAAGACAGCCACGTCAGAGAATGTGAAAATAATAGCCGGTGCACCCGGTATCCGGTCAAAAAGTGACCTTATTAACACAAAACCTAAAGTACACGTACCATCCGGGCAATAAAAAAAGTACACGTACCATATCGGTACATTTTGGAAAGTATACAGCTATTGTATGGACAAAACCCTCTAATTTTATATTTAGAAGGTATAAAATCATAAACGTACACCAAGCTTTAACAAGGTCAGTGACTTCTATTTCCTTCATATATACTCATCAGATTCATGTGACAAGTTATTCGACCACCAATGAACCAAAATGGCATATGAATGCCATGGAAAATTCAATACATATGTCACCAATCTACACACCCATTATCAAGCCTAAACCCAGTACTAAATTACAATTATACGAACCTCAACCTGTCTTTTGTGACAAATGTAAGGGTGTTTTAAACCACCACTCAAGAGTAAGTTATACACTTAAAAAATGGCAATATTGCTTGTGTCCCTGTAACAATAATAACCTTTCATATGTAGAGGCTTCGAGAATGTGCAAGGCTCATGAGTTATGTCCGTACTACAACACGAGATATGGGTAAAGATCTAGATATGCAAACACTGACGGAGGACATTTCTGTGTACTTTCTAGTTGTTGATAGGTGCATCCTTAAGGAGGAATTTGATAAATTGAGAGCTAGTATTTTGAGTGCTCTTTATGTTCTTAGCAACCATTATCTAGTAGGGTTAATTACTTCAAGAGCACATTCATTGCTTACAAGCAGTTTTGCTAGCTCTTTGTAAAAGAGCACTACGGTAGCGGCCCCACCTAGAAATGCCATGATTCAAACACCACGATAAGAACCACAAGAAGTCAAGATATGAGCCGCTAGGCTCAAGGTCCGTTAAAATCTGTAAACATATAGTTAAACAAGCTTCATTTTTTTTTTTCTTTTTTGGGCAAGCATCAGTCCAACATGATTTATATGAACAATTTCACACAATAATTTGAGGGTTTGACAATTATGCCTATCAAAGGAAATTTAATTAGTTAGTAAAACAATCATAATCAGATAAGGAAACTCTCAAAAATAGATAATCATAAAAGGCTTGCAAGGACCACTCAAAGCTATATATGTCACTTTCTTCAGTTGATAGTATTGTGGATCCAAATACCCTAGTCTTTTAGAAAGTAAATAACTAAATATCACAAAATCATAAAATCACAACATTGTTTGGTTACTTTGTTGATGCTCACCTTTACAACAAACCGTTTTTTCACCTACTTAAGCTTGTAACAAACGAAGGCCGATAATATATACATATGTGTAACTGATTACAACATTAAAATAATAATAACAACAAATTACTAACCTATGTTTGATACACTATGAAAGTAGTCTAATCCATCGGAGATCAACCATTATAAGCTTTGATCAACAATATCAGGATTTTTTAAAACAATATCTGGATCAACCACCATTAAAAGCTTTGATCAACAACGCAGATTTCAAGACACGAATCTGAAACTAAATGACGATTTTGCTAGACCAAAGTTTCATCCTGCTGCTGCTATGGAGTGTTTAGGCATACGTTTGGATATGTTGTCCTCTTTTACATTTGCTGTATTTTTAATTTTCTTGATATCTATCCCCGGAGGGAACTATTGATCCAAGTATTGTGGGCTTGGCTGTTACATATGGACTTACTTTAAACACACAAGGATGGGTTGTGTGGACTTTAACCAACCTTGATAACAAAATTATTTCGGTGGAAAGAATATATTTCTATTCTTCTATTCCGAGTGAACCTCCACTAGTACTTATAGAATCATATAGGCACGATGATCAGTGGACATCATAGGCTGAAGTCGATATACACGGCATCTACAGGTGATTTCTTTTCAATAATGGTCAAGTGACTCATATCTTATGTTTAACTGATTATATAATACCAATATTGAAAATAATAATTACAACAAATGACTAACCTGTGCTTGATATATTATGAAGGTAGTCTAATCCACCGGAGATCACCTTTTTTAATACATACTTCCTTGTCATAGTCGGTTTCATACATAACACTTCAGGTTTAGGTTACTGAAAACTATAGTCGGTTTCATACAACAAAGAAGTGACTACCAAAATATCTGGAAAAATTTAGGAAAAGAAAAGTGTACTGCTGTTGGAAGTTTGAAATTTGGTAATGGAATGGCTTGTTGAGAACACTTTAATATATAACGTCATTTTGTTTGCTTTATTGATGGTCATAAATATTTCATTTATGAAGCAAAACCCAAACTCGCAAATGCACCACCAACTATCTATTGCATGTGCAAATATTGAAACAAACTTACACCAATCGAGTGACACACTTTACGGTACCGAACTACATACTAAACACACACAAAATACACATATATTACGGTACTAATAGCGCGTGAACTAATTAAACTCAAGTATCATATTATGTATATATATAATAGAAGGCATGCCATCATCAAGCGGTGACCTTATGCAATGACACCATTTGTACTCCCCTAAAAACGGCCATGTGCATTTAAATTGTTGGTATTAAGGTCTTGATAATTAAAGATTGCTTGATTAATTCGTGAACCATGTATAATCCACTTTCCGAATACAATATTTCGACCCTATTTGTTGCCTTGGGTTATATGAAAATTGTATATGAGATAAGACAATAATACACTCAAATTTTAGACACAAGTATGAGAGCCAAAACATGCAGAATATTGTATGTGTTGTTATGATTATTCATCTCATTATGAACACCAAATAGTGTCTATATTACTATATATAATACATAAAGTAACTTTTCATGAATAGTCACAACCATTCATGAATGGTTGTTCTTTTTAGTGGAAAGTAACCAATTTCCATCGTGAAAATAGTGACACTTCAATAGTGACAATTTTTTCTATTACTATTTACAACAGTCACATCTATTAAATAGTTGCAGTGTCTTATTGACGAATTTTCTGTCACAATCTTTGCAATTCATCGTATCCGAAATCAAGTTACTTAGTTTATATAAGCGTACACTCCGCATCTCCTAACTTGTATTATCGGGTCTTCTTCGGTTACTAGGAGTATGTTCCATGGCATTCGTACGTTATTTTGGCTCCATTGTTGGTCGAATGCCATTTCTAATTAGGTTTCTTGGGAAAAGGGTTTTGGTTCGAGTGTTCTCACATCTAGATTTCTAACCATATCATATTCAATTGTGCTAAAGTTTGAACTTTCCCATAACCTCTTTATAGGGAAGGTCATTATTCCCATAGAGACACCTGCAACATATCCAGTTTTTAAGTGTATAATTTCCTTACAGTTGTCACAGAAGAGAGGTTTGTTATTTAATACTAATTTTAGGCTTGATAATGGTTTTAATGGCGTGTAGATTACAGATAACGGTTTAAAGGGCACAAAAAATAATAAACGCAGTCTATAGGTTTAGTGATCAACGAACTAGCACTTGTATCATGTAACAACCGTAGTTTTAACAGGTCAGTTTGACTGATAGTCTTGACTCGGTTGACGTTTGTTTGGTGTGTATTAGGTGTTTGAAGTGATATAAGAGTGATATAGGTGAGTTTTAGAACTAAATCCCTTTGCGTAAATGGTTTTTATTATGATTTGGAAAGTTTGGAATTTGAGAAAGTTCATTTTGATCACCTTTATGGTGTAGAAATGACTTGTGTAGTTTTGGTGTTTTTGTATTTTTGCGTAACGAGTCTTCGTTCAAGTATTTGAGCGTTAGCAAGTTACAAGGAGTTTGTTTTTATAAGTTATGTTTCAAAAGAGTGTGGAATTCTATTTTTGGAAACTTTATTTTTGAAAATGATATTTTTCCGGTTTATCGTAAAATTAAGATTTATCGCGTAAGACGTTAGGTTTTGTTATGGGAATACATAAAATATGAAAAGTATGTGGTTTTGAGTGTAATAAATAAATTAATAAAAAAAATTAAAATATATATATATATATATATATATATATATATATATATATATATATATATATATATATATATATATATATATATATATATATATATATATATATATATATGTAGTATAAAAATCGGCTAGAAAAAAAAAAGAATGAAAAGGAAACCCAATTTGAGTCCAAATATGACTCTTAGGTCCAAGGAATCCTAGTTTAACCCAAACAAGCCCAACCCTTACGCATATAAACATAACAAACGACCCATAACCCTTATTTTCTGCAATTTGAGTCGATCACAAGGGCAAGAGAATAGGGGAAAAATTAGGGTTTATAGTTTTGAGGCTAAAATCAAGAATCAAGGTAAAATCTTTAAACCCTATGTTCAATTGTTTGATTAATTATTGGAATTCATGTAATATTAAGTATGATGGATCTAGGGTTTGTAAGTTTCTGTAAATTACTTAATTAAAACATGTTGGGATCAATTAATGATTGTATTATGATGTTTGGTTAAGAGAATTGAGCGTAAAACATGCTAGTTATTGAGTTAGGGTTTGGACAGATTTGTAAGGCTATAAAGATGTGAGTGTAAATAACAGATTCTGATGAGTTAAGTCACGAATTTTAGGTCTAAATTGAAGTATAATGAAAGAGCTTTCCAAAAAGTCCAGCCACGATTGATTTCAAGGTCGGGAAGTTGGTCTTTTGATTTTTCTTTGTTAAGGTGTCAAAGCTGTCAAACCGGGACAGATTTTGGGTAAAAGTTTGAGGGTGTCATGTGGTTGTAAAAGTGGTATTTTGACTTGGCCTTCTGGAATAGTTAAGTTTTAGGTTATATTAGACTACCACGAAGAGTATTCGCGATGAAAACTTGTGGAAGTAATTATTAAAAATCAAAACTTTTTGGTGTGCGTTCAGATCCGAATTAGAGTAGTTGACAAGTTTGAATTTCTTATGAGTACTTTTGTGTGTTATTGGTCCATGGCCTTCTGAGATTAGCTTCTATGCTTATGAGAGACCATGGTAAATTTTTGGTGTGAGTTGTTGAGCTTTATTTGTCGTGATTTCAGGTGAGTGAATGTACTCAAAAATTCTGCGTTTTCTGAGTTTTAGAGTGCAAGGGATTTAGTGAGTATTAAGTTATGGTAGTGGTTAGTGTGGTGTCTAGGAGATCCATGGTGGGTCATATGAGTCTTAGACATCCATCATATGTGTATTACATGGGTTGTAGCTTTTATCTTGACCTTGTGTAATGTGGATTATTTTTGTGTGCTATAGATTGTGAATTGTTTTTGTGGAAGCTGCGGAGTTTAAGGTGAGTTCATAGTCCCATATTTTTACTTTGTTTTAAACTTGGGATGGGAATGATGCTTGTCTTAAATGATTTGATTTACTGTGATTGTGTGTGTGGTGTTAATGAGCTTGGACCTATAATGTTATCGTATGCATGCTATGTGTGATTATTTGCTTGTGTGGATGTTTATGGGATCCAATTAGGAGGATGTTTATCCTGTTACTCGCGTATGCGGCCTAATTGATGTTTAATGTGTTAATGGGATCCAATTAGGAGGATGTTTATCCTGTTACTCGCGTATGCGACCTAATTGATGTTTGATATGGTTGATGGGATCCAATTAGGAGGATGCTTATCCTGTTGCTCGCGCATGCGACCTAATTGATGATTATGGGGTCGTAGGACACGAGCCGTCCTAATGGTTGCCTTATGAGTGTTGTTGCCTTTATGTGTGATTAATGACTTCCAAATGCATGTAGCTATATGATAACTATAATTATTTTGTCCAGCTATATTTTGTAATCACAGTGAATTCGGTTGCCTTGTGTGTTGAGTCTCAAACCTATGAATCTCACCAACATTATGTTGACGTTTTAAGCATCATTTTCAGGTGAGCTTTCTAAGGATAAGATAGAAGGATGTGGATAGACGAGACCTTAGTTGCATTGGAAGTGGTTTATTCATCTATGTTTGAGTTTATGTTTTGATTTGGTTATTTTATTTTGGGGTATTGTTACAACACTTTGTGTTTGTACATTGCTCTATTTATGTGCATGTAGTTGTTCTCTATGTTGACACCAGGTGTTGTGATGATATCCATGAAGTTACACCCGCGCGTTTCCGCCGTAGCTGGGTGTGACATATCAACTGAGATCTCCTCAAATGAAACACAAGTTCTAAGACCGTAAATATTTGTGTTTGATGTTCTTGAAAGCGATGCCAAAATTTACACAAAGTTTGGTCAAGCCATTCTTTGGGGTCAAATCTAGCTGCCTGCATAATGAAAAGAAAAACCAATTTTGTCAACAGAAGAAGCGTAACAATTGTAGAGTTACCTTTTCCAAAAAATATATGATGTTAATTACCGGCTTCCATAAGTTTTAGTTTATTTATTTATATTTTTTTACCAAAACTTTATCATCTTTTAAACTAATAGGAGTCAGTTACATACAATTTGACCACTTTGCTATACTTCAAATGAAGTAATTTATCTCTATCTCGATTTTATGGGAGACTAGTCGTCCCAAGACTATGGCAGCTGCCTTCGGATCAAAGTCCCCCACCAAATACTAGAGATTCAAAAACAAACTTGTCTTTACCAATGCTTAATAGTTATAAATATACTTAAATTTAAAATTATAATAACATGAATAGAAAATGCTTGCCAGATCTTGTTAGGCTCGATGGCACATTTTCTCATGAGGCTCATAAGTCATAATCAAGCTTTAAACGAATCAAATTTTACATATACATGAACAAGTTTTATAAACAAAAGAAAAACACGCAACTTGAAACAATGATAAAACGACTAAGACCTTGCCTTCATTCCGATACCACCTATTTCACCAAATGACAGAAAATACTTCTTTGCTTGTGCCGAAAGAAAGAGACGAAATGAAAGATGGTTTTGAGCATGTGTGATATGATCTTCACTAGAACTTAAGCTTAAGACTGAAACTTTGGTCATCTAATAAATCAAATCAGTTTTGGTTTGGTTTGTTTGTAGATTTTGGTTTCCGGACATGAAATGAAGCGTGTGTATTTTCCCGGGTTATTTGTTTGGGGTGGGGGGGGGGGGGGGGATTTGGTTTTGGCTTGAAGAAATTGGCGGAAAATGTGATGTGGGGCGTGATTGGGTGTGGGGAGATGCAGTGTAATAATAATTTCAGAAAACTGTGAAAATAGAATTCTAATACATGCCATGATGTATCAAACTTTCCTGAACTTGTGATGCTTATGTCAAATTACCACCCTAACTCCCTTTTTATGGAACAGAAAATTGTTTGGCCGTGTTACTGTTCGGATTTGATTCAGACCAGGCTAAGCTAGATGGGTAATCAATTCTCCAATCAACGAGGAAAGGTAGGGATTTAGAATATCCTTCGATGAGGATCGGTGAGTGTGTGACATGAAACAGTGAATCACTGATAAAGAGATTTGGGGAAGAAGAAGTTTATTAATTCATTCATATCATCATTATCAGTGTCATCGCTTATATATAAGCTTAGCATAATACGAATTAACAAAAAAGACCTCATACTTATAAAATAGATAGAAAAGACCCGATACTTGAAATAGACACGTAACAGGCCAATAATCTCCTATTATCTTAATCATACCATTCATAATTTCATATATGACGCCTTATTAACAAAATACAACCATAATATAAGCGCAGATTAGACAGCGCATTAAAAAGGCCAAGTGGGAACCCTATATCTTTGTTGCGCCATTTAGTGGGCGGCTTATTTTCGCGCTAGTCCAGGCTTACATTATGGTCCTATATGGTGGCTTTGCATGCAACAATTGTTTTTTTTTATCACACAAACTTCTTTTTTTCCAATGATATTGAACTTCTTTTCCCGTTATATAATGTATTGTATCCTATAATGGCATGTCACACCGGCTTAGTGCTTGTTGAGGTTAATGTGGTACTTGAGCCACACTCCATTGTACTTATTATTTGTGCTTTATATATTTTACCGGGGTAATCCCCTTTACCCAAAAAATAACAATTAGCATCATACAAACTATCATCAAAGTGGTAAGTCAGTTAATACATTACTAGCAACATATTTGAGGGTGCTTAGATAAGAGTCGGAAATGGTCGTAAAATACTGGCTAAGCCGCGTATATCTGAGTCAATCAACTCATCCTATTCACAACCGTTTACCCGTTTTTATATTAAATAAATAAGTATCAAACTACATTCACTAATGTCTTCTTTACAAAACAAAATGCATTTTATCTTAATATTAACTTTACACAGTATATCAATGTTAATCCTCTTGTAGCAATGGAGGTTCACCTGAGCCGACTCCGGGAAATCAAAATTGGCAGTCACCCTAGGATTAGTCGACTCGTAATGTTGAGTCAGAAACCCGTACAAAACTTATAAAAACAGATGAAAACATATAAAAACGTACATAGCGTACGAAAACGTAAGACAACGTACAAAATGTACCAAAATATATAAAAACGTATGAAAACGTTCTAATAACCAACTAGACCCATTCAAAATATTATTTTTTTTGACCCGCTAGACCCATTGGGTAATTGTTATATAATTGCACTTTATATTAAATCTTGTATATAATAAAAGAATTACATCATTTTGAAGTATTTTTGCAAATCCCTTCTCATTGAAAAAAAATTGGACCAATAGCAGAGCTCGATTTTGCCACGTAGGCGATATCGAGCAACGTGATTGGTCAATAGAAAGTTAAAATTAAATTGGTTTTGGTCAAACTTAATAAATTTGGTGGAGAAATTTGGTCAAGAAAAAAATGCATAAAAATATAGGTGTCAAATTTATGAAAACAAAAACTTAAAAAAAGATGAAGTAATTAATAAAATTTCAGTGATTGAATTATAAATAATTTATATAAATTTTTAATAACTTTATAAAAAGCACGAATAACTCCTTACACTTTTTACCCCCTATACTTTATAATATTATTATTATTTTTATTTTATTTTTTTTTTAAATTAAATGAGTATTAGTATTAGTTTTTAGACTTTCATCCATTAAAATTACAAAATTTGATAAATATGATAATTAGTTTTAATATACGTTAAATATTTTTCTAAACTAATGTTAGTTTTAAACTTTCATCCATTAGAATATTTTTTTAAATAAGGACTCATGTTACTATTTAAAAGTTTAATTTATGTATACACGAGTTTGAAATACGGGTAAATTATTAATAACAGGAATATAAATATCAAATGGTAAACACGATACTGTAATTTGAAAATAAATATACGCGATTCTACTTATAACAACGACTCATGAAATTGTTATTTAAAATTTGTATATGGATATCCATAAAAATATTTTAAAAACTTTACGGAGCATATTTCACTAGTACAAAGACAACCTCCGGCGTCGACCTTTTTTTAACCGTGCCGACGTCATGACGTCGGCAACATACCTTCTCGACGTCATGTCGTCGGCAGAAACTAGTCGACAGAGCTGCGTCGGCAACGTCCCTACCGACGAATAACGCCGACGACAGTGAGGGACCCACATGATTTTTGGTCAAACGAATGGATGTGTCCGACATTTTGTTACCGACGTCAGGTCGTCGGGAATGTAATAATTATTTAGCGCATTAATTAGATTAACTTAATTTAGTCAACGAAAGTCAAATTTTTTTGTAAATGTTGCCGACGACATATAGTCGGTAGCGTTTGAAATTAGTCAACACGTGCGTTATTATGCCGACGACTGGTAGTCGGCACTGTTTGAAAATAGTTAATATGTGTATTATATTTTCGACGACATATAGTCGGTACCGTTTGAAATTAGTTACCATGTGCGTTATTATGCCGACGATCTGTAGTCGGCAACATTTGAAAATAGTTAATATGTGTATTATATTTCCGACGACATGTAGTCGGCAAGAAGTTATACTGCAGCTGCACAGCTGCCCTGCCCAGATTTTTGCCGCAAAATTGTGCAGCAAAAATCTACCAATTCCAGTTTCATGTCCTGCTCTCATAACAACACATTCCAACACAAAACAATGGCTAAAACGACTATAAAGTTTATAACGGCTAAAACGGTTATATATAACCACTAAACAATTAATAAACTTTACAAAACGGCCATAAACTTTATAACACCCTCAAAATACATCATAAAATTTACAAAACGGGTGTTATAATCGCTAAACGTAGCTACTATATCTACAAATGTTGCAATATCCTAAGTGTTCAAAGATAATAAGATTGGGGTTGTCCGGACATAGTTCCAAAGACAAAACAACACAAAATAATACCTCTACAGCCCATCGTTGTCATACAGCCCCTCGTCGTCATCCTGATCATCATCAGAACTCCCGCTGCGAGAGCCACTCCCGCTGCCAGATCCACTCTCGCTGCCAGAGCCACTCTCGCCGCCTGAGCCCTTCGCGGGAGCGCCTGCGCCGCCTCCAGCTGCATGACGAGAACCACTCTGGCTAATAAACGCCTCCCATGTTGGGTTTGTCGAGACAAAACGTGTCAACAACTCAAGCTGCTTCTCAGTTTTCTTGGCTTTATTTCTTTCTTTCTCATTCTCTTTCTTAGCTTCATCCACTATCGTTTTAAATTCATCAATCTTCTCCTGAGCTTCAGCAAGCTTCCTGTCAAGCTCGGACGTATCCCAACCACGACCACGCATGAAAAAAACAGGTACTAGAGACAAAAATCTTAGAATAAACTTGCTGGAGGCACAAAAACAGGTGTTGGAGGCACAAAAACAGGTACTAGAGACAAAATTTAGGGTGCTGGAGGCAAAACTTGACATGGCAACGTATCCCAACCACGACAACGCATGTCAGTCGGATGCAATACTCCGTGACCTTGTAGGTGACATGGATAAATTTCATATGTAGTACTGTTATGGTTGTTGTTGCTGTTGTTTGCTGTTGTTGTTGATGTTTTTGATGTTTAATAAAATGTTGTTGTTGTTGTTGTTTAATAAAATGTTGTTGTTGTGGAGCAATAATTAGAACTGAAGGAGCAATAATTATCAAATACAAAGGCAAACTGTTTATTTAAAACAAGCAAGAGTTCTTAACCACATGCATTTTCATACAGACTCAAACTAAACAACTCGACGACCAAACTCAACAACTCGACAACCAAAGGAAACAACTCAAACTAAACAACTCGACAACCAAACGAAACAACTCAAACTAAACAACTCGACAACCAAACTAAACAACTCGACAACTAAAACAACAGATCAAACGAAACAACCCGTTTATTTTTTTTTGCGGCTACTTCCCGCTTTACTCGAACTCGCACCATATTTTCCCTTCCTTGCTCTCATTTCCTTGATATGTGCAAACGTAGCTTCAAGATTTGTGATCCTATTTCCCAGATTATCAACTTTTGTTTCCAACGTACTTTCAGCTTCGTCGTCACCTCCAACAGCAACAACTTAAGCTTCAGCAGCAGCTTGAGCTTCAGCAGCATCTAGCTCGTCCATGTGCTCTTTGTAGTACGGCTTTTTCCTACACCATTCGATAATCTTGTCTCTCATCCACGGTTCAGCATCCTTAAAATCACCATATTCCTCATAAATTGAATGACCAAAAGTTAACATAACTTCATTAAAGAGGAGCTCGTGTGACAAGATTTTTGAGTACTCCTATTCAACTGTGCAACCACGCCAAGTCATGTGTGTCTTGTAAGAATTGACGATTGAATTATTTGTGAGATGTGTAAAATGAGACGGAAATAATTTTGTGAAAATGTATATGTAGATGTGTAAAATGAGACGGAAATGATTTTGTGAGAATGTATATAGGTAAAAAATGAGACGGGAATATATTTGTTAGGTTATATATAGCCTGAATTTTGGGAGAGATATTCCCGTCGACGGGAAAAAAATGCGGGAAAATTCCCGCCCAATTATTGGCTATAATGTACACGCGGTTAAAATAAGTGCCGACGTCATGTCGTCGGCGTCGTTAAGGCGGGAAAAAACCCCGCCCAATTATTCGCTATAATTCACTAAAGGGAAAAACCAAAATTTTGACTCAAATTGTTGCCGACGTCATGTCGTCGGCGTTCTTAAACTAGGGGCTATTAATTATTAATCATTGGTTAATGCCACGCTAAGCACAATTATTTGTGTATTTATATATTACCGACGACATGACGTCGGCACGTATTTTGGCGGTCAAATTCCCGCCTATTTTTTCACCAGGTTTATCAATAGTCAAACATGGTGTTATTATACCGACGACATGTCGTCGGTAATATTCTAGATTAAAAATTCAACGCAGCCTTGTCTGGGTCAAGCCAATTTTTTGTCGTTTAGCGTATGGTGCCGACGACATTGAGTCGTCGGCATTGTGCTCGTCGCCTGTTCTCCTGATTCTTGTAGTGTTTTAACTTCATCAACACTTATTGTGTGCTACTAAATTCACACATTTTGTACAACAAGATATCAATAGTTAAAGTTAAATAATAAAATCAACCTCAACCTCAACATGTGTGTCAGTTAAAAACGTTATACAAAGCTAATTATTAAAAAAAAACAGACAAACACATGGGTTAGATAGTCATTGTTTAATATAGTATGTGTTTTCCTTAAATTATATATATATATATATATATATATATATATATATATATATATATATATATATATATATATAAATGCATGCATCATAATCCTTATTGAATAACAATCACCTCCTAAATAAATAAATAAATAAATAACTACATAGGTGATAACCTAACTTTATTTATTGACGTAATGTTTTATCAAAAAAAAAAAAAAAAAAAAAAAAGAAAAAAAAACGTAAGAGTTGGCTGTTGTAAACGAGTTAAAAGCATGTATATGAGAATTATTCAGCAAGAATATATAATTAAAAGAAATACCACAATTACAAAACAAATCGTAAATTGATATCACGAGTTTGCAAAACAAAAAACATATATCACTAACATCTCATGCAAGTCAAGTATCATCATGTGATTTTGCTTGAATAATAAAGTATAATTTTTAATTTAAAAGCATTCTTCTAAAATAATAGGTAGGTTATAACATATACATATGATTTCTTATTGTTAGTCCATCAAGTAAAATAATTTAAAACATGTTAAGTGGTTCATTTCTTAATTAATAATAGCACATAATTAAAACGAAATTTTAAAAACCCTGTGCGTGCACATGTATTATAACTAGTAACCAACTAAACTCATTTATAATATTAAAGGAGACCCAACTATACCCATTATTTAGAAATATTTACCCAACTAAACCCAAGTTTAACTAAGTGCACTTGGTAAGGTAACGTGACACCCATGTTATCTTTTAACTCAGCCCAAAATGGAGGTTTGTTAACTTACCGTCACCTGCGTTAAGTTAAAGGCAAAGGCAAAGGTTGACGTGGTTAAGTTCTTATCTTTGCTATAAAAAATAAATAAATAAATAAATAAATAAATAAATAAATAAAAAATCCCAACCCCCTCTTAAGGGGTTAAAATTGAAAATAATAATTGAGGTGAAGGTGAGTTAAATGTAAGTTATGTTACCGGGGTGAAAAGTCAAGAGTTAAAGTTAAAAGGTGAAAGCTGATGTGGCGCTAACGTGGCAGTGCGTTAAGTTTTAACCCTGGGTGGCCTTACCGTGTGCTCTAATGGGTCTCAAATTGCCGCGTACTTTATTTACCTCTAGATATCATAGTTAGATAACTAGTTGTGACATAATGCAGCTTTTACCTTTTATATTTGGGTTAATATGCTTATCCACTGAGCGTATGACCTTATAAGTCTATAATATATGCTAATAGCTTGCATGGTATCCTATTTCATGTGATACAAACTAGTCGATCGTTTCGGTTCACCCGGATAGGTGTCACTTTGTTACTTCTTCTATTTCAAAATTAATTTTCACATTTTTGTTTTGATATGTCTTTAATAATTATCCACTCAAGATAAAATGTCTTGGAAACTATTAGAATAGTATTTTTCTTTCCAAACACTACTTTTTGGGGTGTGCTTGGTAAAAGTAGCATTGAGAAGTAGCAATGAGCGGAACCCACAGCTCACAGCATCTTAAAGAAAAATTAAAAAAATAAACATTCTTAAAAAATCGCATAGCTCACCACTACTTTGCTAAACGAATAATAAAAATAAAAAAAACTTATTGTTCACCGCTCATTGCCTAAAAAAGCTCCGTGCCAAACATAGGCTAAATATGCACAGAAAGCCTTGCATGGCCCATACCTTAGATGTAAAGAGTTTTTGGGCCCAAGTGTTCCTGACCAGGCTTAGTCCCTTAGAGGCTTAGACTAGGTTTTTGGGCTTTTTGTTACACGCGTTTATTTAAAAAAAAAGTTTTCATTTCATTCGTTAAACCCTTATTCAGACTAGGCTGGTCTTGCGTACATTGACAGCAACACAAACGACTATATTAAGACTAAACTAACTAATTGCATCATAACTATATATAAATTCCACTAATAGTTCTCAAAGTATTAAGCTACGTAGAATATTAAGTTCGCTAGCATCTAAAATCAGAGACTGATCTAAGGGGGTTTTCGGGAATCTCGCGAATTTTTGCACCGTAGTGTAATTTTTGTGTCAAAAATCTTGATTTTTACGAAAGGAACATGATCTAAATATTTTTCGTCATGTATTTTGTTTAATTGGTAATTAGTACATTGTATGACTTGTTTTGAGAACTGCTCTTTTAGTAATAGTTATGATATCCATTATGTATATGTATATATCAAGGTTAAATATATGTTTATAAATATGTGTCATTACTGTTGCCTGTAATTGAAGGTGTAAACGAGTCAAATTTTTGTTGAGTAACTCGAGCTTGAAATCGACTCGCTTGATTTAGTCGAGCTTTATCAAGTCCCAAGTTTAAGTTCAAGCCAATTAAATAAGCTCGAAATGTTTATCGAGCCGAGCCCAAACTTATATAGGCTCAACAACAACAACAAAACCCAATCCCGCCGAGGCAGGGTATGAGGGAGGTAGAATGTAGACAGATCATACCCTACCCCAGAATAAACCCGGAGGTAAAGAGACTGTTTTCAATGAGACCTCCGGCAAGTGCATGTGTGCATCCGAACCTATATAGGCTCGAATTATATAGGCTCGAATCGAGTTATTGGTCTTTTGTGCACACAGAAATACATCAAATTTTTTCTTCTAAAAAAAAGAATTTAAATAACACATGGATCTAATGTATTCATTGATAAATGCTTTAAGCATGTAATGTATCTTATACAGTCCTAATTTATAATGAGTTAATGATGCTAACATCTATTTATTTTAATATAAAATTGTTAAAAATTAGCCTTACAGGCTTTGTGTTACATATTTAGACACATATTGATTGCTTGTAGTTTTGTACCTTCAATAATAACCGTTCATCCTCTGCATTTAATCTCCGTCAACCGGTTATACGTATCATAAATTATATATATATTTTTGTTTCTTAAACGTTGCTTTTAAGTTTATGTTTAGCAAAACACATTTTAATATTTGACATCTTGGTTTGGTACTTAGTATGTTATTTATGGTCCCACTTGACAAGTTCCTAATTTTTATTCATTTCGTTGATGGATACTCCATTGTAAGAATGTTCTGTTAGAATAATTTAGTTTATTTAATTAAGACAAATTACAAGAATAATAAAATAATGTTCTGTTTGAATACCAAGTCTACCTAACTACCTTCATATTCAATATAAATAACATTGGTCAGAACTCCAAACATGAATGCATACGTAAAAAGGAGAAAAAAAATGCAACTTTGTTAGAATACCAAGTCTACCTTCAATATTCAATACTACATATTAATTCACTAAAAAGGTGTGCAAGCCAACGTCATCCGTTGAGGTAACTCGTTCACCAATTAGGAATGACGAACTGATCATCTTACATTAAAAAGACATCTTACAAAAATCACCCTAAAAAATTATTTTACCAGGTAACCCTTTTACCAAAAAAATAAAATAAAAATAATAAAAAATAAAAAATAAATACATTTAAAAAATTAAAAAAAAAAAATTATCTCTCTTCCATTTGACACGACAAATATAGAATTCGTTTGGGACCGATGAGAAAAATAATTGATGTAATTGTCGATCAAGGCTTTTGAGGTTCTTCTCTAGAGGACTACATCACAAATTGTCTGGTATCTAGAAAAATCTACTATGTATTGCTTTAAACTAAGCGAGAGCCACAAGTTAGTTGAAATATGAAAAATAAATTTTGAAAGCAAACAAGATAATATTCATATGATAGATGTTTGTTGGGGATCATTAAGAAAAATATTTTGTATTTT
Organism: Artemisia argyi; assembly: GCA_030686995.1. NCBI lineage: Eukaryota > Viridiplantae > Streptophyta > Magnoliopsida > Asterales > Asteraceae > Artemisia > Artemisia argyi. Next base: position 7,776,561 of record CM060680.1, read on the forward strand.
TCTCACGACAATTGAGAGTCTTCTCTAGAGGACAAGATGATAACTAAAACTTAGTCGTAACGCAAGTTAGCTCACTACATCACCTAGAAATCCCAAATGACAAATATGAAATTCGTTGTTCTAATTTGGGCAGTATTTAAAAGTCTTTCGTTTACAACTTATAAAAATTCTACCACTGAATCCCACACCCTCGTTAACTCAAAAAACTTAGCAAAGCTAGGGTGCGACAGCACATGTGGGGATTTAGTTGTTCCCTACCCTTTCGGTCTCGGAGACAACTCATAGTGTTATATTAAGCACTAAGGGAATATTGTTCACCATCCATGGACCACTCTCCATTCATACCTTCTTCACTTTTGAATTTGAAACAAAAATTTCCAGAACTAGTTTTAGTAATATCAGTAATCTATGAACTCTCCACATTCTACTTTAATTATCATTGACCACTCTAGAATCCATAGAAGTACCCACAAAATACCCATAAAGTTGCAATGCACAAGCTTCACTAACCTTCTTAATATCTTCCAAAGAAATAGCAACTCTCTTGTAACCATCACTGTTTGTAGAAACACATTGAGGCGTAAAAAACATTTGCAATTCCCTATCCTCATCACCCTTTTTCTTTTTTTGAGCAAATGATTCAATATTAATAGTTCAATCAGGCTTAGTAGCATTAATCCCAGGCTTATAGGAAGACCAAACACTTCTAGACTTATAGAACAAACTAGGTCCAAACTGAGTGCTATTTAAGCCAGCAATGGGAGTCTTAAGAATCCCCTTACTATTTTGCTTATTCCCAAACACAAAATCAGAACACTCAATACCATAAACCACACCATCCATGTTAGTTTTCCCAGTACCAACAGCCATAGTATGCTTCCCAACATCCATACCAGGCTTATCAGTACCATTAGTCACTAAATAAGGATCTACAGAACCATTTCCAACTCCACCCTTATTCTCCACACTATTACTATGATCATTAGAACCAGCCTTACTCAAGAGGGAGATTAATAAAAGAACCATCATTCCCACCAATGTAACAGTGACTAATACCCTTAATAACATTTTTATTTAACAGCGAAATCACTATCCTTAATTCCTTCCTTAAACACCATTTGGCTAGAAATATTCTTATCATAAGTAATCCTATATAAAACTTTAGACAGGGTTTCATCAACAGAAGAATTACTAGAATTAGGGCGCTTACCATTTCCAACCAACGGAGAAGATTCACTATGGCTCCTTCACTTACATGCAAGCTTCAAATTCCTCAACCTTTGAAGAATAGCACCAGCCCCAATAGACTCAAATCCAGTAGATTGGATCTTGAACTTAACCCTATTCTTCGCCCCTTTAGGTCTACCCCTAGGTTTAGAAGACTTATTACTATCAGACATATCAATAGGAGTATGTTTCAAGCCAGCTGACGACATCCCAGTAAGAGTGCAAAACTCCTCAAGGAGAGGGTCAGGAGGTTTTACAGGCTCAATTGGCATAACAATAGAGAAGGAGAAAAAGAGATTAAAACAAGAGTAATAGCATTAAAGATTCACAACCAAAACCCTAAATTTCTCGGGTTTAAGAGTTGCTTGAAGAAGACGAAATCGCCAAATTCGCCCACAGATAAGAGAGAGAAAAAGTTATGAAGTAATTTGTATTTTATTTGAATGAATGAAAACTTAGTTTGTTTGAAAAAATGAGAAAAAATAAAATAAAAATGATGGGTCCCAAAAAGTTGGCGTGTTGGTGTTAAAAATAGAAATGTTGAGATGACGCTGAGTTGACGTAACTGTTTGATGTTGATGGTATTTTGACAGTTAGAGCTCTAAGCCAATAATTTGAGATCACTTGTATCAGGAGTTAACTGCACAAAAGTCTAACATGTCAAATTGTCAAGTGGTACGACTATAAATAAAAACGACATCATATCACATTAAATATTTTATATTCATTCAGAAATAGTCAACATTTCCTTCGAGCTAGCAATAAACTGCTACAAAACACGCACATAAAGGTTTAAATCCTAATCGAAGTTCATTGAATTGAACTCTTTGTCCCAACCCCGTGTTTTTCAACCAAAACAAGTCTTGATGTGTACATGTTACGTCTTTGATCTAGCGGTTTGAAAACTATCCCACCAGGTTGCCAATTCAACCGTTGAATATATACTCATTCAGAAGTAGTTAACATTTCCTTCCAGCTAGCTATAAATTGCTACAAAACACGCACATAAAGGTTTATAACTACATAAAAGAGAGAAACAAAGTAGAAACATGTTTCTTTATTTTATCTTGTGTCTTTTTACGTTTCCATTTACAATGGCCCTGGGAACTCTTCAAGGTTCCAACAACATAGCCAAACCAGGTTGCCAAACCTCTTGCGGGAATATTACTGTTCCATACCCTTTCGGTATTGGAAAAGACACAGGTTGTTCCCTAAATGACGAATTTTACTTGACTTGCAACTCTACAAATGAAACCACAAAGTTGTTCCTCACATCAAGCAACATAGAAATATTCAACATTTCAGATTCAGAGTTCCGCATCTTCACTGGTGTTGGTTTTAGATGCTATGACAAAGATGGGATTGTTTCTGTTGAAAATAATTGGTGGACTAATTTAAGAGTATTCACCTTCTCTGAAAAAAACAAGTTCACGGTCATTGGATGCGATGATTATGCTTTGATCACGGGGTTGGAGGGAGACAGCTATTCTAGTGGCTGTTTTGGATTATGCAGCAACGTATCCGATGTAGAAGAAGGGGAGTGCTCAGGAAAAGGCTGTTGTCAGACATCCATAACGAGAGGTCTCAAATATTACAATGTTACACTAAACACCTTTCACCAACACAGAAATGTTTCAGACTTCAACAACTGTGGCCAGGCGTTTCTTAGTGAGGAAGGCAGTTTTCGGTTTGGTGGAGCCAAGGATTTAGCTTTACCTAATGACTTATTTAACAGGGTAAGGTCCAGTGTCCCAGTTGTGCTAGATTGGGTGATTGCACAAGACCGAAATTGCTCTGAGGCTACCGAATGCAAAGGTAAGAGTCACTGCTATGATGTAGACAGCGGTGGATATCGTTGTAGATGCAACCAAGGGTACGAGGGTAACCCATATCTTGATCAAGGCTGCCAAAGGTCAGCATCTGATTTTAATCAATATCATTGTTTGTCTTTAACAAATAAATGTGGAATGACCGGTGACCAAATATGCAAGTATATATATATATATATATATATATATATATATATATATATATATATATATATATATATATATATATATATATATAATATCTTTATTTTCATAACCCTGTTAAGTGCGGGAACTGCGAGAACTCCAATTTTGCATTCAAGTTTGATACATTTTCAAATGATTATCCCATTAAAAATAACTTATTTATTTGCTTTTCTGGTGTTAAAATTTATTATTGCTAGACATCAACGAGTGCGACGACAAAAGCAGCATTAGTTGTTACGGGAATTGCATTAATAAAGAAGGAAGTTACGATTGCACATGTGGGTCAGGATACACCGGTAATGCTAAAATACTAGATGGATGTCAACCTGTTGCTAAAGGTTCACAATTTCCAGTTATGATATTCACATTAGGTAACTCATCATTTAGTCAAGTAACCATATATGTGAATTTTTTCTTTTTAAAACAACCAATTTCAATATAACAAGTGTATAAATATACCTGCTATTAGTTGAATAAAGTTTTCTTTTCTTTCCCATATAGCTCTAGTGGTTGGCTTGCTAACAACATTATCTGGAGTGGCCGGGATTTTCTTTGGTGTAAGGAAGAGGAAACTAATCAAGTTACGAGAAAAGTTCTTCGAGCAAAACGGGGGAGTATTTTTGAAACAAAAGCTAAATGCACCAGGTACTAGTGAGGCAGTGATTATGTTTAGCTCTGAAGAGCTTCAAAAAGCTACTGACAATTACTCTGATGAACGGATTATTGGGCATGGCGGTTATGGGGTAGTGTATAAAGGAATTTTGTCTGATAAATGTGTTGTTGCAATAAAGAAATCTAAACTAGTGGATGGGACCCAAACAGAACAATTTATCAATGAAGTATTGATCCTTACACAAGTCATCCATAGAAATGTGGTCAAACTTTTAGGCTGTTGTTTGGAAGAGGAGGTCCCAGTATTAGTTTATGAGTTCATCTCCAATAACACACTTTTTTATCACATACATCATAGATCGGGTGGAATGAGTTGGTTATCATGGGATAATCGATTAAGAATTGCTTCTGAAGCCGCAGGCGCACTTGGATACCTTCATTCACAAGCCATTATGCCCATCATACATAGGGATGTTAAGTCTACAAATATATTACTAGATGATAACTACACCACAAAAATTTCAGATTTTGGTGCATCAAGGTTAGTTCCATTAGATCACGATCAAGTCACTACTCTTGTTCAAGGCACTCTAGGGTACCTTGATCCTGAATACTTCCACACAAGCCAACTAACTGACAAGAGTGACGTATATAGCTTTGGAGTTGTCCTTGCGGAACTCATAACCGGGCAAAAACCCCTTTGTGCAGATAGATCCAACGAAGAAAAGAATTTAGCAACATATTTTGTCAAGGCGATGAGAGAAAACCGCCTATTTGAAATTGTTGAACCACGAGTCCTACGTGAAGGAACTCTTGAGCAATTACAAGCGGTAGCTGATTTGATAAAGAGATGCCTTAATTTACATGGAAACGATAGACCTAGTATGAAAGAGGTGGCAATGGAGTTAGAAGGATTAAAGAAGCTCAAAACTCATCCATGGAGTCAACATCAAACAAATGAGGAAACTAGAAGCTTGATCCTAGAAATTGAGCAAACTGAACTTTATGATGTCCCATTAATCCCATATAGTAGTAATGAATGGGAATCGTACTCGGGTAGTAGTACGAAAATGACGTTTCAAGAAAGCAAACCACGCTAAATTTGTTTGTTTTATAATTGTTGTAGTGTTCTCTATGTAATCCTTAGAGTAAGTTCTATAAATGTTTTTGTATCTTTTTCCTGTCTTCAAAAGTGTAGTTAGTAGCTAGCTATTAGTTTGAGTTGCTTTTTCATGTTTAGATTTTAAGTTATCAGTGTTGAATAAATTTGGAATTCACTTGAAAGTATTTAGCATGTTTCCCCGCAAATTTAAAAGGAACTGGGGAATCGAAAAGCTTGTCAACCGAGGAAGGGCTTCGTTTGGAGTGTTTAAAGTAATGAAGTTGTTCGGATATGTTCCAAGTACTCGTGATTTGGAGGCAAGTGAAGAAGAGACTTCGGATTTAAACACATTGGAACCTATAGAGGGCTAGAGGTGGATGTTGCATAATATCAAGGTCTTTAGAAACATTTTTGAAACACTGTAGGCTATATTTAGTTGTAGGATTAAGATCCTCTCATATTCATATCTCTCATGTTCTTCACATGTCAAGATGTTATGAGAGGAAGTACAAATAACAAGCTGGTCTTGCGTACATTGACAACAACACAAACGACTATATTAAGACTAAACTAACCAATTGCATCAGAACTCTATATAAATTCCACTAATAGTTCTCAACGACTAAACTAACTAATTGCATCCACTAATAGTTCTCAAAGTATAAATTCCACGAATTTTTGCACCGTGGTGTAATTTTTTGTCAAAAATCTTGATTTTTACTAAAGGAACATGATCTAAATATTTTTTGTATTAGTTATGATATCCATTATGTATATGTATATATCAAGGTTAAATATATGTTTACGAATGTGTGTGATTACCATTGCCTGTAATTGGAGGTGTAAATGTATCGAATTTTTGTTGACTAACTCGAGCTTGAAACCGACTCGCTTGATTTAGTCGAGCTTTATCAAGTCCCTAGTTCAAGTTCAAGCCAATAAAATGAGCTCGAAATGTTTATCGTGCTGAGCCCAAACTTATATAGGCTCGACTTGAGTTATTGGTCTTTTGTGCACGCAGAAATACATTAAAAAAAATTAAAAAGAATTTAAACTAACACATGGATCTAAGGTTTTCATTGATAAATAAGCTTTAAGCATGTAATGTAAGTATCTTATACGGTCCTAATTTACAATGAGTCAATGATGCTAACATCTATTTATTTTAATAGAAAATTGTTAAATGTAGCCTTGCAGGCTTTGTGTTACATATTTAGACACATATTGATTGTTTGTAGTTTTGTACCTTCAATAATAACCTTTCATCCTCTGCAATTAATCTCCGTCAACAGTTACATGTATCATTGAATATATATATTTTTGTTTCTTAAACGTAGCTTTTTAAGTTTATGTTTAGCAAAACATATTTTAATATTTGACATCTTGGTTTGGTAGTTAGTATGTTATTTATGGTCCCACTTGACAAGTTTCTAATTTTTATTCATTTCGTTGATAGATACTCCATTGTATGGGTGGAAATTTAGTTTATTTAATTAAGACAAATTACAAGAATAATAAAATAATGTTCTGTTAGAATACCAAGTCTACCTGACTACCTTAATATTCAATATAAATGATATTGGTCAGAACTCCAAACATCAATGCATACGTAAAAAGGAGAAAAAAAATAAAAAAAATGCAACTTTGTTAGAATACCAAGTCTACCTTCAATATTCAATACTACATGTTAATTCATTAAAAAGTTGTGTAAGCCGACGTCATCTGTTGAGGTAACTCGTTCACCAATTAGGAATGACGATCTGATCATCTTACATTAAAAAGACATCTTACAAAAATCACCCTCAAAAATTATTTTACCAGGTAACCCTTTTACCAAAATAAAATAAAATACATTAAAAAAATGAAAATAAAAAAAATTTATCTCGCTTCCATTTGACACGGCAAATATAGAATTCGTTTGGGACTGATGAAAAAAATAATTGATGTAATTGTCGATCAAGGCTTTTGAGGATCTTGTCTAGAGGACTACATCGCAAACTGTCCAGTATCTAGAAAAATCTATTCTGTATTGCTTTAAACTAAACGAGAGCCACAAGTTAGTTGAAATACGAAAAATAAATTTTGAAAGCAAACAAGATAATATTCATATGATATATGTTCGTTTGGATCAATAAGGAAAATATTTGGTGTTTTTCTCACGACTCTTGAGTGTCTTCTCTAGAGGACAGATGATAACTAAAACTTAGCTCAGCACAAGTTAGCTCAGTCAATAAAAAAGAACGATCACCATCATGAATGCTATTATGTTAACAGGATTTTAAAACTGATTACATTTTAAGTCTAGAAGATAAAGTGAATAAGTTATTGAGTAAATATCTTTTTCTTTCTAAAATATTACAAAAGCATGTTTCGTAGCTTATATCTATATATGAAGTTATTAGACTTGGAACTCCTCAAAATACTACATCACCTAGAAATCCCAAATGACAGACATGAAATTTGTTGTTCTAATTTGGGCAGTGTTTTAAATGTTTTCGTTTAGAACTTCTTACGCAAATTCTACCACTGAATCCCACACCCTCGTTAACTCAAAAAACTTAGCAAAGCCAGGGTGAAACATCACATGTGGGAACTTAACTGTTCCTTACCCATTCGGTCTCGGGGACAACTCAGAGTGTTATATAAATGAGGGATTTCGCATATACTGCAATACTTCTGTAAACCCTCCAAAGGCCTCTACTCTTGAAACAGATTACCCCTCGATCAAACTGATATCTGATTCAACCATCCGTACTACAAATATGGTGGCGAGCAAGTGCTATTCTCCAGATGGCACAACATACAATGATTATATTAAGGGATTGGCCGTATACCTACTCTGAAGTAAATAGGTTTACAGTGATTGGTTGCGATGATTATGCTTGGCTGTCCTCCGCAACAAAGTCTAGGAACGTGTCGACGGGCTGCATAGTCTTTTGTCCAAGCCAGGAAGAGGTTGTAGGCGATGAGTGTACAGGAAATGGTTGTTGTCAATCATCCATACCCCAAGACATAAACTCCTATACTACTGAGCTCAATTCTTTGTCTAATTCAGGAAATGTGAGCAAAAGGAGATCGTTTGCTCCTTGTACATACGCCTTTGTTGGTGAGGAGAGGGAATTTAAATTCGGTGGTGCGACTGATTTAGTAAATGGTACTTCTTTCATAGAGAGGATTGAAGGAAATCTGACTTGCTCTGAAGCCAAAGAAACCAATAGTTATGCCTGCCAATCGAATAGCAAATGTGTTAGCTCTACAAGGGAAAGTGGTGGGTACCGTTGCGAATATGTAAAGAAGGCTATGAAGGAAATCCATATCTTCCTCCTGGCTGCAAAGGTATAATCTATGTCAGTTACATGTCAACTTTGTTTAATTTCATAATACATTTTTACTAAATATATAAAAAAAAATAAAAAAATAAAAAAACCCTACACATGAAAAGTTACATATACCAAACAATTACAAAGAAACATATAGTACCACCTTCTATGAATAAAAAATGTGTAACTACAAATGATTACTGGTAAAATTGTTAGCTTGGCATTTAGTGCAAAAAAGAAGAAAAGTTGACTGACTTAGTTCATTTTATACTCGTATTAAAAATAGTAGTTTTTATTTAAACAGTAAAAGGTTAGTTGACTTAATAGATGCATGTCCATACCCTTTCCTGTAGAAAGTTGCATTTTTTTTCCTTTTCAATTTTCCTTTTCTTTCAGACATTAACGAGTGCGAGGATCCAAGAACCTACCCCTGTTACGGTATTTGCATTAACACTCCAGGGAGTTACAATTGTACTTGTTTACGAGGTACTACTGGTGATGCAAAAACACAAAATGGTTGCCAACGTGGTGCTCCTAAAGATGCAAAATGGAAAATATTCATTATAGATATAGTAGCTCTTTCATGCAAATATGAACATGTTTATGTCCATAATTATATCCTTTAAATCCCATATTTTCAACATGTATTTTTTCATCTCAAACTAACCCATGATTTCTTCACTTAAAACTAATCCGCAGAATGATATTAACTTAAGTCTTTTTCATATTATTTTCACATGTAGCGATTGTGATCAGCTTATTAGCATTATTATGTGGGATTACGGGGACTTGCTTTGGAATAAGAAAGAGGAAGGTAACGAGGCTCAGGGAAAAGTTTTTTGAGCAAAACGGCGGGTTGTTGCTGAAACAAAAGATCGATTCACAAGGGTCACACAAGGAAATGACTTTGTTTAACACTACATAACTTCGTAAAGCCACTAACAATTATTCTCAAGAGAAAATTATTGGTCAAGGTGCCCATGGTGTTGTGTACAAAGGAATTTTGTCCGATAAACGTGTAGTTGCCATAAAGAAGTCAAAACTAGTAGATGGGAGCCAGGCAGAGCAGTTCATCAACGAAGTCTTGATCCTTACACAAGTCATCCATCGAAATGTGGTAAAACTTTTGGGCTTTTGGCGACATACGAAACCCTAACATCCTCTACCGTTTTTTCAAACCTTTATTGTTTTTAATCGTATCCACTACCATCGTGGGTCGGTTATATGCTATAATTGTTTAATCGATTGTAGGGTTGTTTTTTGCATGCGCCAAATTCACGATCCAGTATTCAATTCTTGATATTATACTTTATCTATCTGTATGTTGGATTGCATCATGTGACTGATTAACATGCTTATATTTTAAAACCCTAATCGCTTAGGGTTTTGCGTTAGTAGAAGACAAGACGTTCATAGTTTCTTCTGGTTTGTATTCGTTTGTGTTTCGGTTATGATGAAGGGTTTCTTGGATTCGGGTGGAGAAGGTGAAAAGAAGAAAAAGAAAAAGGAGAATGAGTCGAGTGGTATGAATTTCGAATCGGTGTCTATGGTTTCTAACTTCCCGACTTTGTCTGAGCTAGCTTCTAAGGTTAGTTCAACTGAGCCAACGAGGCTTAATGTTGGGAGTATGTCTGCTAATACATGTATACCTAGTCTTGGTGAGTCAATTTATCGAAGTCCTAATGCAAACTTATCTAATGCTTCTCCTGATGTTGTTGAAGTTGGGTGTTCTTATCAAGAGAAGCCGGTTTCTGTTGATGAGACTCCACATGGGGCTGATAACGATTATATGGACAAGGATAAGATTAATGTGGAACAATTGCTAGTTAATGCGCATACGAATTTTGATGAAGCCATGAATAATATTCAACGTGAGATTGTTGCTAATAAGGATTCCTCTTCTGATTTGCACAAGACGAGTGTTATAGGGCAACATTCTAATTTGAAAGGTCCTAATGCTCCCAAGGTTGATACTACCAGTGGTACTGGAGTGAAGTCGGTTTCTTACGCGGGTGATACTTCTAATGAACCTCTGAAACATGTTTCAAACTTCCGTAGGTTGGAATATAGCAAGAAGAAGGCTGATGTTGACCTTTCAGTTCCAATGAAAGTAGTGGAAGAGGTGAACACGCGGTTTGAGAATACTCTCTACGGTTACTTTCTTGGCCAACGCCTTGCTTTTCCGGTTGTTGATTACTATGTTCGCAATGCATGAGCTAAGTTTGGTGTACAAAAGGTAGTGATGAATGCTAAGGGGTTCTTCTTCTTTAAATTCAACTCGAAGAAAGGTGTTGATGATGTGCTTGAAAACGGTCCTTGGTTGATCAGAAATGTTCCTATTATTCTTAAACCATGGACTTTGAACACTAACCTACTTAAAGAAGATTTGACTAACATCCCGGTGTGGGTTAAATTCCATGATGTTCCCCTTGCTATGTTTTCTGATGATGGCCTCAGTCTTCTTGCCACACTGATTGGCACGCCCAAAAGGTTAGACGCTTTTACAAGCCAAATGTGCAAGGAATCGTGGGGCCGTAGTAGTTTTGCTAGATGCATGATAGAAGTGAAGTCGGATGAGGTGCTTCGGGACAGCCTCACTGTTGAGATACCATTACTTGATGGTTCGGGTTCGACTATTGAAAAGATACGGGTTGAATACGAGTGGCAACCATCTCGGTGTGACAAGTGTAAGATATTTGGTCATACTATGACTGACTGTCCTAAAGTTGTTATACCTCATGTTCAGCCTACTAAGCCTGTTAATGATAGTTTCAAGACTGTCAATCACAAGAAGAAAGGAAAGCAAGGTGGTCCTTCAATTCCGGGTCAAGGGGGTTTACTAAACCTGTTGTGGGTAAGCAGTTTAAGTATCAACCCAAAAAGGCTCCTCCTGAACCTAAGAAGACGACTAAGAATGCTGGTAGCACTAAGAAGACGACTTCTGATGTGGCTAGTTCTAGTGGTACGAAGATTTCTACATCTAACCAATTTGATGCTCTTAATATGGATGATACGGATGCGTTTGGTATTCCTACTTCTGACACCAATATGGATGTGGATTCTGACCGTACAATGGAAGTTAATGAGGATGAGTTGGTTAAGACTGGTACTATATCACAAGAACCGATTGTGAGTGATTCAATGGGAACTAAGGAAGTTGGTTCTACTCCAATAGTTGAGAAGATTAGTAAGCTTGAAAAGCTACTTATTGATGGAAAAGCTACTATTGTGGATGATGAAGGTCATCCTATTCCGTCTGCCTCTGTCACTAAGAGGGCTAACCCATTTTCCAAGGTGGGTGATATTGTGGTTACTGATAGTGATGAGGAAGAGGTTCTTAACACGTTCGACGAATCTGCAAATCTTTTTGGTGGAGGTCATGAGCGTGAAGATGAGCTTGATGACTATGATGATTACTCGAAGCAAATTTATGATCTTCCAGGGGAATTGGATGCTCTTAATGCCATTTATGGCTTTAATCTCCAAGGTCGTAGGAAGTAGTTTATATTTTTGTCCGAGTTTTTCAATATTTTGTGGTAGTGGTTTTGTTTTCTTGTCTAGAAAATAGGAAGTATCTTTTTATGTAAGCTTTTCGCCTATGTAACGGGCTGAGATATGGGACTCACTCATATCCGTTGTACTTAAATGTTTTTTGGAGTAATATATTTACCGGGTCGTTGACCTTTTACCAAAAAAAAAAAAAAAAAAAAAAAAAAAAACTTTTGGGCTGCTGCTTGGAAGAAGAAGTCCCTGTACTTGTATATGAATTCATCTCAAATAATACTCTTTACCATCACATTCATCATAGATTGGGTGGAATGAGTTGGTTATCATGGGAGAACCGGTTGAGAATAGCTGCTGAAGCTGCTGGTTCACTTGCATATCTTCATTCAGAAACTATTATGCCAATCATACATAGAGATGTCAAGTCGACCAATATACTATTAGACGATAACTACACCGCTAAAATTTCAGATTTTGGTGCGTCAAGGTTAGTCCCATTAGATCACGAGCAAGTAACTACTCTTATTCTAGGTACACTAGGGTATTTGGATCCACAATACTACCACACAAGCCAGTTAACAGAGAAAAGTGACGTATATAGCTTTGGAGTGGTCCTTCACTACAAGAAAAAGTGGCTTTAGTGACGAGAATTTAGTGACGAGAATCATTTTTGGTCACTATTTAGATGAAAATTGTGACGATATAATTTTTGGTCATCGGTAAAAAGTCAGTGACGAGACTTATAAGTGGTCACTATTTAGTCACTAAATACATGAATAGTGACGAAAAATTTGGTCATTAAACATTAGTGACGAAATTTTGGTCACCATTTCATGCATTGCTAATTTTATAAAAGGATTGAAAATAAAGGCAATTAGATATATACTTACTAAAACTTGCACATTCATATATCTATCCAATAATCGTAAACACTATCACACATTACTAGGGATGGCAACGGGGCGGGGAATATAGGAGATCGTATTTACCATCCCCATCCCCTGTTTCATAATTCGGGGATTCCCCGTTCCCATCCCCATCCCCATCCCCGGTCAACTCGGAGATTTCCCAGTCAACTCGGATTTGGGGATCGGGTTCCCCGTCATGTACGGATTTTTTTGTCATCCCTACATGTTACGAATAAAATAATTATATTATAAAAAAATATGCAAAATTGGAAATATATAACTTTCTTTGATGCAATTCTCCTCGTGACCATAATGTTTTAAACATAAGGTTTCAAACATAATATTTTTTTTATTATATGTAAAAATAAAAATAAAATAACTTGAATATCAAACATATATAAAAAAAATTAAAAAAACTGAAAATTGAAAGTATAACTTAGATGATAAGAAAAAATGTCATATTATTTTTTAACTTAAAAGGGTTCATTTCAAACTTTCACATTCTTTTGGTGAAACTTTCCCTTTAAAATATTCATTCCCTCATCCCCCGATCTGTTATTTCATTATCAACAAATAACACATGCCCTAATTTGTGCCCTAATCCATTTGAATCCATTCCTAATCGATTGAGATCAGCGTTCACTCAACGATATCGACGATCGATCAACGAGCAACCGAAAGTTTGCCATTAAGGTAACATATTGATCAGAGATATACACATTTTATAAATTTCATATGCTTCAGCGTTTGATTTGATTTTGTATATTGAAGTTACTATAGTCTTCAATGACTGTGAGATGTTTGTGATGTTTTAGCATGAACACATTAGTAGTTATAAGACAAGTGTTTGATGAAATGCCTCAATGGAAAATTTGGTAGTTGTAACTTGTAAGGCAAGTGTTTGATAAAATGCCTCAATTAAAAGAGTAGTTGTTGACCGGATCAAGGTAGTTTTAGGTACAATTAGGCCAGAGTTTTGTTTGGATTTAACGTCACCGTTAAGTGAGATGGTTGATAGTTGTAGAAACGTTATAGTCTCCTGCCTTTCTAGCCGGAAGTTGTTACTAATTAGCTTTCACATCTGTAACATTTGTAGACGATTTTATTGCGCGTGTTTGGTCTCGTAGACTCGGATCAGCTGAAGCCTGCTGATTTGGTTGGAGTAAGAAAGGATAGTTACTTGATATTGGATACATTACCATCTGACTATGATTCCCGAGTCAAGGCCATGGAGGTTGATGAAAAACTAACTGAATATTATAATGACATTAGAGGCCATGAAAAAAAGGTAAGTTATCTTCGGCTATGTAAAATAACTTCAAGCTGCTGCACAGATTGATGTAATGTTTCTGATTCACTGCCAATTCATTTTTGTACTGTTACCAATGTGACATATACAATCCGCTGTTCAAAAAAAATGTGACATATACAATAGCTAGTTGAGGCTATAGTTTTGCCGATGACTAATGAAGAGCAATGTTAATTATTAGGGATTCGTCCACTAAAAGGAGTGCTCTTGTATTGTCAGTTTTTTTCAGTTTGACCGATTACATATGTCGTTTCAGCTGACGACCGTCGTACTACCAATATTACCAACTTTTTTTGCTATGAAATACAGTAGATGGGCTAGGTTATGCTAACCTTTTTTGCTATGAAATTGTTAATCTTAGTATTTGACAACTAGAATAGCTCCTGCGTTTTGGCATTAGTATACTAATGATTGTACCATGTTCTTGTCTTATGCTAGGTAAACCTATGATAGTGTCCTTTTGAGCAGTAAGCACTGTAACTCCGGGCACGAATGAATGGTGAGTACACCCGTAAAAAACATCCAACTATTTGTTAATGTATTGATGCATGTGGTTAGTTCTTAATATGGTCATATGTATATATGCGTAGCTAGTTTCTGTAAATGATTGTTCCTTCTTAGTTGTTTCTTATCTCCATAAAACTCCTGCAGAGTCTTGTGGATCTTGCTGGCAGTGAGCGTGCAGCTTAAACTAACGTCGATGGTGCTAGACTGATTAGGAAGTTAAGGTTAGCTTTTTAATGATCTAAGTTGAATTACAGAAGGAAACAAAGGTCAGTTTCTAAGGTACTCCTAGCGTATGTTTCTTTCCATTAAGAGTGGCCAAATGGGCAGGTTAAGTAGGCTGGGTAAATGGGTTTGGGTGAGAATGGATAGCTATTTATACGGGCCAGGTTGTGACCAGTAAACAATTTTCCCTTCTGAATTGCTACTAATGGGGCAATTAGACACGTGTTACTGAAAATTTGTTACCTTTTTAATCCAATTAATCTATCATTAGAAGGAGGTACTTACATATTGTTAGTTTACCAGGAGCCTATTCATTGCGTGTCCTCTCGCCAAGTAGCCAAATGTCTCTCTTTTAGTAGTGAAAACTAGAGGCTTGGGTGTACTACATTGTTATTAGGCTGTGATTGTAGGTATATCATAGAAAGTGATATAATGACTATGCTAGTAAGTTTTTTGTAATGATGTGTGTAGGATGCATGATGGACCACTCACCAGTTATATGCATGTCTTTCAGTGAAGACCAGATGCTTATTGGCGGTTCCTGATCTTCTTTCATGTGATAAGGGGAATACCAATGATTATGTTGACCTGTGAATATGCAGGTTAGATGTATTCCCTCATGTCTTTATGTTAATTTTCACCATTGCTTTAGACTGTTCTGTTTGATAGACATCACTTTGACTGATCTATATGTAATTTCACCATTGAGGTAAGAATCGTGAAATACACTCTGTTGTTTCCTTATTTATTTTTATCTATTTATTCATTAGTTTCTGATAAGTATCTTTAATGTAGACTAGCGTTTTATCTTCTTTTTTTAGGGAGTGGCCACTAGTCGTACAAATCTTTGATGAGCATCTAATTAGGGGAATGCCAATATGCAGGTTAGCTGTATTCCCTCGTATCTTTATGTTAGTTCTGAACTTGTTGAAACTGAGAGAGTAAAGAACACTAAGATTGGTAAAGATAATGTTTGTAGGATGTTCTACTTATTCTTTGAATTGAGAAGAGCCAAAGTTGAACCTGTGGTCATATGGCTAATAGGAGGACCAGGCTGCAGTAGTGAATTGGCTTTGTTTTATGAAAATGGTCCATTTAAGCTAACCAGCAACTTGTCTCTCATTTGGAATGATTATGGTTGGGATAAGGTAGTTTACCCCTTTTCCGTACTAACCTGATGATGCACATCCTTCATGTTTCAAATTTTTTATTGAGTTTCGGATGACATAACTTATAAGTATGTTAATGTGCTTTTATTTTCAGGAACAACTGGTACAAGCACATCTGCACATGTCAATCTGCCTATACCGTATGTCAACAAATTTTCGAAGACATACTTTCTGTGACAGACAACATAAATGTAAGAACTTGCAGAAAATAAACTCAGTAACTTAATAAGTTGATTATTTGAAGAGATGAAATCGTTCAACGTTTTTGCTAAGATCCGTCTTGAAAGAACAAACAAACGTGATCAGGGTGCAAGGTTTATAAATTCCGAGGTATGGAACTCTTTTCTAATGAACCCTGATCTAGTGTAGGAGAAAACAATAGAATTGCCCCTCATATTTATAGAATGAATTAGGAGCTTTGACTTTATTTGTCAACTTTAAATTCTGTGATTTTAGGTTTAGTTATCAAGTTATATTTGTTACAGGTACAACCAAGTGTTTAGAAAATTGCAATATGTTGTGACTTTGTTTAGTGATTTTTCACGGAATTTATAGCGTGCATTTAATTATCTAGTAATGTTTTATTGCAGACAACTCCAGAGATTGTGAAAAGATGGAGCAATGAAGTGCAAGAAGTTGTTTAGTCGAGGTCTGCACTTGCTCTGCTTTACCAGGTATCCTTTTGATGCTCATTAGATACTCTTATTATTTATCTGCAACTTATAAGAAAATCTAAACCAAGTATCTACAATCCCGAGTTGGCAGCTTATTTTATTTATAGAATCGAAGTTACCAGACTGTCCAAATTTGTAAATTTAGGAGGGTGTGAGTGACCATGTATGTATATCTCAATAGCTGCTTCAGGATCATAAAAGACTAGAATAGTCTTCTTTGAAATATATAATGACACATTAAAATTGTAGCTGCTGATAGATCATTTTGTATTTTGCACTACGTAATAATTTGTTATAGTTGCAAAATTGTAGCATCTTGTGTTTCATCCGATTTGGATTTCTTACATTGTTGCAGGATGTGGCTTTTGTCATTGATGGATGGGCTCTTGAAATTGCAGATGTAAGTAAGGAACAAAGCTGGGTGATTATCGAAAGTATATGACATATTAGAGCAATCTGGTAAACCAAATGGCGCAAGGTTCTGTTTCTGTGCTAATGTTTGTGATGATTAGTGTAAATCACACAGTGGATGAATTTGATTGCTTATTAGTTGTGTCGAGCTTCGACCATACTATTTGTGTTTTGTGAATAAATTAACACTTGTGAATGAAGTTAATATGTTAGATTTTCGCGATTACAGACTTTTCAGATTCTAGTTTGTAAAAATAAGCAAGCATTAAAATGAAATCTGGATCCACAGTAAAATGAAATCTGGATCCACTTTTTTTTGGTTATATGATCATAATTAGTGACCACGTATTTGGTCTCTAAAGTCAGTAGTTTGTGACCACTATCTCGTCACTATTGGTAATACCAGTGACGACTTTTTCGTCACTATCGTATCTGTGACGAAATATTTCGTCACTAACCGGGTTAAGCAGTGACGATTACTCTGGTCACAAATTAGTGACCAAGCATATTTTGGTCACTAACTGTATTAGTGACGGAGCTTTAGTGACGACTGGTGACGACTCTAGTTTTGGTCACTAACAGAATAGTGACGATTTTTTATACTGTTAGTGACGAAAGCTGTTTTGTCACTATAGGTTGTTTTTCTTGTAGTGCTTGCAGAACTCATAACAGGGAAAAAATCCATTGGTGCTGATAGAATCAATGAAGAAAAAAATTTAGCAACATATTTTGTTAATTCAGTTAAAGAAAATCGCTTATTCGAAATTGTTGAACCTCGACTCTTACGTGAAGGAACTCTTGACAAGCTACATACACTAGCAGATTTGGTCAAGAGATGCCTTAGTTTACAAAGCCACGATAGACCTACAATGAAAGAAGTGGCAATGGAGCTAGACGGCTTGAGGAAATTGACAACCCATCCTTGGATTCCACAAACAAGTCAAGAGACTAGAAGCTTAGTCTTAGAAGTTGAGCAATCTGATCTTTACGAGGCTCCATTAGTTTCGTATGGCCCTAAAGAATGGGATTCTTACTCGGGTAGCAGAAACATGTTGCTTGAAGAATATGAACCACGTTAGTGCTTCTTAGAATGTTAATTAAGTGAGCATCTCCAGCATGCTTGCGTCCATAATGATTGTAAAGGTTATAATTGTTTGTAGTATAATATTTATCTATAATGTTGTCTTTATAGCTTTCTTGGAGTTCAAGACTTGTAATTTGCTGCAATTAATTACGGTGCTTCCTGGTTGTGTCAGTTTGTAATAATTCTAAGTTTTATGAATCGGCAGTATGTATGTATTTCAGACGCATCATGATATAAAACATCTACTTGCATATTTTAAAGACATATTCCTAACTTTTATTAAATGTTGAAGTATATTAAGCAAAACTCTAGCAAGAAGCTAGTGAAAAATGAGATTATAATGTAATCTTAGAGGCTTTTGCGGGATCATTGATCAAATAGCAGCAGTTAGGCCGAAAATTCCTTTTCATATGTATGACTAATCCAAGAGAAAGGAAAAGTTTTAATGTCATCAAGGGCATATTACTTACTAAAGAAGTCCATCACCACTTAAAAATAGTCGAGTAACTCAAACACAGTATCACTTTTATTCAGTTGGAGGCTTTTAAGTGAAAATAAAACAGGTATACCGAATAGAAAGAAACCAATCGAGAAAGCGAAAACGACAACCCTAGTTTTTTCGTATTTTTTCGTAACAAATTTCGATTTCATCTAAACACCCATTTTTTTGCACATTCTTCAAAAATGCTTGATTCACGATATTTATTCCATTTCCTGAATTTTTGTGACTAAAAAAAACTGCCACACTATTACAATATTTTAGCGACATCACTGTAGTGACTGTTTAGTATTTGACTTTTATAGCAACGAATAGTGAGCAACCTTCATCTAATCAACTCATCACCTTTAGTAAAGGAATTAACTCAAGCCACAAAGTCAACACCATCAAGAAAGTCAGCAGCAATGTGCAAGTCAACAGCAATGTGCAAGTAAATAAACCTACAAAGCTGCTGCTACATCAAAGGGTTCATGTAGAATGTAATGAGATGTGATGTACAGATTGTATATAACAGTTTAGTAGTTAGTATGTACACAATTGATGTAATATAGAGTAGTTAGTATAGTTACAGTTGTATGGGTCAGTTTGACTGTCTTGACCCATTACACTATAAATAGCTTTATATTGTTACATTGATCAAATAATGAATTCATAATCATTTTCCCATCATCTCTGTTTTCTCTCAATTTACTTTATGGTATCAGAGCAAATCCTGCTCTCAGGTGACAAAACCACCATCACATAACTAACTCTGATAAATCCAACAACCTTTGACCATCATACCCACCACTCACCATCATCTAACAACACTATAATCCGTCATAAACCACCATCCCAACCATCGCAAACCACTCAAATTCAACCAAAATCTTCACCATTCAGTCAACACTATCACCATAACCATCTTTATCACATCAGAAATGATCACAACAGTCACAATTACCCAAAATCAACTGTAACCGTTTTCCCCGCCAAAACCCAAAATCAAGAATCACCATTGCATTCCACCACAAACCATCATCATCTTAACAGTAAACATCAATTCAATTCATCCAATTTGTTATAATCCGCCATTGATATCAAGATCATCATCTTACTTCAACAAACATGACTCAACCCACAAATACCAACAATTCATCAAGAACACCACGATAATCAAGACCATTTCTGAATACAACTACCAACAATTTATCTGTCAAGATGGATCAACTTCAAAGTATGCTCAATCAAATGCTTGTTATGGTGCAAAGAAACAGAATGAATAGCAGATCTGGTTCAAGTTTCAGTTTTACACCACCAAGAATGGCAGGTATACTCTCCTTCAACACAAAAGTCAAAGTACCTCAATCCCTCACTAGAATCCATTCATTCAATACTAGAAAACATGTGTACACTTTCATTGCCTCACACATTTCACACTCAAATACACATTATATTTGGATTGTGGATAGTGGTGCCACTGATCATATCTGTATATCACTTACACTTATGCATAATCTCACTACCCTAACACATCCTATCCTTGTTTCACTACCAAATGGCCAATCAGTCAGAGTTCACATTACTGGATCAGTCAGATTAAACAACTCACTCACCCTTCATAATGTCCTTTATATACCATCATTCACATACAATCTCATCTCCATAAGTAAACTTCTACATCACACTCTTGCATCAGTCACCTTCACTCATGACAAATTCATTTTTCAACATCATAATGGCAACTGCACACATGAAAATTTACATGGTGGACTCTATCTTCTTCCTACTACATCATCATCTCTCATTACACCAACACCAACTGTTCAAACACACTCAAGTAACTCACATCTGTGGCATGCTAGACTTGCTCACACTTCCTTTCCAATTCTTCACAAAATCAAGTCAATCTCAGTTCCTATGAATGCTTCCTCAGAAACTAAATGTCATATCTGTCCATTAGCCAAACAACATGTTCTCCCCTTTCCTACCAGCCAATCTCAAGCAAAACATAAGTTTGAACTTGTTCATGTTGATGTGTGGGGTCCCTATAGACATCCAACTGTTAACAAATTCACCTATTTCCTCACCATAGTTGATGACTATTCCAGAGCCACATAGACATATCTGCTACCCAGTAAACATCATGTCTTCTCCACCTTTCAAACCTTTCACAATTATGTCAAAACACAATTCAATACTCAGATAAAGATCCTCAGAAGTGACAATGGGACAGAATTCTTAAATTCCTCATTCACAACTTACACTCAAAATCATGGAATCATCCATCAAACCACATGTCCTTACACACCACAACAGAATGCTAGGGTTGAAAGAAAGCACAGACATTTACTTGAGATGGCCAGAGCTATTCAGTTTCAAGCCCACTTTCCTACTCATCTATGGGATTACAGTATTCTAGCTGCTACATATCTAATCAACAGGGTACCATCCAGAACATTACACAACAAAACACCATTTGAGCTTCTTTATGGCAAACCACCATGTTTAGATCACCTCAGAATCATTGGTTGCTTAGCTTTTGCATATCATCACACCACTGACAAGTTCAATTCAAGGTCTACACCAACTGTTCTTATTGGATATCCGCAAAATCAAAAAGGTTATCTCTTGTATGACATGAAAACACACAAAACAATGACAAGCAGAAATGTTCTATTTGATGAGACTTGTTTCCCTTATAATACCAGTTCCAAACCATCTACATCTGAATCACCAAGCTCAAGTCCTATTTTCACATACCCCTTTACACCAACTCCTATTTCAAACACCCCACCTTCATCTGAACCAGAACAGAACAACTTCAATACAACACCACAACACACACCAGACATCTCAGTAACACCCACAATATCACCATCAATATCACAAACCTTACCTCCATCTGGATCCTACAATTCACCACAACATTCTTCTGATTCACCACCAACAACAGCATCCAACAGCAATTCTGATAACACCAATCATACATCTGATAACACCACTCCTTTAACCAACACCTCAGATAACTCTACACCATCACCACCACCTCCTATACCCACAAGAATATCAACCAGAACCAAAACTTTCCCTGCCAAACTAAAAGATTATCACTGCATCCTACCAAAATCCACAATCAACACCATCAAGAAACACCATTATACACATTACATCAATTACAACAACATCCATTCACCTCACTACAGACATCTCATCCATAATATCAACACTCATACTGAACCAAGAAATTACAACCAGGCATCAAAATACCCACAATGGAAAGAAGCAATGAATAAGGAAATAGTAGCATTGGAAAAGAATGATACATGGGAAATCACACTTCTACCACCAGGGAAACTTGCAATTGGTAGCAAATGGGTCTACAGGATCAAATTTCATGCAGATGGGACAATAGAGAAGTTCAAGGCTAGACTAGTTGCAAAAGGGTACACTCAAAGGGAGGGAATTGACTACAAAGAGACTTTTGCTCCAGTAGCTAAGATGGTTACAGTAAGAGCTTTACTTGCAGTAGCTATTCATTGTGATTGGATCATTGAGCAATTGGATGTAAACAATGCTTTATTACATGGTGATCTCAATGAAGAGGTCTACATGATCATACCTCAAGGCTACAACAAAACCCTTCCACCCAACTCAGTTTGCAGGCTTAAGAAGTCACTTTATGGACTCAAACAAGCAAACAGGCAATGGTTCTATAAACTCACCACCTTTCTTCAATCTTTGGGCTTCATACAAAGTTATGCAGATACCTCCTTATTTACTTTGACCAAAGGATCTTCCTTCACTGTTCTCTTAGTCTATGTGGATGATATTATCCTGGCAGGCAACAACAAAGACACAATCACCCTCATTAAACAACAACTTCATCACCAATTCAGCATCAAAGATTTGGGGCCACTTCATTACTATTTGGGCATTGAAATCTTAAGGAATTCTACAGGCTTAGTTCTCTAACAAAGAAAATATGCACTTGATCTACTTCAATGTGCTGATGTTCTTAATGCCAAGCCAACTTCTTCACCACTTGATCCTACCATCAGTCTCAATCTAACAGATGGTGAGCTTCTTCCTGACCCTTCTCAATACAGAACTATTGTTGGCAAGCTTATCTATCTCACCATTACAAGGCCAGATCTCTCTTTTGCTGCTCAACTCTTAAGTCAATTTTCTCATCAACCTAGAACTACACATATGAAGGCTTTACTGAAAGTATTGAGATATATCAAACTCTGTCCAGGCCAAGGCTTGCATTTTCCTAAACAATCAAATCTCACCCTCTCAGCTTATTGTGATAGTGATTGGGCTGCTTGCCCCATTACAAGACGATCCACTTCTGGTTATGCTGTGTTCCTAGGTCCTTGTCTAATTTCTTGGTGTTCTAAGAAGCAGCTAGTGGTTTCCAGATCCTCAACAGAAGCTGAGTACAGAGCATTGGCAGATTGTACTTGTGAATTAACTTGGCTCAAATGTCTCTTCAAAGATTTACATTTGTCTCTTTCTGGTCCAACAAAGATCTATTGTGATAATCAGTCAACAATTGCCATGGCTTCTAATCCAATACAGCATGCCAGAACTAAACACATTGAATTGGATTGTCATTTTGTCAGAGATAAAGTCAGAAATAATGAAGTGTTACCTTGCTACATTCCTACAAAACAACAAGCAGCTGATGTCTTGACTAAAGGCCTTCCCAAAGCTCTACACTATGCATGTTTATCCAAGGTTGGCACTTGTGATCCATTCACACTGCCAACTTGTGGGGGGGGGGGGGGGGGGGTAAAGGAGTTAACTCAAGCCACAAAGTAAACACCATCAAGAAAGTCAGCAGCAACGTGCAAGTCAACAGCAATGTGCAAGTAAATAAACCTACAAAGCTGCTGCTACATCAAAGGGTTCATGTAGAATGTAATGAGATGTGATGTACAGATTGTATATAACAGTTTAGTAGTTAGTATGTACACAATTGATGTGATATAGAGTAGTTATTATAGTTACAGTTGTATGGGTTATTTTGACTGTCTTGACCCATTACACTATAAATAGCTTTGTACTGTTACATTGATCAAATAATGAATTCATAATCATTTTCCCATCATCTCTGTTTTCTCTCAATTTACTTTATTTAGCGAAACTTATAAATCAATCCTTAAAATCAAACTCACCTTCCAAATAATCCTAATTCATCCCCGCCCATCATCAAGTCCAGATTCTCCTCAGAGACATTGACTTAAAGAATCGCTGACGTATATGGCAAATCTAGTCTTACTAATGATGAATCATGAATATAAGTTGATTGATGTAATGCCTGATAGAAATATATTTTCATGGAACACGATTTTGCGTACATTAACGAACACAGGTTTTTTAAGACTCAAGTTGCAGTAAACTTTACTAATAACCAAATACTAGCATGAATGGTTCATGCATAATAAGTTTGAGGTGGCCTAGAGTGCCAAAATGAACAACTATAAATTACATGATATGATGATATATTCTCTCTTTATCACGGGGGCTTTACTTGATGTGATAAAATTGGAAAAGGTGAGTGATTGTTACCTGGTGAAGGTGGTGTGAAAGGGGATAATGTGCCGCTCAGTTGGCGATGGTAAAGACCACCACCATTACATCCGGTTTAATAGAGACAAGAGGCATGGGCTATGTTAAATAGTTGTTTGGCATGGGATTTGTTCCACTTTTTTTCTACTACATGTAGGGAAGAATAAATGTATCATTTTATGAAGGTATTCATCTTAACATGTATAATAGTTATATATCATAAATGTTCCTTGTACAAGGTTTCGGACTTTCCTTCTTTCGTTTCTATAGTGACTGGAAACTTGAGACGCGGATTTGTGTATAGTCGTAACACATTCGTTTTGTTATATCAAGCCACTTATTATATGTATAAAAAGAGTCAAAAACACAAAACGAGTAGAAAGGACAGAAAATAGCCGTAAATTGTAAAGCTGAACGATGTCTAAAGTCAAAAAGGGACCCATTAGAAAACCAGACAATATCATGGCACATTCGTTCGGGACCCGTGGGAAAAATAACTGGTGTTTTCACGATCACAACTTTTAAAGGTCTTCTCAAGAGGACAAAATCAAAAGTTGGCCAAGTCAATACAAACAACTAGAACAATCACCATCATGACTCACAAGTACATACTATTCAGATAACAAGAATTTATAACTGATTACATGTCTACAGAGTAATTTTCTCAGATATTACATAAGCACATATAGTATTTTTGCAATTGGAGTGAGAACTTAGGTATTTTAGCGAAATTCACTTTATTATCTAATTTTTTTTTTCACCAAAAAGTGTATGTAGTCCAGGCTAGTGTATGCCCGGCGTTAGCCACGGGGTAATTTCTTTCGGAATAATGTTCTTTTTCTAATTTAACTTCTGCATTTTGGAAAATTATAGAAACACCCAGTGCCACTATTTGTAATGATTGACAGTCTTTTTACCGTTATCACAAAGGAAGGCCACAATGAAGCTAGATTGCAAAAATAAATTTTGGAAGCAACCAAAAAGAAAAGGGAAAATTGTCCAAATATACATTCAACTTGTCACCTTTTACTATTGTATGCTCTGAACTTTTTTTTTTCCTATTATATACACAAAACTTTCTTAAACATCCTATTGTAACCATAAATCTGACGTGGCAACCACTAATCCAGAATTAATTAGATAAATTTACAAAAATTGTCCCTGTGGCTCTAAACAATTACACCATTCGTCCTTTTCTCAATTACATAAAACACATATGTTATCTCTTTCTCACTTCACACAGGTTAATCTTTCACAATCATTTTCCTAAAACGTCAAACATAATCTGAAAACGGATCATTTGAGTTGGTAGTTTTCAAATCTGATCAAATGTAAGATTTTTTGTAATACAATGTATAGATCTATATCTTGATAGATCACGAGCCAATAGATCGTTAGCCAACTAATGTAATCACTAGTTAAACTAAGTTAGATAATCTCTGTGAGCTTGTAATTATGCGGAATATAAAAACAAACTTATACTAAACTTGATCCTCTATTGATCGATAAACTAATAATATTAATGAAACTCGTACTAGAAACTTGTTACTATTACAATGACCTAGGGTTCCTTATATACTAGTGGAAACCCTAACCTTTCTTACAAGAAACAAATAATGAAAAACTAATAAAAGATATTCTACATATCTTGTCCTAAAATACATAAGTTATATCCACGGTTAAACTCTATCCGTAGAATCTCTAGATGTCCGCAAGAACCAGTCATCAGCAGAAAGTTACTAATCCTTCCGCAGGAACCTGTCAGCAGTATCTATCAGTAGTATCTTCAATAATTCCTTACAATCCTCCCCTAATCTTGAATTTGACATAGTTAAGTTCAAGATTTCTTTGTATAACACGAATAACATAAATCAGAGGATTGTAAATAAACATCAGCAGCAAAGAATCTTCATAAGCAGAATCTCTATGATCAGAAACCAATTGAAAAACACCATTCTTTGCAGCAACACAAGACTAAATGTACATCAAAACATAAAAGTTTCATACTATTCTCATCACATCCAGGTGTGTTAACTCCTGAGAGAGGTGAATCATTGAAAATAATAGATTTGATGTCTCTTTACCAATAGCCATTACTACTGGAGTAGCCAAGTGTTCAAAGGTACACTGATAACCACATGATTTTTAGCAAATCATCAGCTATAAACGGATTTGATATGTCTTTACCTATAGCCGTTTGCTCAGGACTAGTCAATTATTGATGAATTATCATCTTGGTCAATTGAATACCAAATATGGTTTTCCACAGCCTTTACCACAAGCCATATACATGTGGGCTAGCCAATTATTTGGAATCCATAAAGGAAAAATCCATGGTCAATTGACAACCATTTCAACTACTAAACAATAAAGCATGGGTGAGTTGAAAAACCCTGTGATTTTGAGCAAACCATAACAGCTATCAACAAATTTGATGAGTCTTTACCAAAGCTGTACCCTTTGGACTATCCAACTTTATGATGGAATAGTCAACATCAGGTAAGTAGATAACCAAACCTGCAGATAATAAACACAATACTATACAACAAAATGTTTTTTTTTTTTTTTTTTTTTTTTTTTTTTTTTTTTTTTTTTTTTTTAATTAAACTTGACTACAACTGAAAAGAAAAATAAAATAAAAAAATATACAACACAATACCAAGATCAACTTATTGCAAATATGAATCCATTTGAATTCCATGCTTGGTTGCTAGTTCCTTCTTTGTTAAGATGCTTCTTCTGATGAACCTTACCAATTGTTCAGCAAGATGAAAATCATTTTAAGTCATATCCAGAGGAACTTATAACTTTGTCTCCAGCATGAGATGCATTACTTCCTTTGTGATAGGGTAAAGAACATCAGCCCAGCAATACAAGGTTTTACCAGTGGTTATAACAATCATATGAACATTAGGAAGTGGAAAGAACTTCCAATATTCAACCACCCATGTGTTTTGACCTTTCCAGACTTGAAACCTTACACCAGAATCACCTTTATAAGAATCACACAAAATCTGCAAATCACCCATCAAATATATTCCAATGTCATCAGGAGAATGAGTTTGATAGTACTTGGTAACCCAATCATAAAGTGAGAGAAGATCTTGCTTGTCCACCATATGTAAGATCTGACTCAGAAACAAGAATGTCTTAGTAGTTCCATCTTGTCTAGTGATGACATTCACTTTACCTTGACCAAGCTCAGAATCAACCAGTTCCCACTTCATAATTTTCTCCCATACAACAGGGTCTTGACCATCATCAGAAGCATAATCAAAGAAAGTAGTACTATCCTCTAAAGGAATATCTTTTGGAGCCTTTCTCTTGATAGCTTTAGTCTTTCTCCTAGTGCTAGTAACAAGAATAGAAGGACCATCAGCAGGTTCTTCTTTAGGCACTTGTGTGGAAGTATCAGCAGGAACATCTGCAGAATCATCATCATCAGGTACCTCAATTGGAGTATCTTCTGAAGCATCATTGGTAACATTATGTGGAGCTTCAGTGGTATCATGATGAGATTCAGCAGTATCATGATGAAAACCAGAATGAATATCATCCATCTGAGCATCAGGAGTATCATCATTCTGATCATCAGGAGTATCATTCTTCTGAGACAAAACTGAAGGAAGTTGCACATTCTCCTGACCACCATGAAAAGACCCAATAGACTCAGCAGGTTGAGCAGTAGAATCATGAAACTTTGCTTTCTTAGCTTGAGGCTCATCCAAAAGTCTTCCTCTAAACTCCAACACATCTGGAACCATTATACCAGAAGAATGATGATTGGAAATGATCTTGTCATAATAGTAGGTCAACTGCTGATCTGAAAATCCCTAGACCCTTTTTTTAGTCCAACCTAACCCAAACATAGAACAACCCTGGTTTTTCACAAAATTCCTCATATATTTCTTGATTTCATTCTTTGTCCAAGGTCTTTCTTTTTGATACTTAGCTTTAATCTCTGCCTCATGCTGTCTCTTTAATCTTCCCCTTTCAGCCATCATTTGAACAAAAGCAGGATTATCAATTCCAAGCTTAGATTCACCCAAATTAGGCTTGGAAGCAGCTTGTTCAGCCAAATTCTCCCATTGTTCAGCAGTAAGATTCTTAGCTATTTCATCAAGCTCCTTCTTTCTTTCAGCAGGCAAGGTGGTAGTATACTGAGGTCCCATCTTGTCCAAATCATCTTGAATTTTCCTAGCCAATGCTTCTGAGGCTTTCAAATCCAGCTCCTCTTTAGTAACTGCAGCATCCTCTTGAGCTTGCAGATGTGCAGCAACATTCTCACTAATTTTTTCATAAGCAAGTTCCTCCTTGGATTTGACTTTAGAAGGAATGTCTTGATCAATTAAAATAGACTTTCCTTTATCTTCCTTCTGAGGAGGGACAGACCTTTTAGCAGAAGAATCATGAGGAAGATCAGCTGGAATATCTACTGATGGACCAGGAGTGCCCACTTCTGGCAAGGGATTAGAAAAAGATTCCTTTCTTGAAACAGCAGCAGAATTCTTCTGACTAGGAACATCAGCAGACTTCTTATCAGTAGAATGCTTCCTTCTGACATAATGAGCAAGACCAGCATATTTTTGTTCTCTGAATTCCTTGGAAACACTTGCATCAGTAGCATGAACAACATCAGCAGTTCGATCAACATCAGCAGTTGGAGCAACAGATGGTTCAGGTCTGATGTCAGCACTCTTCTGAACACTCTCCAAAGTAGTAGCAGCAAGAAGTTCAAGGCCTTCTAAATCAATGTTGTCAGATGCTTTAGTAGAATCCTCATCTGAATCATACACTACACCTTGTCTCTTTCTTTGCTTCAGCTTACCCTCCAACTTCTTAACTCTTCCAATTAGAGTCAGAACAGCACTGCTAAGATTCTTTTTGGTGAAGTTCAGATCATTCTCCAATTTGTCCACCTTTAATACATACCTGTTCAACAAAGCTGATACAGAAGTGAGAGTAACAAGACCTTCAGCTCCACCAACAGGGATATCTGTGGCATTTGGAGCATTATTTGTCCTGTGAGTAGAATAATCTAAATTTACATTTACATCTACATGTTCCTCAAAGTGAGGTCTCAAAGGACTGAGTGAAGGAAGTCTTGTAAATTGTGGTGAGTTTACAGGTTGGTCAAAGCCTAAATTCTCATTGAGCTCATGCTCAGGAGAATTGATATCCATTGGTGAATGTACAGGTGTGGGTAGCCTTGGAGAGAGTGGAGGCTGAACATCAGAAGCAACTGAAGCATCTGCATCAGGAGCATCTTCAGCTCTTTCAGGAGAATCCTCTGGTGCTTGAGCATCAGGGGAATCCTGACCACCAGCAGCTATATCAGCTGCATCTCCATCAGGGGGATTGCCCACCGGGGCATCAGCAGGTACATCAGCAACTACTCCATCAGGAGCATTGCCACCAGGCAACATAGCTGGAAGTAAGGGTCTTTGTTCATCAGTAAATTTAATTTTCATTTGGGAAAACAACTTTTTAGACAAACCCTTAACAGGCAAGTGAGTAGGGTCATTGGTCTCAATATCTAAAATGATTTGAAGAAACCTAGGATACATCAGATATTTAAGTTTTGTATCCTTAATATTTTCAAGCATAGCATTAAAGATATACCTAGAAAAGTTAAATGTTCTTCCTTGAGAGAGACACACAATAGCAAGAGCAATGTCTGTAGAAAACTGATCCCATCCACCAGACTTAGAACCCATGCACTGAAGCAATGTGTGTGTCAAGAACCTCCATTTTGGACAAAATAGATTCTTGTACCATGTTTTCCCATCACCACTATAACCAGCAGCCTAAAGCCCTCTAAGAATGTCACTTTTAGGCAAATCAATCATTCCTCCTTCATCATCCAACTGTAATTTGGTCCTGACCAAAGTCTCAGTAACCACATATTCTTCCCCATCTATGACTGCAACAATCTCTGGTGGTCCATCTTCAATAGTCCTAGTTTGTGCCGTTTCCCAAAATTGTACAACAAGAGACTCATGAATAACATCCGGGTATTGGAGCAGAGCATATCGAATCTTGGACCTTTGAAGAAATTCCATCATGCCCAAATAATCTTCATCACCCTTTCCACGACCAAGAAAGGCATGTTTGTTATGATCTGCTTTGAAATATAGTTCAGCCATTGATTGAGAATTAAAAATTAGGGTTAGAAGTTCTGAAAGATGTTGAAATGGTTTTGAAAATTATATAGTGAGAGGGAATCAGTTAATTTGGGAGTGGGATATGCACGTCTTTGGTAAATATGGAAGTTACCAAACGTGGAATGAAACTGATCTGAATTATTGGAAAGAAATCCTTGACCAATAATCAACTAAGGCAAATCCCAATTAACTGACTCATCCGTAGAAACCAAATCAAACGGCTGAAAACAAATGGTCAATCCGCAGAAAATAGTCAAACGTTGACTATGGTCAACAGATCCATCCGCAGCACCACTCAGCAGAATGTACCCTTTAGTGGAAACTAAATATCTTTAACAAAGATCTTTTAAATCAAAATTCAAAGAACCCTTAATTATCTCCAAACTGCCTCGCATTAATGGTAATAATGACACGCGGTTGGGGGATCTTATAAATAAAGACTAATTATCCCTAAATCTCTCAACCTTCAAATCAAATCCCTAATTTTCATATCTCCAACTGAAAATACAATCATGGCTTCCAATCAACCCATCATCAACCTTGCTTCGGACTCATCAGATACTTCTGACTCATTAACATCTCCACCACCATGGAATATGCCAACACGTCCTCGTTGTCTTACAAAGGAACAAGCTAAGAAGAAGAAACATGATGTGCCTGCACCATGTTCATCATCATCTGAAGATCTTCCACCCAATCCCTCTGAGATTGATGATCCTGAGTATCAGAGAGAGTTGGAGAGAAAGTGGAATGAATTGGAGAGTGCAAACCGAGTTTCGAGTCCTGATGAATCTCTCATCTTCTTTACATCTTCTGATGAAGAGGATGATGAGAATGATGAACTTTACACTCCTACAACCTCTGATAAGCCTCAGTCATCTCGTCCAAGGAAAAGAAAAGTGAATTCCCCATTACCAAAGACTAGAAAAGTTGTGTTAGGTTTGCCCTGTCCTCAGTGGCAAGGACTCTTCAACATCAACAACAAAGACAAAAAGAAGACTGTGGAAGGCAAGGGCAAGAGTAAAGTAGAATAGGGACTTTGTTGTTTGTCTTTCACTTTTATTATCTTGTTTTGTACCTCTGAAGAATCAATAAAATTTGCTTTGGTTTATGATTACTTGTTTTAATTCTTCTGAGTAGCATTCCCCTGAATAATTTGAACTTGACTAATCCATCAGCAGGAACACACTTAACTACAAGATAACTAGTATCAGCAGCATGTTGGTCAAACCATTGACTTTCATCCGAAGTATCCAATTAAGTGGACAACTTGCACACTTAGTAATAGCTACTGACTCAACTACCTCCCATTAACTTACATTAACTCGAAGTAAACCCAAATCAGTTCTTTAAAAAGAAGTCTTCAAGTCATAATCAACTCACCATTCCACAAATAACATATCCTAAAGTCTTTCACACATTTACACCATGAAGCCATCCCCCAATGTCATTGAAATTTCTTCTGATTCATCAGAATCTACTTTTGACATACCTCAAATACAAAGATCATATTACTATTTGAATGAAGGTCCTTCAGAGTTATGCCCATCTCCTACCTCATCAGAAGAAACCACTGAGGCTAAGGAAACACCAACTCCTCTAGCTATGGTTGTCCCTGATTTCACCCCTGTTGCAGCATTCTTAACAAGTGAGATGGAAAGAGTCTGTGCTGATATGAGAAGAATCTCTGTCCCTGAAGAGCTACAGTCCTCAAGTAGAAAGAAGGGTCCATTGAAGGTGGTGCTTGGTCTTGCAGCTCCCAAACTCTGGAACAAAGATGTAGGACCTTAGGTATATCAACTTTAACACAAATATAAGCACTAGAAGAAGGAAAGATGGTGACTTGATATGAATAAAGTGTGGCGTTAGATTATATGAAAAAGAGTAATAAGATGAAGAGAACTTTTTATTAAAAACACACACAATACACACACAAGCACACCTTACAAATGAGAGGTAATGTGCCTTTTATAGTTCCATACATGATGCCTTAAGAGGCTTTCCATGGGCTTTCTAATGGGCTTGGGCTTGGACTTGGTTACATGGTTGGATAACTAGGCTTATAAAACATAGCACATAACATATTAGCTTGCCAAGTCCAAGGCCCAATGACTAAACTATTACTAATCTTAACAAAAGACACAAAGTTACAATATGAGAATGACCATCACTTCATAATACATATTTTTAATGCTAACAATCTCCCCCTAAGGGGTGGTCATTCGAATGATGCTCCACGTGAGTGGGCCTTCCGTGTTCTTTGTCTTTAACTTTGTGTGTCGTTGTAGAATAGTCTTTAGTCTTTGTTCCTTCATGCTTTGTGATCTTTGATAACTGATTTTTCATCGTTCTTTGTTCCTTTGTGATGTGGAGTTATCTGCCTTTTGTCACTTCTGCGTCTGTGGTGGTTGTTTGCCATTCCAACATGCTCATACATCTTTGGACTTAGATATTCATATGTACGTAGTTCCCTTTCTTTCACTTTGATCTTTAGTCTTAATACTTTGTAGATTCTTCTTTTTGGCGTAGAATCTTTCTTTGATCTTTGTGTTGCATAGATCTTTGAGGGAGCTTTCTTTAACTTCCAGATGTATGTATGAGCACGTGGAATCTGTCGCCATGGAGATGAAGTGTCCCTGCATATAAACAGTTAGCAATAAAACATCCGGTACTTACAGATAAGAATTAGAGATCGTCAACAGCATAGTGTGAAGACTCCTTCTAACCATTACCAAGGCCGTTCCCATGTCAGATACTCTCGAGAGAGCTTACAAGACCTACTTAGTAGCTCAATGACTGGGTGAGTCGCTGGGGATCACTCCACGACTGTAGACCGCTATGGAACCACCGAGAACACTAAGCGTAACCCATAAAGAATTACCGAAGTGACCTGCTGTCAGGGCTGCTTGATGTTGACCCTGGCAGGAGTTTCCATTCAATCATTGAGAAACACTTGTGTGAATTCTCTCATAAATGTTCTGGCAGATTGCTAAGATCTACGTAGGACTCTTGAGTTTACATCTGGCGTCCTTAATGATGAACAACCAGTGTAGAAATATTATGTGTTCCTATGAGATCTTTTGATGAATCTCGGGGCTCTAGACTCGATAAGTGCACATTTGGCTTCCTATGCGGAGATTAGGGAGAGGTCTCCTACTTCAATATCAACCATCTCTAAGAGACAGGTCGATAGATTATGCCGGTTCCCCGTGAGAATGAAACAAGCTCTTTTAAGAGAACTTGAGTGGTTAAGAAGGTTTAGTGTAGTGCGTCACTGGGTCCATGACGTCTTTGTCTTCAATACCGGTGTCACCTTAGTAACAACCAGTAGCATACGAATTATACCCGGTGTCTGCCCTAAGGTTGAACATATGGAGGGCTATTTCTTTTCACCCTTTATCATAACTTTTCTTTTTAATTCTTCAACCCCTTCTTTCTCCTTTCTCATTTTCTCCTTTTTTCAATCATACCTAAGGACTTCTAATTCTAATCTATTGGATTTGTCCTTGGGTAGATCCCTCCGGCTCTGGCGGATCATAGGACGGTTTTCCCTAACCTTAGTCACCTTATAACTCCATGACTATCCTATCATTGCCATGAAACCATTTATAGAAAATCTCTCAAAGTGTTTATGATAATAAAACACATTGTTGACACTTCGAGAGTTTTGAATTTCTTTTGAAGGACTCCCCCTTCACATGTGCTCATGAATTATTAAGAAATTTGCACATGCGTGAGGAGTTTGCGCTTTTTGAATTGATCCACTTTCAGTGAACATGACCGATTCGAGACACGCTTACATCACTAGTTAGACTAGCTTGAAATTATTACCCGTCCTGGTCAAGTCCAAAGAAAGTCTCTCGATATGGTACATTCTACTCAGACAAGTCCTATTCGAGACACGCTTACATCACTAGTTAGACTAGCTTGAAATTATTACCCGTCCAGGACAAGTCTTTTCGATTACTGACATTTTAAGCTTCGTCAATTCATTGGTACTATCTGAGTCGAGCTCTTTTGAGATTCAGTAACAAACTTTAAACATCTTTGATCACATTTTAATCATGTCTTCTCCCCCTCAAAAATAGCATATTGTGATATTTTTGATATCAACAGATTAAGAAAAGGCTTTTTGGAGAGAAAGACATATTAATTTTGCATGAATTTGGAACAATATTGTTTTTGTACTCCCCCTTAATGATAGCATATTTAAAATTACTTAAGGGTTTTGAGGGAGTTATCTTGAGCACTAATTTTGAGAGATTTTGAGAAATCTTTTGAACAATCTTGAAAAAGTGCTCAAGAATTTTGTTTGAAAACGAGTTTATGCTTGAAATCTTTTTTGTTTGTTTAGACTCGAACTTTTTGAAAAAGAGTTCGTCATTGAACGTACGAGTCCTTGATTTGAAAATAATCAGAAGTCATCATTAGGGTCCGGGTTTCGTACAGAAGTATACGAAAGCCATAGTGAAGAAAACATTTGAGAAACGACATGTTTTAGAAAAACATTAAAAAGAACTCCCGCTCAAGCATCTGTACATGTCCGTATCATTTTTGAATGACATTTCTAGAAACGTACAGAATATTGATTTATACGAGAGACATGTCGTGAGAAGAATATTTTTGTATTTTTTGAAATTTTATATTTTTGTATTTTGCTTTTGTTGGTTTTTTAAATTTTGTATTTGTTTTTTTCAAAAATATTTACAGCGAAGCGATTTTGAAAACATTTTTCAAGAAGATTCGAGAAGACGTTCTAGCTCCTCAGGAGTTAGGCTTCGCATGCCAATTCGTCGAACTAAACAGTCAAACCATTATTTTGGAAGGGCTTTAGTAAATAGATCGGCGAGTTGGTAATCAGTCTTAACGAAAAATAATTCAACAGTACCCTCTTCCACGTGTTCTTTGATGAAATGGTAGCGGACTTTGATATGCTTCGTCTTAGAGTGATGTACGGGATTGCACGAGATGGCTATGGCACTTTTTGAGTCACAATACATAGGTATTCTGTCAAAAGTAAAGCCATAATCTGAGCTATGTCCGCATCCATAGAACTTGGGCACAACACGCAGATAGAGACACATACTCGGCTTCGGCGGTTGATAGCACAGTACAATCCTGTTTCTTTGACGACCAGCTTACAAGCTTTTCACCCAAAAATTGTGCTCCACCTGATGTACTCTTTGCTGTAACTTGATCACCAGCATGGTCCGCATCTGAAAATGCTGTTAGATTAAACTCCGAATCCTTCGGATACCAAAGTCCCATGTTAATGGTGCTTTGTAGGTACCGAAAGATCCGTTTAACCTCTTTGAGGTGAAGTTCGGTAGGCTTTGCCTGAAACCGTGCTAACAAACAAACAGCAAATTGAATATTGGGTCGGCTAGCAGTTAGGTACATGAGAGAACCGATCATGCTCTGATATTTCTTCGGATCAATGGGTTTCCCAAACAAATCAGCACCTATTTTTGGTGAAGTGACCATTGGTGTACCAACAGAATCACAATTTTCCATTCCATGTTTTTTCAAAATCTCTATTGTATATTTAGCTTGATTGATAAAAATACCACGTGGGGATTGATGTATTTGTAAACCAAGAAAGAATTTTAGTTCCCCCATCATGGACATTTCGAATTTGCTTTTCATGAGATTTTCAAAATGTTTTGAATTGTTAGGATTGGTTGATCCAAAAATTATGTCATCCACGTAAATTTGAACGATCAAAATGTGATCTTTGAATTTTTTGATAAACAAGGTGTCATCAACCGTTCCTTTGGTGAAATTGTTTTTAAGCAAGAAAGATGATAGTTCGTCATACCACGCTCTTGGAGCTTGTTTTAGACCATAAATGGCTTTCTTAAGCTTGTAGACGTAGTCTGGATGATCTCTGTCGATGAATCCCTCTGGCTGACTCACATACACTTCTTCTTTCAGAGTTCCATTCAAGAAAGCTGTCTTAATATCCATCTGATAGACTGTGATGTTTTTGTGAGCTGCATAGGCTAAGAAAATCCGAACTGCTTCAAGTCTAGCTACAGGCGCGAATGATTCTTCGAAATCTATCCCTTCTTCTTGTGGATAACCTTTAGCCATGAGACGAGCTTTGTTGCGAATAACAGTCATTTCCTTATCCAGTTTGTTCTTCCACAACCACTTGAGGTCAAGAACACGTTTATCAAGTGGTCGTTCAACAAGTTCCCAACTGTCATGTAACAGGTATTGAAGAAATTCCTCCTGCATCGCTTCAATCCATGGGTTTTCTGCCATTGCTTCCTGAATGTTCTTAGGTACTTTGGTGTTTATTGAGCAAATGTAAATGCACAATTCGAGATCGGTGGCAAGTTGTCTCCTCGTCTGAACTGGCATTGAAGGATCACCAATAACATGTACTAACGGATGGTCTTTTTTCCATTGAAACGTAGAAGGGTACCTTGGGTGTAACGAATGTGTGTTAGATGGTTCTTGTAACCTTGAAGAAGATTCAGCAGAGTCTGTTGCAAACGGGTTTTCAAATATTTCTTCTTCTTCTAACGCATCATTGTTTGAATTATTTGTTGGTTCTTCTTGAAAATTTGTGTTTTGATTTTGCTCATCAACTCTTGGTAGTTCAGTTTCAAGTACTGGAATGGCTTGAGTAGATGTAGATGATGTTGAGGTAGTTGGTGCTTCAGCTTCGATTGTAGTAGATACATCTTGTGATGGTGGTGGTGGTTGATGGTTTTGAGCGGGTGCAGCGGAATGTTGTTGAGATGCATTAGTCGAAGTTCCACCATAATATTCATCAAACATTAACTCGAAGAAGTTTTCCAGTTCTTGTTCTGAAGGTTTATCCGTGTTTGTTGACTGAGCTCCTTGAGGCATGAGTCCTGAACTGATGTGTCCAGAAGTCTGCTGGTTTGGTTCGGGTCCTAATCCGTTTTGATTATAAGCCATTGGATTAAGCGCGGGTTCTAGAG
Source organism: Artemisia argyi (assembly GCA_030686995.1). Classification (NCBI taxonomy): domain Eukaryota; kingdom Viridiplantae; phylum Streptophyta; class Magnoliopsida; order Asterales; family Asteraceae; genus Artemisia; species Artemisia argyi. The sequence continues at coordinate 7,813,800 of CM060680.1, forward strand.
CGAGTCTCTCAGAAGCCATTTGTGAAATCTCGTCAAACTTCACATTCATCGTCTCCATTATCTTTTTCGTTCTTCTATTATACACCCTGAATGCCCTCGAGTTTTCTGAATATCCAATGAAGATTCCAATATCACCCTTAGCTTTCAACTTTCCTAGATCTTCTCTGTCATTCGTCGGATAGCACAAAGCGCCAAACACGTGAAGGTAAGAGATGTCAGGTTTACGGTTGTTCACTAGCTCATATGGGGTTTTATTGAATCTTGGATGTACTAGGGATCGGTTTTGAGTAAAGCAAGCAGTGGCTACAGCATCAGCCCATAAGAATAGTGGTGCACTAGAAAAAATAAGCATTGTGCGAGCAGCTTCCACAAGAGTTCGGTTTCTTCTTTCAACTACCCCATTCTGCTGTGGAGTTCTAACAACTGATGTTTGATGTGTAATTCCAACATCTTCGAGGTAAGTTCTTAACTCCTGATTCGTGAATTCTGTGCCGTTATCTGTTCTTATAATCCTTATTGGAGCTTGAAGTAGAACTTGAATACGCTTCAGAAAGGTGATGATGATGCCTGGTGCTTCATCTTTTGATCTCAAAAACTTTACCCAAGTATATCTTGAATAATCATCAACAATAACGAGAATATACTTCTTCCCATTAATGCTTTCAACTCTCATTGGGCCACATAAGTCCATGTGCAACATATGTAACCTTGCTTCCGAACTAGGTACGGTTTTGGGTTTATATGATGCTCTTTTACTTTTTCCTTGTTCGCATGATGGACAAAGGTGTTCCTTGGTGTATTTGAACTTAGGAAGTCCGGTGACGATGTTATCTTTGGCTAACTTGTTGATCGTGTCGAAATTGAGATGGGATAATCTTCTATGCCAAAGCAAGGACTTAGTTTCGGTTGCCCTTGTCATAAGACAAATTGGTGATGTAGAAGCCATTTGGTTGATGTCGATTGCATACAAGTTTGTTCCACGATTACCAGTTAAGAGATCATCGCCAACCAAATTTCTTATAAAAACCGTGTTTCTCCTGAATGCAACTTCTAAATCTGAATCACAAAACTGCCCGACTGAAAACAAGTTGTGTCCCAATCCTTCGACGTAGTAAACCCGAGTGATTAAAAAATTCCCAGACCGAAGATCTCCATAACCCAGAATAGCTGCTACATGATCATTTCCAAAGCGTACAGTTCCCATGAATTTCCAGACGAAATTGATCAGCAGCTTTAAGTTCCCGGTCATGTGCTTGGAGCAACCCGAGTCGACGATCCAAAGACATATTTCGATAACCTGCCAAGAACAGAAGAGTTTGTATTTGGAAACCGTTTTGAATTAGGTTCCATGGGGTTAGGAGTAAAATCTAAATCACACTCATAGACAGTTGCTACTTGTTTAGCTTGAGCTATTTCTAATTTGCCGTTCTGAAGAGTGAACTCTCTACCCGTTGGAATCCACATACAAAACTTAAGGTAGTTCCTAGGCATTCGACTACTAGTGGTAGACCTAAAGCGTGAAACTAATCTTTCTATAGATCTTGATCTGGCACTAGTTCCCTTTGGAACATACTTCTGTTTAGGCGTAACATTCACATTCTTAGAAACACATTCATCATGAACATCATTAATTAAACATTTCTTGCATATTAAACAAACAGAGTCATTACATGCAATAGAAACAGTACTTGTGACATTACATTCAGATGAAACATGTCTCTTATTACAAAGCGATAAATTCCTAGGGTGTTCTTCTACTTCTTCAACTTTATTCTTGCTACTACTCGTAGAAACAGGCGAGACTCTATTGTTCCTTGTATTGCTCCTAGGCTTTAGTCTGCTGCTCCTAGAGGTGCATTCTAATCCTGTAGAAGGTAAGGCACACACATTAGGATTTATATTGTTGTCCTTTTTAGCATCACTAGACTCTTTAGAATTATCCTTTTTGCACGCATTTGTCTTAGAAGTGGAGGCAGATGAATTATTGGGACTATCCTAAAAAGGCCAGGTGCTATCACTTTTGGTGTTTCGACAATCGCTTTTCCTTTATCAACAATCTTTACATTTTCACTTTTCTTAGGCACGGGTGTTGGAGTGACTGGTTTTGTCAAATCCTTTTTCTCATCGACTTTTGGAGCAAACCGTGAAATTGACATTTTTGGTTTTTGAACCGTGTTTGAAACATTTGGTTTCTCCGAAGTCAATGGCTTTGCAAACTTAGTTTCCTCACCCTTTCCTTTTTGACTTTCAAGCTGAGCCCTCAAACGATCATTTTGCTCTTTCATGTTCTTTAAGGCACGCTCATACGACAATTTGTCATACTTGCATTCTTCCTTTTTTCGATCAAGTTGTTTAAAATATGACACATTTTCTTTTTCAAGCTTTATAAGAGCATTTTCATATTTTGAAACAATTTCGGATGTCTCAGCTCTCAGTCTTTCATCGTCTTGAACAGAATATGTTTGTAAAATGATGGACATAATGTCAGTGGTCATAACAGCTTTGAAGAGAGAATCATTTAGGTTTTCCAAAACATTCATGTTTTCACGAGTATCATTAGCTTCGTTTACCAGGGATTTGTGGTCCTTGACAAATTCGGCCGTTTCTTTTAAGAAAGCTTGTTCAAAATGGATTACCCTCGCACTGATGTTATTCAGTGGGATAGTAATTTCATTTTCAAAAACCTTTTTCTGCTCAATATGAAAACTGGAATACCAATTGTTAATATTGATTGTAGTTTTAGAAGCAACGATATTTTGAAGTTCTTGAATTCTCTTTTTAACGTCATCCAAAATTTCTCTAGCCTCACTTGTATTAAAAGTGTTGTTTGAAGAAATTTGTTCCATTTTTTAAAGAGATTTGGAAACAATTACTTTCTTAGAAAACATTTTTGAGAATGGTCGTTTTATGGAAAACACAGATGGTTCTTTTTGTGGAACAAAAGTAATTCTCGAAAGTTTGTTCAATTTGTTGTAATCAATGGGTTTCAAATCCTTTTGTTTCATTTTAGTAATGCTCTCTTCGACATGTTCTATCGTTTGCACAGAATCCCGAACGACGGGAGGATCATGTTTGGTGTAAATCATATTACCATTATACAAAACATTCTGTTCTTGCTGAGCTTTCTTGAGATTACTGGGGGTGTTGTTACCAAGAGCCACTTTATGTTTCGTATGGTAAACTGGATTAGTTTGGTTTGAAATCATTTTCATTGTTTGACTTGACTGACCCGATTTAACCACTAATTCTTCTAAATGAGCAATCATGTGTTCTGACTCTACGATTTCGGCCAAAAGTTTGTCTTCTTTCTTTGCAAAGTCCTTTTTCAACTCATCCATTTCTTTTTCAAGATTGGTATAAGCTGTTTTTTGTTTAGAAAGTTGGTTTTGTAAATCAGAAATTTCCGCGTTTAAAGATAACCAGTTTCTAATTCAGACAATCTTTTGTTATGAAATTCAAAAGCTTTAACGTTTTCTTTGTAACTCTCAAGCTCAGCGGTCAATTTAACATTCGCGGCCTTAATATCGCGATTGACCTTTTTCACATTCTCAATTTCAATACGACAATTATTCAATAATGATTCAAACAAAGCACGTGTTTCATCATCATTCTCAGCATGCTGTGAAAGGAAGCCTCCATTATGATTCACATCTGGAGTTGCTGAAGGAGTATTGCTACTACTTGGCATGTCCAGGTATGTATTATAAGTGGGTGCTAGCTTCTCAGAATGTTGTTCCTCATGAGGAGACATATCAAATATATCATTATTGTGACATGTGTTGAAGTTGGATACCTCAGATGGTGCATTGGTGTCATAAACAGGAAGTGTATCAGAATCCGTGTCATACTTAGCTTCCTGAAGATTCACCATGAATATGCAGTTCGCATCGATATCCTCTCTATCTTCCATGTCATCCATAAGAGCCATAAAATCATTCTCCTATGCGTTCAACTGAAACCCTGCCTGAACCTTTTGTGCCAACATCACTGCTTTCTGTAAGTACTCTAGATCTTTCTTGTTCGGCTTAGTAGGACAGTTCCTTGTCATATGACCTACACCCTGACAGTTGAAACACTTTACCGGGTTACCCTGATTCACATTTCCCAAATTCCCAACTACTGGAGCTGCAACATTTCTATTCTGATTACCCATTGCCTGATTACCAACATTCTGACCCCTCTGATTTCCAACAAACTGACCCAACTGATTCCCTGCATACTGACCATACTGATTTGCTGCATTCTGATTCCCTGCATTCAGCATATTCTGATTCCCCATGTTAATTCCAGTAGCATATCCTTGCTGATTCCCATAAACTCCAACCATTTGGCCTCCGTTGCCCATATTGAAACTCAGCTGAGCAATCTGCTTATTGCGAGTGTTCGATGAAATCCTTTGGTTGTTGTTTGTTGGTGTAGAATAGCGTCCTTGGAATGCCTTTGACAGAAAAGCAAACGCTTGGGTCAATGCTGCAGTAGCTTCATCATTTTCAGTGAATTCTGGTTCTTGGAATTGTTGGTATTGCTGTTGTGGAATAACATGTTGTTGTTGCTGTGGGTAGAACTGTTGTTGGTAGACCGGTGTTGGTTGTTGAATGTATGATGGTTGCATGTAGTTGTGAGTGGAAGATGATGATGGTTGTTGTGTGTTCACTGGTAGCGGTGTTGGTGTAGTAGCAATTAATGCGAGAGGATCATGATTCTTTGCCAATCTTTCTTTCCTTACTTCATTAGCCTCAGCTTGGTTTTGCTTTAAAAAGTCATAGAGTTGATCATAATTCACCTTATGTAAATCCTTTGTTTGATTGACAATTGTAACATAACGACCCTATTCTTCTGGAAGGTTATTGATGAATTTGATGTTTGTTGCAATTGTTCGAGGTGTCAACTTGTTTCTGATTAACTCATTCATCAAAGTGCAAAACCTTGTTTAGTAAGATTCAATCTGTTCACCTTTAGTGGATGTAAAGTTCTCCCATTCCGTAAGAAGTTTGTTCTCAACGTCCTGTTGTCCAATCTCTGTTCCATGACATATCCTTCTGACACGTTCCCACATAGCATAAGCAGTTTCACAACTGTCGACCGCAGCGAAGATCTCCCGTGGTAATCCAAGTTGGATTAAATGCATTGCCATATCATCAGCGGCGATCTGCTTCTTGTCTTCCTCTGTGTAATCTGCTTCTGTTTGTTCACGCACGAATGGTTGAGTAGGAGGTGTTGCATTTGGATTACCTTCAATTTGAACTTGTCGTGGCTTGAATGGACCATTTGTAATGGAGTTGATCATTAATTTACCATCAGGCTTTGTTTTGATGTAACGAAGCATGCGGCTTGTCCATGGGAGATATCCACCTTTTTCAAGCATTAGAGGTCGGTTTTCCGCACCGGCTGCATGAATATCTTGCTGAGTAGCCATTGATGAAGTGTGGATTGATAAAGTTGATTCTTGGATCGATTCAACGAAGTAGGAGTTGTGTTTAGTGTAAGTTGATGCAAGTTTGTATGGTGAAAAATTCGATCTGGAACCTTAAAATCTCAATAACTTCTTCTCGGAGCGTTTTTAGGCTTCGAAACTTGGGTTGAATGAATATATTTATTCAACGTGTCCTTCTTCTCGGTCTCACGGTCGTTTTGACAGCTGATTCGTCGAAAACGGAGTTACGGTTCAAAAGTTATGGCCGTTTGAAGTTTGGTTGTCAAAAAGTCAAATTCTTATGCATAAACCCTGAACTTATGCGTAAACAGTAATCTTACGCGTAAACTCTGAATCTTACGCGTAACTTGGAATCTTATGCGTAAGGTTAAGGTTATTCGTAAAGTGTAAGGTTAAGCGTAAACACTAATTTTATGCATAAACTTGAACTTTACGCGTAAGCTGTAACTTATGCGTAAGAAATGTTTATGCGTAAGGTTAAAAACTAAACAAATCTCTCAAACTTGTCCAAGCTTGAAAGATATCCCGTGTCGAAGTATTCCACAAACTTATCCAAGTCAGGGAAGTACTGAGTACAACTTCTGCGTAGAAAAACTTATGCGTAAGAACTTATGCGTAAGATCTTATGCGTAAACTCCAATCTTAGGCGTAGAATCCAATCTTAGGCGTAGGATCTTATGCGTAGGATCTGAACTTATGCGTAGGACTTGCAACTTAAGCGTAAAAAGAGGGTTTTGACCCTAGTTACTCGTAGGAAAAGGGTTTTGACCTCAAACTTACGCGTAAACAGTACTTTTATGCGTAAAAAGTACCAAAATGTACTATTGACAGCTTTGAAATCGTACTATGCTCAAAATCTTACGCGTAGAATGACCCAAACAGCCAAAAAATCCGATTTTTTCAACCAAAAACACTTTTTCCACTTGATTCTTTTGATCAAATCTTTCCCAAAACACTTAGAATCACTAAAGCTTCAAGTAAAACAACAACTTTAACACTAAAACACTTAAAGATCAAGACTTTTTAAAGAAAAAGTGCACTTTTGCAAGAAAAAATGCAACTTTTTAAGAAAAAACTTGAAAAATACGATTACCACACACTCCTAAATCATTGTTAGGCGAATGATACCACTTGTAGGACCTTAGGTATATCAACTTTAACACTAATATAAGCACTAGAAGAAGGAAAGATGGTGACTTGATATGAATAAAGTGTAGCGTTAGATTATATGAAAAAGAGTAATAAGATGAAGAGAACTTTTTATTAAAAACACACACAATACACACACAAGCACACCTTACAAATGAGAGGTAAGGTGCCTTTTATAGTTCCATACATGATGCCTTAAGAGGCTTTCCATGGGCTTTCTAATGGGCTTGGGCTTGGACTTGGTTACATGGTTGGATAACTAGGCTTATGAAACATAGCACATAACATATTAGCTTGCCAAGTCCAAGGCCCAATGACTAAACTATTACTAATCTTAACAAAAGACACAAAGTTACAATATGAGAATGACCATCACTTCCTAATACATATTTTTAATGCTAACAAAAGACATGCAATCCAGAGGAATCCACAAGAAGATGCCAGACCCATAGGACTTGGGTAAAGGGAAAAGAAAGATGGATTAGGCTATTTCTTGGGGGTGTGTTGGTGTGTTGGTATGTTGGTGGTTGATTGCAATTTAGGGATGTGGTGGTAGGATGGTGGTTGTTTATTTTGTTGATGTTTTATGTATTCTATGTTTCTTCTGATGACTGATCTTGATGTACCAAGCTTGCCACAAATGAATAAAATTCATTTTTATGTCTTTACATCTTATTCCACTGACTGTAGACCATTGAACATCAGCAGGAACATGACCTGAGACCATACATTTACACAAAACACAAAAACACAAAAGAACAACCATAATATTGTACAAGATTAGTAAAAACCTGCAAAAGAAAGTTAGTAAACCTAATAATCTACATACATAATAAATACAACATGTATAATCCTCCCCTGAGGCATATGCCTCCCCTGAGGCTTATGCCTCCCCTCAAACATTGCATTCAAGGGTTAACCATCCCAATATTGACAACCAGGTGATTAAACCTAGGTCCATCAAAAGCTTTTGTTAACAAATCAGCCACATTATCATCAGTGTGAATCTTAAGCACTTGAATTAGATGCTTCTCATTTGCATCTCTTATAAAATGGTGCCTAATTTCTATGTGTTTAGTTCTCTGATGAAAAACAGGATTTTTAACAATGGAAATAGTACTTTGATTGTCAATGTAGATTTTAGTGTTCATAAAGTTAAACCCATAATCCAACATCTGATTTTGAATCCAAAGTACCTGGCCAAAGCAATTGGCAGCAGCCACATATTCTGCTTCAGTGGTAGAAGTAGCCACAATGGTTTGTTTCTTGCACTGCCAAGAGATGAGTCTTCTTCCCAGAAATTGACAACCTCCTGTTGTGGATTTCTTATCCAAATTAGCTCCAGCATAGTCACTATCACTGTAAGCCTCTAACACAAATAGTGAATCCCTTGGGTACCAAAGGCCTAGTTTGGGTTGGCCCTTGATGTACTTGAAAATTTTCTTCACTGGATTTAGATGAGAAGTCAAGGGAGTGACTTGATGCCTTGAGCAAGCACTGACAGCAAAAGTAATGTCAGGCCTAGAGGCTGTGAGATACATGAGTGAGCCAATCATGGATCTATACAGATGAACATTAATAGCCTCATCTTGCTCATTTGGATTCTTAAGCTTGGGTGGTTCATATGGAGTGGTAGCAGTCCTCAAAAGTTCAAAGTCAAACTTTTTCAAGATATCTTTAACATATTTCTCTTGATGAATAAAGATCCCTTCAGGGTGTTGTTTGACTTGTAGCCCTAGGAAAAAGGTTAACTCCCCCATTGCACTCATTTGAAATTCACCTTTCATCAAATCTTTAAATTTCCTGCACCATGCTTCCTTTGTGTATCCAAAAATGATGTCATCCACATACACCTGTACTAGAATGATATCCCTGGAGTTCTTCTTAATAAAGAGGGTCTTATCAATAGCTCCTCTTCTGTATCCATGCTCCAATAGAAATGTAGACAATCTAGCATACCATGCTCTTGGTGCTTGGTGAAGTCCATAAAGTGCTTTGACAACTTTGTACACCTTTTTGGGATGATGGGGGTCTTCAAAGCCCTGTGGTTGAGTAACATACACTTCCTCTTCAATTTTGCCATAAAGGAAGGCACTTTTGACATCCATCTGATAGACCTTAAAGCCCATATATGAGGCAAAGGCTAAAAATAGTCTAATGGCTTCAACCCTAGCCACTGGTGCAAAGACCTAAGTGTAGTCAATCCCTTCTTCTTGTCTGAAACCTTGAGCCACCAATCTTGCTTTATTTTTAACCACAATACTTTTGGCATCCCTCTTGCATTTTAAGATCCACTTGGTCCCAATTGCAATCTTCCCTGCAGGCAGATCAACAAGTACCCAAACATCTTGATTCTTGAATTGTTGCATCTCTTCCTGCATAGCTTCAACCCAACTAGGCTCACTCAAAGCCTGTTTAATGCTTGTGGGTTCAACTTGAGACAAGAAACAAGCAAACAAACAATGCTTCTGATCTGTGTGATTGTCTCTCTTCTGAGTGGATACATAAGTCAAAAATGCACACTGCCCAAACTTGGTATTCTTAATGGCACTCCTGGTGAGTACCATTGCATTTGGATCACCAAGTATATTATCTTGTGGATGTATGGTGTTGATCCTTTTAATGGTAACAGGATTAACATCAATTGAGGTATCAAGATTGGTTAAAGTGGGAGCAAAGTCTTGATCATAGGAAGCTGATTGAAAAATGCCATCACTTTGCTCAACATTAGCTAGATCTGAGGGAGTTGGAAACTTGCCATAAGGTTCATCTAAGCTTGTGGAAGCTTCAGTGGAAACAGGGACTGCAGCAGAAATTCCTTCAGCAGAATCTCCATCAGCAGAATCAACAGATGCATCAGCTGATGCATCAGCAGAATTAGATTTTCTGCTTTCTTCAACTGCAGCTTGTTTTAAGAGGGCTTCAGTGTCTTGAGCAAATTCAAGACCAAGTCACTTAGCTTCCTCAGCAGCTGCATGTTCTTGCTTTTTGAGTCTAGCAAGATCTTCTGCATAGGTTGAATTTTCCACATCATCAGCAGATTTGGCATTAGAGGCTTCTTTGGTAGGTGGATCTTCAAAAATAGTGGGTTCATCACATTCTGAATCACTGTCTAAATCATCCTGTAGGGTACCTGCATTGTGAGAAGATGACCCTTGTGCACCTGCAAAGGGGTTAGTTTTGTGCCTAGTATAACCCAAATAATCTGTAAGATAATCAAGGTCAAAATACCATTCATGACATTTTCCTTGAACATTAACATTCTCTTCCAGAAACTTCAGGTTTAGAGTCTCTTCTATCTTCTTTGCAGCCAAATTATAAACCCTATAAGCCTTGCTGTGTGCTGAGTAACCAACAATATATCCTTCAGCAGCTTTAGCTTCAAATTTGCCTAGGTGATCACTTGTATTCAGAATGGTCACCTGACAACCAAAAGGTTTCAAGTGTACAATGGTAGGCTTCTTCCCTGTCAATAGTTCATAGGGTGTCTTATTGTGAGGTCTAGTAATCAACACCCTATTTAGTCCAAAACATGGTGGGAAGCTTAGAGTCAGCAAGCATAGATCTTGCAGCCTCTATAAGGGTTCTATTCTTCCTTTCAGCAACTCCATTCTGTTGTGGAGTCCTAGGAGTGCTATAATCTCTTTTAATACCCTTTAAACCACAAAGTTCAATAAGATTGGCATTTTTGAACTCTGTCCCATTGTCACACCTAATACCTTTAATCTTCTTGTTAAGCTGATTTTCAGCTAGAGCCATAAATTCTTTGAGTGCCTGAAAGGTTTGATCTTTGGTCACTAAGAAAAATGTCCAACTGAATCTACTGAAAGCATCAGTGATCACCAAACAGAAGTACTTATGATCAATACTCCTGATGGATGTGGGACCAAAAAGATCCATGTGAAGCAGCTGTAATGGTTCTGAGATTATGCTCACAGTGGTGATAGCCTTATAAGAAGCTTTGTGTTGCTTTCCCTTGTTACAAGCCACACAATTATGCTCATTGGTGAAGATCTTGGAAGGAAGTCCATGAACAAGTCCATCTTTAGCAAGTTTGTTGATGACTTTAAAATTAACATGTGCCATCCTCCTATGCCATTTTGTAGATTCATCCAAGGATGCTTTAGCCACCAAGCAAGTAAGATCACCTTCTGGCTTGACATCATTCAAGTCAAAGGTATACAGATTATGGTTTCTTGGAGCCTTAAGTAACACAAGATTATCATCAGGCATTTGGAATTCAGGTGAAAGAATGAAACAACCATCTTCAGTAAAAAGCACAGGAAGCTTTTTGTCACAAATTTGTGAGACTGAAAACAAATTGAATCCTTGAAGCTCCTTCACATAATAGAGATTCTCAAAATCCACCTTTGGAGTCCTAATGGTTCCTTTGCCAGTAATCCTTCCTACTCCACTTCCAAACCTCACAATGCCTCCATTAAAAGGCACAAAGTCATCCAGCTTCTCTTCATTACCAGACATATTTCTTGAACAGCCACTATCAACAATACCTAAGTCTTTATTAAGAAGAGGATGTTCCTACAACAAAGAAAGTTAATATACAACAACAACAAATATATAGAGACTTAAGTCATAAAAGACTTTAGCCTGCCCTGTGAATCATTCTGATGAACCCAAGATGATGAGTTAGATCCACAATTGTTCATTGATTCCCTGTAGTTAAATGGTCTTCTATGTGTCCAAGAACAATCTGCTGAGGACTTTTCAGCAGAATCCCAAGTACCCCTTCCCATACACATTTGGTCAGTATATTCATACCAGTTATTAACACCATTAAATGGTTGAGATCCATATCTATTTCGATTGGTATTCATATATCTATTATTAAAAACAGACCTATTTGAATAAACAGGCCAATCAGCAGGAGTGGAATACATTCTACTGACATGAGAATTGGTCTGTGGAGCTAGAGAGGGTTTGGTAGTAGTCCACTTATATCTAGGTCTATTGTTAATAACAGAAACACCCATCCTCTTTTCATGAAAATCACAATCCTTAATTAAATGCAACTTGCTACCACAAACAAAACACTTCTTTTTCTTATAAGATTTATTAAATCCAAAAGATGTCTTATTAAACATAGAATTATTCAAACAAACATCAGAAACAGAATTGTTTTGTAAACACTGAAAGGAATTGTTTTTATAAGAAGTAAATAACAAGTCTTCAGAAGAGGCTGGTTGATAAAAAGCTTCATCAGCAGCAACTTCAGAGTCCACAGACTTGTATGTTGACTTGTCAGAAATCTTTGTTGAGGACTTGGGTGAGTCTGACTTGGTCTTGGAATCACAGCTGACATAACTAGAGGTCTCTGAGGTCTTGTCCCTGGAAGAACAAGAGACATAAGTGTTAGAATCATTACTAGATATACTTCTAGTGTCAGGGGAGTCATTGATCCTAATGCCAGTGGTTTCCTTTGATTCTGGTGAGTCAAACTTATGGGATGTGGGTTGAGGGGTTCCTATGGATGGACAGTCTTCAGACTTATTTGGCAAGTCTTTAGACTTTATGCCAAAGAGATGGTGTGAACCATCAAAGTCAGAAGATTTGGTAGTGGGCATAAATACACCTCTGATAGGTTCTGGAACAGCATGCATCTCACCTTCTTTTAGATAATTAATGGGGATAGAATAATTATGGTTCTTTTTATCTAAATAGTGATTAGCTTCTGGACCTACATACTTCTTAAACCCTAGTCCTATCTCAGAAGTAACAGACTTACTACTGTAGAGCAATCTAGATAATTTATCACCTGAAACTAGCCATTCTTTATGCCTAGCTACTTCTTTATCCAGTTTCTCTTGCAAAATATTTTTCTCAGACTGAATTCTAGCTTTTTCTTTTTTAGAAAATTTTAATTCATTGCTAGCACATTCTAAATCTCTACTTAAAACTCTAATCTTTTCCTCATAAGCTAATTGATTCTGTTGAAACCACACCTTTTGTTGTTCTAATGTTTTAAAAGCTTCTTTATAAGTTGCAGCTTCAATAAAACAAGCATTATATTTTGGTTTCATATCATCATAAGCTTCTTTTAGAGTTGTATATTTAGAATCACAATCACAAGCACAAGTAGATACCTGAGGAGAGATTCCCATGAGACCAAAGCTATCATCACAACTAGCCATGCAGGAGATTTGTGGAGAGTTGCTTGTATCATCATCATGCTCATTCCAGTCCAGATTAGTATCTATAGCAGTGATCAATGCCTTTGATTCTCCAGCTTCCACTTCTTTCTTTCTTGTATGCTGAATACCTGGTACTGGCTTCACCCTTCTTGGCTGTGCATTCTCTTGCAAAGTGACCAATTTCTCCACAAGCATAACACTTCACCTTCCTTCTATCAAACCTATCTGCATCTCTTCCTTCAACATTGAGCTTTTTATCAACCTTTTGCTCAAATCGCCTCACCTTGAGAGATAGCATAGCCATTTGCCACTTTAAGTCCAATTCTTCTAAAGCAAGTTCATCAATCTGCTCAAAATCTTCATAAGCTATTTGTTGCTGTTTATCAACTTCAGCAACAAATGAATGAAGTACATCTTCCATCACATTGCTAATCTTTGGATGAGTTATTGGATTAGCACTTGAGAAGGACAATGTGGTAATTGGAAGACTTTGGCTTGGGGTGGATGGACTTGAGTAAACCTGTGGTGCTGAGGATGGACTTGAATAGGTATGTGGCATGTAGTTTGTATTAGAACTTACAAATGCAGATTGTGAAGGAGTTGCTGCATATGGAGAGAATCCCTTTATGTCACCTTCTAAAGCTCTGAGTTTGTTGTACAAGTCATCAAAGGTGAGGTAGTCCAAGCCACCTTTGGTTTTCAATGATATACTCACCTGAGACCATGAGGGAGGCAAGGCTCTTAGAAACCTAGAGTTCACCTCCTCATTGTCAGGTCTGGCCAACAGCTGATTCAAGTGACTCAGAATCTTCTGAAACCTGTCATAACCTTTGTGAAGACCTTCTTCTTCAGTGATCTTGAATTCTTCGAACTCCATCTTCAGCATACTTTTTCTCATCCTCTTTGATTCTTCATTCCCACTAAATCTAGCTTTTATGGCCCACCAGATTTCTCTTGGATCAGTCATGGAATGAAAATCTCCCATGTGGTCATCAGGGATTGCCTGCAGCAATATGGTTCTTGCTTTGTTCTCCCTTTGTATAGCAAGAATTTCTTCAGCAGAAACAGGTTCCAAAATTGTAACTTTACCATTAGCATCAACAGTTTGCTTTTTAGGACGACAACCATTGAGTATAACATTCCAGAGGTTATAGTCAACACTTGCAATCCAGTTCTGCATCTTCATGGCCCAGATTTCATACTCATCCTTGCTAAGAAAAGGAAGTTTTGCATTGCTGTTGGAGAAGGCCACCTGTTGTAGTTGTTGAGTAAGAGAGCCTGCTTCTGAGAGAGCAACATCACCACCTGGTTTTTCTCCCATTGGTACTGATTGAATAGTTATGTGATTGTGTAGAGGTTACAGAGAGTATCTAGTGGCTCTGATACCACTTGTATGGATCTATATCTTGATAGATTACGAGCCAATAGATCGTTAGCCAACTAATGTAATCACTAGTTAAACTAAGTTAGATAATCTCTGTGAGCTTGTAATTATGCGGAATATAAAAACAAACTTATATTAAACTTGATCCTCTATGGATCGATAAACTAATAATATTAATGAAACTCGTACTAGAAACTTGTTACTATTACAATGACCTAGGGTTCCTTATATACTAGTGGAAACCCTAACCTTTCTTACAAGAAACAAATAATGAAAAACTAATAAAAGATATTCTACATATCTTGTCCTAAAATACATAAGTTATATCCACGGTTAAACTCTATCCGTAGAATCTCTAGATGTCCGCAGGAACCAGTCATCAGCAGAAAGTCACTAATCCTTCCGCAGGAACCTGTCAGCAGTATCTATCAGTAGTATCTTCAATAATTCCTTACATACAATTTGAAAACGGATCTTAGACGACGATTATCAAATGTAAGGTGTTTGATAATCCTTTTCACAATCATTTTCCCAATCACAATCATTTTCCCAATCACAATTATTTTCCCAATCTGATCAAATGTAATGTGGTTAATCTAATACAATAATGGCAATGACAAGTTTATCATAAGGTGTTTGATAAAATGTGGGGATTGTGTTAGTGCACGTAAGGTGTTTGATAAAATGTCTGTTAGGAATGTATATTCTTGGAATGGGATGATTAGTGGGTATGTAAAAGTTGGGATGATTCGGTCTGCGAGGGGTTTGTTTCAAGGTCATTTAAGTCTTCGTTTTTAAACAAAGGTCAGTAGTTAGAATCTAGTTTAGTCCTTTTAGATGCAATTTTTGGTTCAAAATAGTTACAAATGGTTTTTACAAGTTGGCATAATCTGGTTCATTAACTTTTCCAAGTCAAATCCACCAATTTGACCCATTTCATTCACTGCTGCAGTAGCAGCTCTTACAGCCCCCATGAGTTAAAATTTGGCATGCTTGTTCTTGGCTTGCTAATCTAATGGCTTTTGATTTTTCTGAGCTTTTTTTTCCTAGTTGATAGATAGCTTGAAGGTGACCCCCTAGGCTTGCAATTCCCTTGCACACTTACTGTTTCAGTAGTTGCAGCCCTGCACAAGAACCTGCCAAACAAGCCCTTTTTTATCTTGGTTCTAGTTTAGCTTAAGTTAGTATTTATTTTTGATTCTCATTACACTAGTATCCAGTAGTATGATGTACTTATAGTTTATCTTGAATTTTATTTTTGAATTTTTTTACTAAACCTGCTCATCAGCCATTCAACCATCTGTCCACTTATGCTTCATGGTTACTTATGTCATCTAACTTATCTTAGTGTACTGATCTTGTTCCCTTTAGTCCATGTAGGCCTCATCTAGCAGCCTAGCTTAGTTTCCCCCTCCTCCCTTCCAGGTCTGCACTTTTGCTTGACCCAACAGCCTCCTTAGAAGCTAGTAGTAGAAGCCCATATAAGCCTATTAAGGTGTGAATTTTGATTCACAGCTAGTTCAATGTTTGCGTTATGTAGTAAGTGAGTTTTGATTCACAGCTAGTTCAATGTTTGCGTTATGCTAGTTCAATGTTTGCAATGTTTGCGTTACAAAATTTTTATGAAGCTTGTGTGGTAGCTTAAAGTGAGCTGCAGGGAATGCAATCTCCCCTGCACCTCAGTTTTACCCATTCTGTCTAAGGCCACACATTGCTCACTTGTTGATCATTTGGCTTGATTTGAGTTGTTTTGGATAGCTAGTATCCATTTGTTGTTGCATATACCATTCTTTTGTCCTGTATTGCTTATTTCTTAGCTTATTTGGTACCATAGAGTTGCCTTTGGTCATTGCATTGTCTGTTAGTATAAGCACTCCACCAAGCTTGTTGATTTCTTGTTCCCATTTGATCTAGTGGAGATTGGTAGTTGTTTTCTAGTTGTTGTTAGTTGTTTGAGTTATATTTGTCCATATTTACTTTTAGTTTGTGCCTAAGTGCTGAATTGTTGCAACTGCTTATTTCAATATATCACTTTGTACATTAGCCTACTGAACCAGTTTCCCAAGACCACAACAAGCTCAAACCTTGAGCTTAATCCTTGGTCTTGGACAATTTGGAAAGCCTTTCTAGTAGACTTTTAGGTTCCACATTCATTTTGTACCCTGGGTTACCCCTGTGGGCACTTTATTTAGTCGCTGACTTTTAAGTGGTTTTTTTTTTTTTTTTTTTTTTTTATATTTATTTTATTATTATTATTATTATTATTATTATTATTATTATTATTATTATTATTATTATTATTATTATTATTATTATTATTATTATTATTATTATTATTATTTTTTAATGAATAGCCAAGTGATAATTCAAAAAAAGCCTAATAAGAAATTAGGCAAATTATACACAGGTAGAGACCACAAGTCTCGGATTGTTAAACCACTCGATCCAGTTGAACGAGCATTATTGCTTTTAAGTGAAAGTAAAACACGGATACCGAATAGAAAGAAACCGAGAAAGCGAAAATGACAAACCTAGCTACTAGTTTTTTCACATTTTTTCCTAACAAATTTTGATTTTGTCTAAACACCCATTTTTCTCTTACGAATGTTTGATTCATGATATTTATTCCAGCCATTTCTTGAATTTTTGTGAATTTAAAAAAAACTTGCAAATATTTTAGCTATACATCACCTTAGCGACAGTTCAGTATTTTGACTTTTATACCTTATTGACTGCTATAGCATAGCCAATTACCAATGAAATCTTGTAATTAGTAAGCAACAAATAGTGAAGGATCTTCATCTAATCAACTCTTCACCTTCAGCGACACTTATAAACCAATCCTTAAAATCAAATTCACCTTCCAAGCAATCCCAATTTATCCCCGCCCATCAACAAGTCCAAATTCTCCTCTGAGACATTCATTTAAAGACTCACTGACGTATATGGCAAGTCTGGTCTTACAATGATGAATACATGGCCGGTCCTTAGGTTTTTGATGCCCTGAGTGGGACGATGAAAGATGCCTCGGTTAAATTTTATAAATATACGACACACATCTTTTTAGATGCTTAACATCGATCCAACAAAAACATCATATCAACTAGGGGTGAGCATGGGGCGGTTTGGGGCGGTTTTTGACTAAAACCAAACCTCGAACCGAAAATTTCGGTTTTTAAGAATTGCAAACCGTTCGGTTTTGGTCTTTCAGTTTTGGCTTTTCGGTTTTTTTTAATTAAATCGGTTCGGTGTCGGTTTTTTTTCGGTTTTCTTTTTTGCTTTCTAATTTACCAATTTGTTAACTCAAAAGTTATTACATAACAAAAACGTCAACAACAAGTGCCCCATTAATAATCACTTAAACATGATAAGTTGCAATGCAAAAAAAACATATGAATGAAATGAGATAGTAGGCTACAAATTAGAAACACCATCTTTGTCTTTCTACTTTGAGTACTTTCTATACAAACGTTATCTGTATATACATCACTAGAAGTCCACGAGACCACGACGTCGCTAAAACTCAAATGTCACCATTATTACAACTTTCCGAACTAATCTTGTATATTTTTCCGTAATTGTTCTCATGTTAAAATGATTTTTGCCTGTTTGGCCAAGATTATTATGGCTCGAAAATAAAAACCGAACCAAAACAAACCATAGGAACCGCTAATAAAAATAGCCATACAACCCAAATAATGTAAAGTACAAGTAAAATTCATGCCTCATACAACTACAATCACGCCAGAAACACTTTGCAATGCTTTAGAACAATAAAATAAAGAATTATCAACATGAAAGAATTAGATGTGATAACAAATGGGGAATTCCCTTATGATAGTTCTCGCCAAGTTAAACTACGTACATATTAAATCATTCATAGATATATAAAATACAACTGACAGAATTAACATTAGATTTTTGTGCATACGAATAAATCATCAAAATAATATTGTTCTTTTCATTTTCCTTACAAACAATTAAACTATGAGTATGAAAGAATCAAAGCCTTTGTCTTTCCGTTGTCCATGGGTTGCGTCTTCGAGATAGTCTTCCAGAATTAACATTAGATTTAAACATGAGACAACGCCGTTGGTTAGAATTGCTTAGCGATTATGATTGTGAAATCCGTTATCACCCAGGAAAGGCTAATGTAGTAGCAGATGCATTAAGCCGGAAAGAAAGACTAAAACCTCTCAGGGTTAGATCGTTAGGCATGACTATTTGTTCACCCCTCCCAACTCAAATCATTATCGCCCAGAGCGAAGCTCTCAAGAAAGAAAATCGACCAATTGAAAAGATTTTTGGTATGCCTGAAAACGAAAACGAATTTGTGAAAAGATCAAATGGAATGCTTTGTTTCAAGGAAAGAAGCTGGATTCCTCTCTTCGGAGGTATTCGTGACCTTATCATGCATGAGTCTCACAAATCAAAATACTCCATTCACCCAGGTTCCGACAAGATGTACCAAGATCTTAAGAAACTATATTGGTGGCCGAACATGAAAGCCGACATCGCTGAGTACGTCAGTAAATGTCTAACATGTTCAAGAGTAAAAGCAGAATACCAGAAACCCTCCGGATTACTCACCCAACCCGAACTCCCCATGTGGAAATGGGAACGTGTTACAATGGACTTCATCACCAAACTTCCTAAAACCTCTACTGGCTACGATACGATATGGGTTATCGTTGATCGTCTCACCAAGTCAGCTCATTTCCTACCAATCAAAGAAACTGATGAAATGAACACACTTGCTCAGATATATCTGAAAGAAATTGTGTCACGACATGGAGTGCCGATTTCTATTATATCAGATCGTGACAGTCGTTTCACGTCTCATTTTTGGAAATCATTGCAAAAAGCTTTAGGAACAAAACTGGATATGAGCACAGCTTATCACCCACAAACCGATGGTCAAAGTGAGAGAACTATACAAACCTTAGAAGATATGCTACGCGCTTGTGTCATAGACTTCGGAAAAGGTTGGGACAAACACTTACCATTGGCAGAATTCTCATACAACAACAGTTATCATACCAGTATCAAGGCAGCACCATTCGAAGCACTTAACAGTAGAAAGTGTAGATCACCCGTTTGCTGGGCAGAAGTCGGAGAAATACAACTAACGGGACCGGATCTAGTTCACGAGACAACCGAGAAAATCATCAAAATCAAACAACGTTTACAAACCGCTAGAGACCGACAGAAAAGTTACGCCGACCTAAAAAGAAAACCCATGGATTTTCAGATCGGAGATAAAGTTATGTTAAAAGTATCACCATGGAAAGGAATGATACGATTCAGAAAGAGAGGAAAATTAAACCCAAGATACATCGGTCCATTCAAAATCCTAGAAAGAATTGGACCCATGGCATATAAACTTGAACTACCCGAGGAACTTAGCCGAATTCACAACACTTTTCATGTGTCAAATCTCAAGAAGTGTTTATCCGATGAATCTTTGGTCATTCCATTGAAAGAATTACAACTTGATGACAAACTCGTTTTTACCGAGGAACCAGTAGAAATCATGGATAGAGAAGTCAAACAACTGAAACAAAACCGTATCCCTATCATAAAAGTTCATTGGAACTCTAAACGAGGACCAGAGTATACTTGGGAACGCGAGGACCAGATTCGCACCAAGTACCCACACCTCTTCTCTTAGACACCCTTGGCAACCCTCCTAAACTCGAATTCCGGGACGGAATTCACTGTAAGGTGTATGTACTGTAGCCTCTCGTAATTTTCCCAACGGTTAGTAAATACTTACAAACTATTACGTTATTTAAATACCCACTTTTATGTACGATTTTTTTTTTTTTTTTTTTAGACTTGATATATAATTCACAACGGTAAAATTGTGATCTATCTTTTGCTTAGAAACATTGCTTACACACAAACCTAGATAGTCTAAATTATCGTGAATATATATATTTTAAACGTTTATATTTTTATAATATACGTTTCGTATATTTAAGGTACAATATTTATATATTCCCGGAGCCTACGAAAATTCTCGAGACTACTCATTAATATTATTTGATCGTAACCCAACTAACAAACCAAACGGACCCTTTTAATTTTTCTTTCTTTTTCTTGTTGGGCCGAGAACACAAGCCCAGCCCACCCCCCTTTATATTTTCTTTGTTTTTCTTTTTCGTTCCCAGCCTCGACACACCCACAAACCACCTCATTTTCTTTCGTTTTTGACACACGACACTATTATGTTATTGCACCTTCTAATTAACTACCTAACAAAGAATGGAGAGGGACAAATCTCGCTACTTGAATCAATCATTTGGTCAATTAATTCTGGCCAAAGTGAAGCGAAGAACTCATGTGAACAAAAAGTCCAAAAACGTGTCACACACTTCCTAAACGCCTCACAAACCACCCAATGACTCTTGAACCAACAAAGAATGAACAGGGGAATGTCAGGATGGAATAGAAAACATTCCTTTGGTTCTATGTGCTCGATTGGCCAAGGATTGAGGTGCCACTCCATAATAACGAGCCAACACATACATTGCCAACTTCTTGTGCTTATCTTCACACTCAAATCTCACTATATAAATGTTCCATGCACCTCAGTTCAAACCACACCCTAAAAACATACCATAATATATATTTACGTGAAGTGTTACAAACGAAGTGGGACAAGAAGTTGAGCTAGCGTACGAGGTGCACAAGTGATCCAAGGAGGAACCAAGTAGCTCGTCTTGAACCTTGCTGAGTCGAGATCATTGCTACGTTGATCCATTGTACCAACTCGAACTACACGCTACGAAATCCCTACCTTTTGAGGTGAAGTAAGTAAACTCGAAACACTATAAACATTTTTCTATTTCTAATAATATTAGTTTTACACGTTTACTTTTACCTTTTATTTCTTAAATATTAAACGTAACATATATATTAAAATCGTCATTTTCATTTTTGACCATGCTAGTAATCGAGTATGATAATAATTTTGAGCTTATATTAAAGTATACACGTAAAATATCACACGTTTCTAATCTAGTATGGACCTATACGAATTTTGTTAAAACACTTAGAATTATTCTAAGTCTTTGTAATATTTTCAGTACGAGTTTAAGCATTCACTTTGACCTTGCCATTTGAAAACTAGATACATGACCACGTTATTTTATAACTCGACCCCATTATCACCTTGGTAAACAATTGGGAAACACTTTTTATTCGAACCTATGAGCTCGTTTAACCTATTTGCCCGACCCCTTTCTACGCGACCAAAACAGTTTTTATAAAACTAAATAAGTTAAAGTGGGCTTATTAGCCCGATAAGCTGTCCATTAAGCTTATTCGATAAGCTGGTGCTTTAAGCTGTTTCATAACATTTTTGTACTATAAAAATGAGTCCAAGGTCAGGCCCAAAGGTCTCGTAAGCCCAATGGACCAAAAATTATTAACGGGCCTTGTAATAGACTCGTTAAGGCCCAATTTAGAAAATAAGTGAAAAATAAGCTAATAAGCTATTGTAATAAACTTATTTGAATGTCCTGAGCTTATTTAAGAAGTCAAAATGTTGAACTTTTAATTTGGTGAAATTTGGACTAACTTTGCAAAATTTCTTAAACCGAGGGACTAAAATTGTCAAAATGGTAAACTATGGGTAGAAACTGTCAAAACAGAAAACTTTGAGTTCTAAACTGTTAAAGGTGATATTTGGAGTTGAAAAATGTAAATATTGATGCGTTTGAACCTAAAATGTAAATTATATATATATTTTGGACTAACGGTGTAAAATATATATCGTTAGGGTTAAAAATGTAAATTTTGGAAACTTAAAGAAATTTTTCAGTAAATATTATTTTATAAAAATAATATTAACCTTTTACATATATAAACATATAATTAAACTAAGACTTATATAAACATAAACTTATATATATATATATATATATATATATATATATATATATATATATATATATATATATATATATATATATATATATATATACGATATATATTCGTAATTATAATTAAACGATATAACGATACATTATTTATTTCTTGTAAAACGATACGTATATTTTATTTCCATTATAAAACTAACTTTATATCAATCATCAATCATTTTTACTTACAATTTATATGTATATATAACTTTGTTTTTGAACTTTAAACATTTAAACGAACACGAGTTTTAATAACAAACTGAATGATTAATATTCGCGATAAAACCAGATTTAGACTATCAACTGAAACTTGCATTATCTTTTAGGTTGTGTTGTGTGAAGCCGTTTCCTTGCTTTGTTGAGACTACGATACCACTGTACTACTAAGGTGAGTTCATAGCCCACTCTTTAACTATTTTTCCCGTGGGGGAGATACATGCTTAAAACTCGATCACAAGTCTTTTATACCGGGTATTGAAATACCGTCAGGCCAATGTTATTTGCTTAAGTTACTATTGTCAGAAGTCCCTCGATCATGAACCTTAATCACTTGAAGGGTGAACGTAAATAATTGTGGATAGTACTATTAGTGATTGACAATCCTCGTTTGGTTGTTGGAGAAAACACCAGGCGCACTTTATTGTTCTTATAAATAGGTTATTGACAAATACCTATCTTTGGGGGCCTATTACTTACCATCATAATTCACACTTATGATTGACTGTTAATCGTTGAGTATCATGAGCTTAAGCCGAAATACAGGAACATTGATTTTTTTTACATATTGATTGTATGTGATTACAATACATTCTTAACTTGTGATTCAAACTCTTAAACTCAAACCTATGAATATCACTCAACTTTATGTTGACTTTAGCATGTTTATCTCAGGTAACTAAACAAGACGGATCTGGATGGCACGGAGTGGGCAAAAGCATGACAAGAACCATAATAAACTACTTATTTTCCTTCAGAATAAAACACGTTCTTAACTTAATAATGTCTTGTATCCCAGATATTTGGTATTTTGAAATAAATTAAACTTTAATACTTCACTTTGTGTTGTCTACTATGATTGTGACAAAGATCCTTGAAGTAATACCCCGAAAGTCTTCCGCTGACATGTTAAGTCTTCCGCTGTTATTAACGACTTTTGGGGGGTGTTACAGATTGGTATTCAGAGCCACGGTTATAGAGAACCAGATGTTTTTAAACATTGGACTATAACTACACTTTAACTGGACCATTTTTTACAAAATACCACTTCATGCCCTCCGTGCCTACGTTCCAACATCCGGTAGAAAGGTTACTTCTCATTATTTCTTACTTATATAACTTGATATATGCTTACATATTATGATTATGCTAATAACTATGTTTACTAATCGGGATTATTACAGTACCATGTCTTCCAAACCCAACTTCATTGTTTTGTTATCGGATTCGGAAACTGAGAGCTCTACACCTATTGTACCAACTCTTGCTCCAATGACTGTGTCACCTACAACAGACAAGAATAAGGAAAGTCAGCAATCCTTTACTTCACCCCAAGCATCATCTGGTCCAATCAGACGCAGTAAGCAAACTTCTCCATTCCAGCCTTATGAACCAGCCACTGCTAGAAAAGCTCTTTCATATGCTGAAGAAAAAGACATCTGGGATGATACTAAATGGAAAAAGGAAGTTGCTCCAACTGCAGAACCAGTGATACTACCTAGTATATTTTATCAGCAGACTACTACTGTACCAGTAACAATCAACAGTCCACCACCTGTGAAAACTTCCAGTGCTCCTCTGCTTTATCAACCAAGGAATTACCAGATTCGTCCTACCTCCTCAGATCCTTACTATTATGCAAGAACCAACCATAAGGCTCGTAAGCGGGTCAATGCTCGCAAATGGTCATTTCTACTACCAATCCTTAAGTATTGGAGATCTCAAGAAGGTACTCCCACCAACAGAGAACTTGGTGAAAGATCATCATTTGCTGCATCCAAGATCCTTCCAGTCACTGGAGAACCCATTCACCATACCATACCACTCTTGGCAGCTAGGTTAGTAAGACATGAAGACAGGTTAGACGCCATAGCCACCTTGGTGAACAACATCCCTAATGAACTGATAGAAGTCATGTCAGCTGAGATAGAACAACTTGTGATGGGACACCTAGAGATGGGAACCATGATTGAACAACTAAATACCCAATTTGGTGAAGCTATGGAATTCATCGGATTACTTTGTTCTGCTAACACCATAAACAAGGACATCATGTGTGACATCGATCAAGCTCTCGACACCACAAGAGCCCAAGTCATGTCTCTGCGACGTGCACAACAAGAAACACAAGCTAGGGAGAGAGACCGAGACCAAATCATAGAAACCATGGCCGCCAAAATTCAGGAACTAGAACGTCGTCTTGATGATAACCAAGGAAAACCCTAGAATGCCATAGATTGTCAACGTAGCCTCACCCACATCACAGTAATAACTTGTATTTGAATGTCCTAGAGATATGTCAACAAGAATAAATAAGTGATGTAAACTCAAAACGACAATCTAATCAATGATGTTATGTTTGCTTTATTTTCATAAGTGTTATGATATCGTATATTGCATCGTGATATATGTGACACTATTATAACTTTGAACCTATTGATGTTACTAAATAGTCTAACACAAGATGGTTATTATGAAAATCCTAAACATATACTCTCATTTTTAGGAATATGGCACCTAAGAGAACCGCGACCACTACCTCAGCAGCAACCATGACCCCGGAAGAAATCCAACAAGCAATCACCAATGGAATCAATGCAGCCTTAGCCGAACAAGCAAATGCTAACGCACAACCAGCCAGGAATGTTACTCCCGCACCTCGCCAATGTACCTATAAAGATTTTATGGCTTGTCAGCCGACTTACTTCATGGGTACTGAAGGGATAACTAAACTCGCCCATTGGTTCGAGAGATGCGAAACGGTATTCCAAAGAAGTGGATGCTCAGAAAACAACAGGGTCACATTTGCCACAGGAACCTTAATGGATGACGCCTTGTCATGGTGGACCGCTACAACTCAAACTTTAGGTACAGAAGCAGCATACCGACTCTCTTGGACGGAATTCAAAACCAAGATCCTAAAGAAGTACTGTCCTCGATCCGAAATAAGGAAACTGGAAGACGAATTCCATATCCTTGCAGTCAAAGGAATCGATCTTAGGGCTTACAACAGGAGATTCCACGAGCTGATGGCATTATGTCCTTCTATCGTACCAGATTTAGAGAAAACTCTGGAGAAGTATATTGAAGGTCTTCCCCGGAGTATTGAAGGAGACGTCACAGCATCCAACCCACCGTCACTAGAAGTCGCAATGGAGTTAGCACAAAAACTCCTAGACCGCGAAATCAAGTGCAACGAACTCAAAAGAAAGCTCGATGACAGGAGAACCACCCACCATCAAAACCACAACCACTACCACAACGGCCATCGCAACAACAACCATCACCACAACAACAACAACAACAACAACAGGATCAACCAACAACAACACCAGAACAAGAACCTGCATCGTCAACAACAGAACCAACGACAAGAACCTCCTAAGATATTTACGGCAACCAATGGCAGTGGATACCAAGGTATTAAGCCACAGTGCAACCGATGCAAGCTTCATCACAATGGTGCTTGTACAGTAAAATGCCATAAATGCCAAAGGATAGGTCATGCCACAAAAGATTGTAGGACCCCTGCTACCGGCGGCAACCTACAACCAATAGCACCCACATGTTACACATGCGGAGAAACAGGACACTTCAAGAACCGCTGTCCAAAAGGAAATGGTCAGAACACTGCACGAGCGAGAGCATACGTGATGGGAAATGAAAACGAACCACAAAACCCCGACGTTGTCACGGGTACGTTCTTATTAAATCATCATAATGATAGAGTATTATTTGATTCTGGAGCAGATAAGAGCTTCGTGTCAGATACGTTTGCCCCTTTCATTAACTCTAACCCTTCTAAGCTAAACACCACATACAAGATAGAAATGGCCAATGGGAACTTAATTAGCACCAACTCTGTTTTAAAAGATTGTACCATAACTCTCGTAGGAGAATCTTTTCCCATTGACTTGATGCCTGTCCAACTCGGTAGTTTTGATGCTATCATCGGAATGGATTGGTTATCCAAACATCATGCTAAGATTCATTGTGACGAGAAAGCCATACACATTCCTTTTAAGAATGAAACCCTCGTTATCCATGGCGACAAGAATAAAAACCGATACGGAATCATCTCATGCCTCAGAATGATAAAATACATGAACGAAGGATGTCATGTATTCATGGTTCAGATGACGGAAAGTAAGTTAACCAAGAAACAACTTAAAGACGTACCTATCGTTAAGGAATTCCCCGAAGTATTTCCTGAAGATCTACCCGGTCTTCCACCGACTCGTCAAGTAGAGTTCCAAATTGAACTAGTACCTGGAGCGGCACCAGTAGCAAAAGCACCTTACAGGTTGGCACCTTTCGAAATGGAGGAACTATCGGAACAACTAAAGGAATTATCCGATAAAGGTTTCATTAGACCAAGTTCATCACCTTGGGGAGCCCCAGTTCTATTTGTTTAAAAGAAAGACGGATCATTCCGAATGTGCATAGATTACCGAGAGTTAAACAAACTCACTATAAAGAACCGATATCCTTTACCTAGAATAGACGATTTGTTTGATCAATTACAAGGATCGAGTGTATACTCGAAGATTGATCTAAGGTCGGTATACCATCAATTGAGAGTTCGGGAAGAAGATATTCCCAAGACAGCCTTCAGAACCCGTTATGGACACTATGAATTTCAGGTAATGCCATTTGGTCTAACGAACGCACCCGCCGTGTTTATGGACCTAATGAACCAAGTATGCAAGCCATATTTGGACAAATTCGTGATAGTATTCATAGACGACATTCTGATCTACTCTCGTAACAAAGAGGAACATGCCAATCATTTGAGAACAATCCTAGAGTTACTTAGGAAGGAAAAGTTGTACGCAAAATTCTCAAAATGCGACTTTTGGATTCCCACGGTGCAATTTTTGGGACACGTAATCAATAGTCAAGGTATCCACGTGGATCCAGCAAAGATAAAGGCAGTTAAAGAGGGGTCATCACCTACAACTCCCACAGAAGTACGTTAATTTTTAGGTCTTGCAGGTTACTACCGGAGATTTATTGAAGGTTTCTCTAAAATCTCAAAACCATTGACCAAGTTGACCCAAAAGAACGAAAAGTACGTCTGGGGACAAGAAGCAGAATCAGCCTTCCAACTGTTAAAACAAAAACTTTGTGAAGCTCCAATACTAGCATTGCCCGAAGGAAGCAAAGATTTCGTGCTATATTGTGACGCTTCGTACCATGGTTTAGGTGCAGTTTTGATACAACGGGATAAGGTAATAGCTTATGCCTCACGTCAACTGAAGAAACATGAGGAAAATTACACAACCCATGATCTAGAACTAGGAGCAATAGTATTCGCTCTCAAGTTATGGAGGCACTATCTATACGGCACTAAGTGTATCGTGTTTACAGATCACAAAAGTCTCCAACACATCCTAGATCAAAAGGATTTAAACATGAGACAACGCCGTTGGTTAGAATTGCTTAGCGATTATGATTGTGAAATCCGTTATCACCCAGGAAAGGCTAATGTAGTAGCAGATGCATTAAGCCGGAAAGAAAGACTAAAACCTCTCAGGGTTAGATCGTTAGGCATGACTATTTGTTCACCCCTCCCAACTCAAATCATTATCGCCCAGAGCGAAGCTCTCAAGAAAGAAAATCGACCAATTGAAAAGATTTTTGGTATGCCTGAAAACGAAAACGGATTTGTGAAAAGATCAAATGGAATGCTTTGTTTCAAGGAAAGAAGCTGGATTCCTCTCTTCGGAGGTATTCGTGACCTTATCATGCATGAGTCTCACAAATCAAAATACTCCATTCACCCAGGTTCCGACAAGATGTACCAAGATCTTAAGAAACTATATTGGTGGCCGAACATGAAAGCCGACATCGCTGAGTACGTCAGTAAATGTCTAACATGTTCAAGAGTAAAAGCAGAATACCAGAAACCCTCCGGATTACTCACCCAACCCGAACTCCCCATGTGGAAATGGGAACGTGTTACAATGGACTTCATCACCAAACTTCCAAAACCTCTACTGGCTACGATACGATATGGGTTATCGTTGATCGTCTCACCAAGTCAGCTCATTTCCTACCAATCAAAGAAACTGATGAAATGAACACACTTGCTCAGATATATCTGAAAGAAATTGTGTCACGACATAAAGTGCCGATTTCTATTATATCAGATCGTGACAGTCGTTTCACGTCTCATTTTTGGAAATCATTGCAAAAAGCTTTAGGAACAAAACTGGATATGAGCACAGCTTATCACCCACAAACCGATGGTCAAAGTGAGAGAACTATACAAACCTTAGAAGATATGCTACGCGCTTGTGTCACAGACTTCGGAAAAGGTTGGGACAAACACTTACCATTGGCAGAATTCTCATACAACAACAGTTATCATACCAGTATCAAGGCAGCACCATTCGAAGCACTTTACGGTAGAAAGTGTAGATCACCCGTTTGCTGGGCAGAAGTCGGAGAAATACAACTAACGGGACCGGATCTAGTTCATGAGACAACCGAGAAAATCATCAAAATCAAACAACGTTTACAAACCGCTAGAGACCGACAGAAAAGTTACGCCGACCTAAAAAGAAAACCCATGGATTTTCAGATCGGAGATAAAGTTATGTTAAAAGTATCACCATGGAAAGGAATGATACGATTCGGAAAGAGAGGAAAATTAAACCCAAGATACATCGGTCCATTCAAAATCCTAGAAAGAATTGGACCCATGGCATATAAACTTGAACTACCCGAGGAACTTAGCCGAATTCACAACACTTTTCATGTGTCAAATCTCAAGAAGTGTTTATCCGATGAATCTTTGGCCATTCCATTGAAAGAATTACAACTTGATGACAAACTCGTTTTTACCGAGGAACCAGTAGAAATCATGGATAGAGAACTCAAACAACTGAAACAAAACCGTATCCCTATCATAAAAGTTCATTGGAACTCTAAACGAGGACCAGAGTATACTTGGGAACGCGAGGACCAGATTCGCACCAAGTACCCACACCTCTTCTCTTAGACACCCTTGGCAACCCTCCTAAACTCGAATTCCGGGACGGAATTCACTGTAAGGTGTATGTACTGTAGCCTCTCGTAATTTTCCCAACGGTTAGTAAATACTTACAAACTATTACGTTATTTAAATACCCACTTTTATGTACGATTTTTTTTTTAGACTTGATATATAATTCACAACGGTAAAATTGTGATCTATCTTTTGCTTAGAAACATTGCTTACACACAAACCTAGATAGTCTAAATTATCGCGAATATATATATTTTAAACGTTTATATTTTTATAATATACGTTTCGTATATTTAAGGTACAATATTTATATATTCCCGGAGCCTACGAAAATTCTCGAGACTACTCATTAATATTATTTGATCGTAACCCAACTAACAAACCAAACGGACCCTTTTAATTTTTCTTTCTTTTTCTTGTTGGGCCGAGAACACAAGCCCAGCCCACCCCCCTTTATATTTTCTTTGTTTTTCTTTTTCGTTCCCAGCCTCGACACACCCACAAACCACCTCATTTTCTTTCGTTTTTGACACACGACACTATTATGTTATTGCACCTTCTAATTAACTACCTAACAAAGAATGGAGAGGGACAAATCTCGCTACTTGAATCAATCATTTGGTCAATTAATTCTGGCCAAAGTGAAGCGAAGAACTCATGTGAACAAAAAGTCCAAAAACGTGTCACACACTTCCTAAACGCCTCACAAACCACCCAATGACTCTTGAACCAACAAAGAATGAACAGGGGAATGTCAGGATGGAATAGAAAACATTCCTTTGGTTCTATGTGCTCGATTGGCCAAGGATTGAGGTGCCACTCCATAATAACGAGCCAACACATACATTGCCAACTTCTTGTGCTTATCTTCACACTCAAATCTCACTATATAAACGTTCCATGCACCTCAGTTCAACCCACACCCTAAAAACATACCATAATATATATTTACGTGAAGTGTTACAAACGAAGTGGGACAAGAAGTTGAGCTAGCGTACAAGGTGCACAAGTGATCCAAGGAGGAACCAAGTAGCTCGTCTTGAACCTTGCTGAGTCGAGATCATTGCTACGTTGATCCATTGTACCAACTCGAACCACACGCAACGAAATCCCCACCTTTTGAGGTGAAGTAAGTAAACTCGAAACACTATAAACATTTTTCTATTTCTAATAATATTAGTTTTACACGTTTACTTTTACCTTTTATTTCTTAAATATTAAACGTAACATATATATTAAAATCGTCATTTTCATTTTTGACCATGCTAGTAATCGAGTATGATAATAATTTTGAGCTTATATTAAAGTATACACGTAAAATATCACACGTTTCTAATCTAGTATGGACCTATACGAATTTTGTTAAAACACTTAGAATTATTCTAAGTCTTTGTAATATTTTCAGTACGAGTTTAAGCATTCACTTTGACCTTGCCATTTGAAAACTAGATACATGACCACGTTATTTTATAACTCGACCCCATTATCACCTTGGTAAACAATTGGGAAACACTTTTTATTCGAACCTATGAGCTCGTTTAACCTATTTGCCCGACCCCTTTCTACGCGACCAAAACAGTTTTTATAAAACTAAATAAGTTAAAGTGGGCTTATTAGCCCGATAAGCTGTCCATTAAGCTTATTCGATAAGCTGGTGCTTTAAGCTGTTTCATAACATTTTTGTACTATAAAAATGAGTCCAAGGTCAGGCCCAAAGGTCTCGTAAGCCCAATGGACCAAAAATTATTAACGGGCCTTGTAATAGACTCGTTAAGGCCCAATTTAGAAAATAAGTGAAAAATAAGCTAATAAGCTGTTGTAATAAACTTATTTGAATGTCCTGAGCTTATTTAAGAAGTCAAAATGTTGAACTTTTAATTTGGTGAAATTTGGACTAACTTTGCAAAATTTCTTAAACCGAGGGACTAAAATTGTCAAAATGGTAAACTATGGGTAGAAACTGTCAAAACAGAAAACTTTGAGTTCTAAACTGTTAAAGATGATATTTGGAGTTGAAAAATGTAAATATTGATGCGTTTGAACCTAAAATGTAAATTATATATATATTTTGGACTAACGGTGTAAATATATATCGTTAGGGTTAAAAATGTAAATTTTGGAAACTTAAAGAAATTTTTCAGTAAATATTATTTTATAAAAATAATATTAACCTTTTACATATATAAACATATAATTAAACTAAGACTTATATAAACATAAACTTATATATATATATATATATATATATATATATATATATATATATATATATATATATATATATATATATATATATATATATATATATATATATATACGATATATATTCGTAATTATAATTAAACGATATAACGATACATTATTTATTTCTTGTAAAACGATACGTATATTTTATTTCCATTATAAAACTAACTTTATATCAATCATCAATCATTTTTACTTACAAGTTATATGTATATATAACTTTGTTTTTGAACTTTAAACATTTAAACGAACACGAGTTTTAATAACAAACTGAATGATTAATATTCGCGATAAAACCAGATTTAGACTATCAACTGAAACTTACATTATCTTTTAGGTTGTGTTGTGTGAAGCCGTTTCCTTGCTTTGTTGAGACTACGATACCACTGTACTACTAAGGTGAGTTCATAGCCCACTCTTTAACTATTTTTCCCGTGGGGGAGATACATGCTTAAAACTCGATCACAAGTCTTTTATACCGGGTATTGAAATACCGTCAGGCCAATATTATTTGCTTAAGTTACTATTGTCAGAAGTCCCTCGATCATGAACCTTAATCACTTGAAGGGTGAACGTAAATAATTGTGGATAGTACTATTAGTGATTGACAATCCTCGTTTGGTTGTTGGAGAAAACACCAGGCGCACTTTATTGTTCTTATAAATAGGTTATTGACAAATACCTATCTTTGGGGGCCTATTACTTACCATCATAATTCACACGTATGATTGACTGTTAATCGTTGAGTATCATGAGCTTAAGCCGAAATACAGGAACATTGATTTTTTTTTTTACATATTGATTGTATGTGATTACAATACATTCTTAACTTGTGATTCAAACTCTTAAACTCAAACCTATGAATATCACTCAACTTTATGTTGACTTTAGCATGTTTATCTCAAGTAACTAAACAAGACGGATCTGGATGGCACGGAGTGGGCAAAAGCATGACAAGAACCATAATAAACTACTTATTTTCCTTCAGAATAAAACACGTTCT
The DNA here is from genome assembly GCA_030686995.1 of Artemisia argyi. Classification (NCBI taxonomy): domain Eukaryota; kingdom Viridiplantae; phylum Streptophyta; class Magnoliopsida; order Asterales; family Asteraceae; genus Artemisia; species Artemisia argyi. Next base: position 7,846,319 of record CM060680.1, read on the forward strand.
TAACTTAATAATGTCTTGTATCCCAGATATTTGGTATTTTGAAATAAATTAAACTTTAATACTTCACTTTGTGTTGTCTACTATGATTGTGACAAAGATCCTTGAAGTAATACCCCGAAAGTCTTCCGCTGACATGTTAAGTCTTCCGCTGTTATTAACGACTTTTGGGGGTGTTACATATATATATATATATATATATATATATATATATATATATATATATATATATATATATATATATTTATATATATATATAGGATCCGGTTCCATTCAGAAGGTTTTTATTTTGAGAAGATTGAGAAATCTTCGTTTGAACAAATTGATTCATGTTTTTGATTTGATTCACAAGTTAACATCATTTTATGGTGAATCGAATCTATAAATCACAAATTTGATTCACAAATCATTGTTAAAATCGAGTTATGATGATGATTCATTAAATTTGTACAGATGATTCAGTATTCTACATATATCGCAAAATTGAGAGATTTTTAACATTGATTCAATTTTTTTTTACACATTTTGAATTTTAATCACATTAAAATGAGTTTTATGCTTGAAAAACATGAATCAAAGTTAAAAATCTATCATTTTTGAAAACCTTCTCAACCTTCTCAATCTTCTCAAAATAAAAACCTTCTCAATCGATCCAGATTATATATATATATATATATATATATATATATATATATATATATATATATATATATATATATATATATATATATATATATATATTTGTAGCTTTAAGATTTACCGTTTGCAAGATATGTTTTTTTTTTAAAAAAAATGGAAAATATAAATGGATGGCTATGATTGGTTGATAGGTTCTATGGCATGTATGGGTTCTTCATGGATCTCAACTCTAGAGCATAAACATAGAAAAACCGGTTGAGAAAATAGTTAGGTTTTAGGTAACCTTTAGAAATTCAAACTTTAGAAAAAAATCATCGTGACTTTAAAACTATTTATTGTTTATGTCTAAATTATCATGGATTCATGGACTTTTATACATAATAACTAAATCTCTTCAAGTCTTCAACCACCAACACAGTACACGGGAAATTCTTGAACACGATGTCACCTTTTCATCACATAAAACTGATTCACAACGATAACATTTGATGCCCCCTACTTTTTTGATGCCTTGGGCCGTCACCCACGTCGCCCATCCGTAGGGCTGGCCCTGGATGAATATAAGGTGATGATGTAATGGCTGAGAGAAATATATTTTCATGGAACGCGATTTTGCGTACATTAACGAATGCGGGTTTTTTCATACTCAAGTTGTAGAAAACTTTACTAATACCCAAATAATAGCATGGTTCATGCATAAGTTTGAGGTAGTCTACAGTGCCATAATGCACAACTAAAATTTACATGATAATATGATACATGAGCTTATTAACAATTTACATGATGTTATAAATTGGCGACGGATGATGTGACGATGAGTTGATCATAAACATCCTGTCTAATAGAATGAAGAAGCATGGGCTTTATTAAATAGCTGACATGGGATTTGTTCTACTTTTTTTCTACTACATCTAGGGAAGAACAAACGTATCATTTCATGAAGGTATTCATCTTAGCACATTACGTACTCTTGATAGATAAAGTGTATAATAGTTATATAGAATTATGATCAAATTAGAAATAAAATTAAAACAAAAAGAGTGAGAAATAACCACAATCACACATTTTTAAGATGTACTTACAAAAATAGATACATCTCCTTTTAAATTTCACCATCTTATTTAAAATATCTGGCTAAAATTTTTTATCACTCTTCTCATTTTTTTTCCTTGTCATTGTATCCCTTTTACAAGGTTTAGGATTTTGTTTCTTTAGTTTCCATGACCGAAAACTTGAGACACAGATTTGTGTATAGTCGTAACGCATTTGTTTTGTAATTTCAAGCCACTTATTGTATATAAAAAAGTCAAAAACACAAAAAGAACAGAAAGGACAGAAAATAGCCTTAAATTTTAAAGCTACATGTTGTCGTGACGACAACACCGCCAATGTCTAAAGTTAAAAGGGAGCCAATAGAAGAAGTGCGATCTCTTGCAAAGTTGATAAAACTAAAATGTCTAGAAAGCGAATTAGCTTGTGACATGTGTTCCTCACCAATGTTTCCTCACCCGTCCTTTTTTTTTAATAATTTCAGTGTAAGGGCATTTTTGACTTTAACTCGTTTTTAGTTCCACCCACAACTTTAAATTGTCATAAATTTAAAACGATAAACTTAAAAAAAAAAAAAAAAAAAAAAAAGGATTTCACCATAATTTTGAAAATATAATTATCTTTAATTTGACATGCCTTTTTACATATAAATCAGAACCTTTTTTTTAGGTTTTAAATGGGTTATGCTTTTCGACATATTCAACCCTAATTTTGTCTAATTTAATGGTTGAATTAAGCAAAACTTAAAACACAAAAGTTATAGTTTTTTGGGTATTCTTTACCCAAAAATTTGAATCACTCAATCTCAATATGATATAAGTGAGATATCGCATTTCAAAAATAACATTTTACACTATTTAGTGCACACAAAGTGTTTGATAAAATGCATAAAAGAGATTTTTCTTATAAAAAATACATTTAAATGCACTAACTAGTTTACCACAAGTACAATTTTTGTTATTTTTTTTGTTATTTTTAGCTTTCCTTAACTGATGAACAAAGATTAAATAATGAACAGACTAATTGATGAACAACAACCAACTGGTAAACTGATGAACATTGTAACCTTATTGTAACCTTAACTGATGAATATTGTGAACTTTTTAGACAAATGTTTAACATTTTGATTTTTTTTATTGATTTACAACACATTTTATTACTGAACAAATAAAAAACTCTTTTTATTGACGAATAAATGAACAGTTTTTTCTTTTTAATTAATGAACAACATTTTTATTGAGGAACAAATGAACTCTTTTTATTGATAAACAAATGAACAACTCTTTTTATTGATCAACAATACTTTTTATTGATTAACAACACTTTCTATTAATGAACAAAGTGTACGATGAACAATATTTTTTATTGATAAACATTGCGATGTAACTGATGAACAAAATTAAAGAGAACTGATAAACAACTCTTTTTATTGATGAACAACACTTTTTATTGATGAAGAAATGAACAATTTTTTTTTTATTGATAAACAACATTTTTTATTGATGAACAAATGAACTATTTTTTATTGATGAACAAATGAACAACTATTTTTATTGATCAACAATACTTTTTATTGAGATTCTTTCATTGAGCAAACTATATTTAATTCTTAATTCACACTTCGTGATATTAAGATACAAGCAGACGGGAATCTTTATATTTAATTATTTGTTCAATTCGTTTGTGACTTTCAACTCTGATTTTATAATCGTTTTTCCAGATTCGATTATTTGCTTTATTAGTCGGTTGTGGGGCTGCTTTTAGTATACGATTATAGGTGCTTAATATTATAATCGATTGTACTAGTTATCTTACTTGTTACATTCATTATTATAAATAATCGATTCTATCATTATATTCTTTGTGATTTGCGATATTTTGGTGGTGCGATTGCTGCTGTTGTTCATTATTATTTGATTCTTTTGTCGATTATAATGGATCCAGGTTAGGTGTTCTTGGTAATTCGTGTTAACCCCTAACTGTTTTCAGTTAGGGTTTTCTCCCTTGTTAACGATTCTGTGGTTTAAGTGTAAGTGGGTTTAGAGAGATGAATAAAGGGTTTTTTAATACGAAGAAGGATTCTAATGTGCCGAGTGGTAATGTTGATGCTAATGTGAATATTGATGAATTGAGTGCTACTGTTGATTTGTCGAAGGTGACTATGAGGAAATATTAGAAGCCTAAGGATGTTAATCCTAGTTCTACTCAGCCTATACTTGCATCGCCTGGTCCTATTATTACTGAGTGTAGTGTTGATGATGGAGATATTAATTTATCTATGATTGTGGACATGAATAATCAAGTGAAGCTGGTTTCACTTGATCCTTCAGTTTATGATCCGAATGGTCCACATGGGACTTCTAACAAGTCTCATAGTTTTGATAAGGTTGATACGAATGCACATGGGGCTGTTGGTATTGAGAAGGTTGGTGTGGATGCTTTGAAACAACCTTCTACATCGTATGCTGGTGTTACTTCTAGTGAATCTAAGAAATACATGTCTAACTTTCGTAGGCTGGAGTGTAGCAAGAAATCAAACGGTGTGGATCTTTCTGTACCTATGAAAGTGGTTGAAGAGGTGCACAATAGGTTTGAGAATACTCTGTATGGGTACTTCCTTGGCCAACGACTTGCTTTTCTTATTGTCGATTACTATGTACGCAATGCGTAGGCTAAGTTTGGTATACAAAAGGTAATGATGAATGCAAAGGGGTTCTTTTTCTTTAAGTTCAATTCGAAGAAAGGTGTTGATGATGTTCTTGAAAATGGTCCTTGGTTGATTAGAAATGTACCTATTATTCTTAAACCATGGACATTGAACACCAACTTACTTAAAGAGGATTTGACCAACATCCCGGTGTGGGTTAAATTCCATGATGTTCCTCTTGCTATGTTTTCTGATGATGGCCTTAGTCTTCTTGCCACATTTATAGGCACGCCCAAAAGGTTAGATGCTTTTACTAGCCAAATGTGCAAGGAATCGTGGGGCCGTAGTTGTTTTTCTAGATGCATGATTGAAGTGAAGTCGGATGAGGTGCTTAGGGACAGTCTTACTGTTTTGATACCGTTACTTGATGGGTCGGGTTCGACTATTGAGAAGATACGGGTTGAATACGAGTGGAAACCACCTCGTTGTGATAAATGTAAGATTTTTGGTCATACTCTGATTGAATGTCCTAAAGTTGTTGTACCTCCTGCCCAGCCTACTAAGCCTGTTAATGATGGTTTCAAGACGGTCAATAACAAGAAGAAGGGAAAGCAAGGTGGTCCTACTATTTTACGTCAAGGAGGGTTTACTAAACCTGTTGTGGGTAAGTAGTTTCAATATCAACACAAAAAGACTCCTCTTGAACCTAAGAAAGTGGAAGTCACTAAGAAGAATGCTTCTGATGTGGCTAGTTCGAGTGGAACAAAGATTTCTACATCTAACCAGTTTGATGCTCTTAATATGGAAGATACGGATGCTTTTGGTATTCCTTCTAATGACACCAACAAGGATGTGGATTCTGATCGTACAATGGAAGTTAATGAAGATAAGTCTACTAAGACATGTACTGCATCACAAGAACCCCTTGTGAGTGATTTGAAAGATAAGGAGTCAGTTGTGTCTCCTAAAACTAGTGATTCTTGTACTCCGCTCGCCTCTTCTACTTAGAGAGTTAACCCTTTTCTAAGGTGGGAGAGATCGTGGTTTCTGATTCTGAAGATGAGGTGGTTGCCAACCCATTTGACGAGTCTGCTAATCTATTCGGTGGTGGCCTTTAATGCCATGTATGGCACCAAGCTTATGATCTTCCAAGGAATTATGATGAATATGACTACGATGACTATGCGAATCAGGTTTATGATCTTCCAAGGAATATGATTATGATGAATATGACTACGATGACTATGCGAATCAGGTTTATGATCTTCCAAGGAATTTGGATGCCTTTAATGTCATGTATGGCACCAAGCTTCAAGGTCTTAGGAAGTAATTTTTTTTTGTTATGTCCTATTTTATCATTTGAGTAGTGGTTTGTTTTCTTGTTTAGAAAATAGGAAGTATCTTGTTATGTAAGCTTTATGCCTATGTAACGGGCTGAGATATGGGATTTCACCCATATCCATTGTACTTAAACGTTTTGGTTAATATATTTACCAGAGTGCAGGATTACTCCCCTTTACACAAAAAAAAATATTTTTATTGATGAATATCTTGTTGATCTATTGACGATGAACCACTCAGGTACAACAAGCTAAAGTAACCTTTACGCTTCGTCCCCGGTGCGTAGGGCCAATCGTTGTGTGCTAGAGGGAGGACCTGTTTGTGTTAAGCATACAGTTGGTTCTTGTATTGTTTAGGCATTTGGGTCCTTCCTCTCGACAAAACAGAAAGTCTCATTTTTTTATTGATGAACAAATGAACAACTCTTTTTATTGATGAACAACACATTTTATTGATGAACGATACTTTCTTTTTATAGAAAACTGATGAACAACGTGACTAACTGATGGACATTCTAACTAGAAATTAAAAAGACAGCTTTATCTTTCAAAGTACCAATTTACATAACCAAAAACATTAATCGTGGGGCCGTAGTAGCTTTACTAGATGCATGATTGAAGTTAAGTCAGATGAGGTGCTTAGGGATAGCCTTACTGTTGAGATACCTTTACTTGATGGTACGGGTTCGACTATTGAGAAGTTTTGGGTTGAATACGAGTGGAAACCTCCGCGTTGTGATAAGTGTAAGGTTTTTGGTCATACTATTATTGATTGTTCGAAAGTTGTTGTTCCTCCAGTTCAACCTACTAAGCCGTTTAATGATGGTTTCATGGCTGTCAATAACAAAAAGAAAGGTAAACAAGGTGGTTCTACAACTCAGGGTAAAGGAGGGTTTACTAAACCTGTTGTGGGTAAGCAATTTCAGTACCAACCCAAAAAGAACCCTCCTGAACCAAAGAAGGTGGATGGAACTAAGAAGAAGGCTTCTGATGTGGCTAGCTCAAATATCACTACATCCAATCAGTTTGATGCGCTTAATATGGATGATACAGATGGTTTTGGTATTCCTACTAATGACACCTACATGGATGTGGATGCTGGCCGTACTATGGAAGTTAATGAGGATGAGTCGGTTAAGACTGGTACTACATCACAAGAACCGCTTGTGAGTGATTCAATGGGAACTAAGGAAGTTGGTTCTACTCCCATAGTTGAGAAAATTAGTATGCTTGAAAAGCAAATTATCGATGGGAAAGCTACTCTTGTGGATGATGAAGGTCAACCTGTTCCGTCTGCCTCTGTCACTAAGAGGGCTAACCCATTTTCCAAGATGGGTGACGTTGTGGTTTCTGACAGTGATGAGGAAGAGGTTCTTAACACGTTCGATGAATCTGCAAATCTTTTTGGTGGAGGTCATGAGCGTGAAGATGATTTTGATGACTATGATGATTACTCGAAGCAAATTTATGATCTTCCAGGGGAGTTGGATTCTCTTAATGCGACTTACGGCTTTAATCTCTAAGGTCGTAGGAAGTAGTTTATATTTTTGTCCGAGTCTTTCAATATTATGTGGTAGTGGTTTTGTTTTCTTGTCTAGAAAATAGGAAGTATCTTGTTATGTAAGCTTTTCGCCTATGTAATGGGCTGAGATATGGGATTCACTCATATCCGTTGTACTTAATTGTTTTTTGGAGTAATATATTTACCGGGTCGTTAACCTTTTACCAAAAAAAAAAAAAAAAAAAAAATAATAAAAAATAAAAAAAAACATTAATCAACAAAATTACACTAAATCTAACTTATACCACGTGCTAACAAACTTGTACATTTAGTTAGTGTTGTTCACCAGTTTAATCAAAATAAATAAATAAATAACATGAGTTTTTAATTCTTGTATTGATAAAATGATTAATGATGTGTTGTGGGACAAAAAATTAGTGTATTTAAGATAATTTTAATACTAAAAATATAAGCTAAACATTTTATCGAACACCTTGTGTCCAATAAATATGAGTAAAATGTCATCTTTAATGTGTGATATCTTACTCATATGACATCGGATTTGAGTGATTAAAAAACATGTGTAAAGAGTGGACCAAAATCTATAACTTTCATGTTTTAAGTTCTTCATGATTCGGCATTTATGAGGGTGAAAAATAGAGCCTAAAATGCCAAAAAATAAACAAAAAAAAAACATCAATACCCATTTGATATGTAAAAAAATAGTTCGAATTATTTAACAAGATTTATATCAAATTAAAGAGAATCAAAATTTATAAATTATGGCCTTAGTGGTGTGGAAATGACTTGTGTGGATTTGGTGTTTTGAGGTTTTGCGTAACAAGTTTTCGTTCAAGTGTTTGAGCAATAATAAGTTACGTAGAGTTCGGATTTGTGAGTCATATTTATATTTTTGTGTGAGATTCTATTTTTGGAAACTTTATTTTGGAAATGATTATTTAGTCGTCGTAAAAATGAAGGGTTAACACGTAAGACGTTAGGTATCGTTATGGGTTGTTATAAAATATCAAAAGTATAAGATTTTAAGTGTAATAATTTAATTTAAGAAAAATATACATACTGGAAGGGGGGGGGGGGGGGGTCGGCTGATTTGGGTAAACAAGGGGAAAAGGAAAACAAATTTGATACCAAATACAATTTCTAGCCTAAAGGGTTATCCATAGTTATTATAAATACAAAATAAAAGATCCCTCACCCCCTCTTTTTTCTAGTACGGTCGACCAAGGAGAGAAAAAAGGAAGAAAAAGTTAGGGTTTATTTTCATGAAGCAATAATCAAGATTCAAGGTTTAATTTTGATACATAAGCTTAATTAATTAATGCAATTCATGTAATACTAATTATGATGGATCTAGGGTTTGTACGTTTCTGTAAACTAATTAAGTAAAACATGTTGGGATCAATTATTACTTATATTATGATGATTGGTGAAGAGATTTGAGTGTAAAACCTGTTAGTTATTGAGTTAGGGTTTTGACATAATTGTAAGGCTGTGAAGATACAAAGATATTTAAATAGATGGAGATGAGTTAGATCATGAATTTTGAGTCTAAATTGTAGTTCAGTGAAAGAGCTTTCCAAAACGTTCGGCCACGATCGATTTCGAGGTCCGGAAGGCAGTTTAATGATTTTTGCGAGAAAAGATGTCAAATCTGTTAAACCGGGACAGATTTAGGGTAAAAGTATTGAGGTTAAAAGTTGATTAGAAAGTAGATCTGGATTTAGCCCTTCTGATAGAGTTGAGTTCTATATTCCCTTTGACTTCCATGCGAAGGATGGATGTTAAAAAGTTGTACAAATATGATTCTTAGGTCAAAACATTTTGGTGTGCGTTCAGATCCGAATCTGGATAGTTTTCAAGTTTGATTTTATTAAGAGTACTTGTGTATGTTGTTAGGGCATGGCCTTCTGGGATTAGCTTGTATGCTCATAGAGACCATGGTGAATTTTTGGTGTGAGTTGTGGATCTATTTTTGTCTTGATTTCATGTGGATAAAAATACCCCAAAATTCTGTGTTTTATGAAAAAGTTTATGCAAGGGATTTAGTGATTGGTAGTGTTTGGTATGGAGTCTAGGTGAACCATAGTGGTTTATATGACCTTTAGACATCCATCATATGTGTGTTATATGGACTATAGCTTTTAGCTTGGTCGCGTGTAATGTGGGTTTATTTTGTTGTATAGAGTTTTGATTGTTTATTTGGAAGCTGCAAAGACTGAGGTGACTTTCGTAGTCCCATTTTTAATTTGTTTTAAACTTGGGATGGGAATGATGCTTGTGATGAAATACTTTTTAAGTTACTGTGATTATGTGCTCTTATAAATGCATGGACTTGTAAGTGTTATTATATGTGTATGCATGCTATGATATTATTGTGTGGTTATTCTGTGTGGTTCAATTAGAGGGTAGCTATGCTTACATTTTTCATTTGAGCAATCTAATTGGAGGGTAGTATACCTATCCATTATTATTCTGTGTGGTTTGATCAGAGGGTTCGATTACCCATTATTGTTTATGTGGATCGTGGGCGCATTACGTCCCTATTGTTTCTTTATGATGTGTTGTTGGTTGATTGATGGAGATTGCATGATAGATTGAATAATAACTAGTCTTACTGTCACGCTATGTTTTATAATCACAGTGAACAGGTTGCCTTGTGTGATACTGTGTGTCCTAAACCTATGAATCTCACTAACATTATGTTGACTTTCTTAAGCATCATTTTTCAGGTGAGCATTCTAAGGCTAAGGTTAGAGAAGCGACTAGACGAGACTTAGTTGCATATGAGAACAATTTACCTTTATGTTTAGATTTGAATTTGTTGGATTTCGATTGTGATACCTTAATGTTTTTCAATTAGTACTTTACGTTTTATTGAAGATACCTTTTTTTTAGGATATTGTTTTTGGTTATTTTATTTGGGGTATTGTTACGACACTTTATGTCTGTACATTGCTCTATTTGTTTGCATGTAGTAATTCTCTATAAAGATACCATGTGTTGTGATGATATCCATGAAGTTACACTCACGTTTCCGCCTTGGCGAGGTGTGACACTTTAGGGTTTCGGTTTATCTGTCTTGTTGATCGTATGCTGGTTTTGTTTTTCATCGCACATGGCGGTTTGATTATTCTTGTGATTAGTAAATCGACCCTTTATTATTTGGTGTGGGATCAATGTTATTCATGGCTGCGTTAAGGTTTAATGCATTTTTTGTGTGGATTAATGAGGTTAAGCAGCATTTATGGTCTGGTGTTGATGTGTTACTGCTAATCCTATTCTGATTGTGGGTTCTACGTTGGATGTTTATGCTTATAAGATTTAATGGATCCCTAAGTTTTATACTTAGGGTTTCGTTTTATTTTTCTCCAAAGGTTGTGATGATATCTGCACGTTAACCCGCTCTAGGGTTTGTTTGTTATTTACATGTTCTACTGCTGATTAAAGTGTTATGTAAGTGTGTTATAGAGAGAGATGTAAGTCAAGTCCTAGGACTTATGTGTTTGATCAATCTAAATGCTAAGGTGTGGCTACTATGTTTATTGCGATCTGCTGCAACTATTATGGATCGACATGGATGTGCTACGTATGTTAGGGTTTTCTTGAAACCTTATTCCTATGTTTATGGCGATCTGGTATTGGACTAAATTATGTTCTTAGATGGGTCGTTATTCATTATTTTGTTTCCTGGATCTGAAGTTTCTTGCGGATCTTTAGAATGTTTGTGCTTGGAGGTTGGGGTTGGTCGATCATCCTAGTTTCGGATGCTGTTCGTTCTTTACAGTGGCTAAATTTACTCCCAATCATGTTTTTCTTATAACTTATTATAGGGTTGCTGCTGTGGTTCGTTTTTGCTAGAAGTCAAGATTGGGTTCCTTGTTCAGAAACCATTGTCATCGTTCTAAGATATGTTACTATTGTTTATTAATTTGGTCTTTTGTTCGATGTTTCTAGATGCTTTGGAAGTTAGGGTTTTTTAAACCCTAGTTGTCGTTTCAATGATTTGTATTTGTTCAGACCTGATGGTTTTGGTGCTATTCGATTGGATATGGTCTATAATACGATGATGGGAAGTTGTCTTTTGTGGTGGTTCCTTTTCACTACAACACATTATAGGTTGAAGATGCACATATCAACTATGCTTTATTACGGCGTGAGAGCTAATTTTGCGGCTTGGCATCATTCTTGCTATACTTTATGTGATCTCTATGCGTGGAAGTTAAGGTGGATTGCCATAATGAGCTATAATGCTCAAGTGCTTGTTTTTGAGTAGTATTGTTATGTCTTATGTACTTGTTGTCATTTTTGGTAGTTCATTTTGTTATGTTATCGGTAGGATATGTAAGTTATAAGAATGGCTTGTCATTCTTATATAGTGGTCGTTGTAAGTGTCCTAAGGGACTGAGGCGAGGGAAATCACCCTCGTCTTTTGTACTTCAATGTTTTTTGTTAATATATTTTACCAGGGTGTAGGATTACTTCTCTTTACCTAAAAAAACAAACTTGTACATTTAGTTAGTGTTGTTCATCAGCTAAACATTTCATCAAACATCTTGTGTACAACAAATATGAGTAAAATGTCATCTTTAACGTGTGATATCTTACTCATATGACATCAGATTTGAGTGATTAAAAAACATGTGTAAAGAGTGAACCAAAATCTATAACTTTCATGTTTTAAGTTCTTCATGATCCGGTATTTATGAGGGTAAAAAATAGAGCCTAAAATGCCAAAAAATAAAGAAAAAGAAAATCAAGACCCATTTGATATGTAAAAAAAAAGTTCAAATTGTTTAACAAGATTTATATCAAATTAAAGAGAATCAAATTTAATAAATTATGGTGATTTTTTTATTATTATTTTTTTATCGTTTCAGAGATGTGTACGTCTGAAGTTTGAGGTGGAAAAGCAAAAAACGGGTCAAATAACCATGGCACATTTGTTGTTTACCCATGCCAAATGACGAGTGATTTTTTACACTTTTTAAAATTTTATCACTTTGCAATTAATCCCTAACCCCTATTAGAAAACTAGAAAATATTTGTATCTATTTTCTATATGTGTACGTGTGTGTCAATAGTCTCTTTACTTTATTTACTCTTTACTTGATTCACGCATTGTGCCAATCTCACATGCTGAAAAACCCCAGCGTTAGATTATGTTTAACTAGAACTAACTTTTGGATTAAAATACTAAGAGATACTTAGGTGTTAACGTTCCACTCTTAGTGATCGACACTCTACTTACCAACTAGGCTACACTGATCGGGTACACTGCATGTTAGTGTTTGTTATACGTTAAGTCGGCTAAGTATAAATGCAAAACTTGATAACATAATCTATACCTACAACGAGAACACACCAACCACTGATCCTGTGTTAAGTGCTATTGTGAAAAGTATACAAGAAGGGTCTACAACGCACTCTAAGTATACTTTGCATGATCAACAACTTAGAAGAAAGGGCAAATGGGTGGTTGGGTCAAATGATGTTGTATACAAGTTAACTTGATTAAACACTTAAGCTAATATGCGGAATGTAAAAGCTTAACTTAAGAAGAATAATGATTATCTTTCAACACTTCAATATTATTAATACGAGCACTCAACAATGCTAGGGTTTTACAACCTTGAAGTGAATAATAATACGTACATAAACTAACCCTAGGATCCTCCTTTTATAGACTAAGGAATCCTACTAGGTTTACAATACCTTTCTTTACACGATAAGTATATTCTAGATAAATATAATATTTACACAATCTATTCTGTATTTATCTAAACCGTATACATCCTTATCCCATCAGCAGTAGACTCTGTCAGCAGCATTTATCCTCAGCAGCACTTTGACATCATCAGCAGAATCATTACCACTAGCAGCAGTTTCGTTCATAGCAGCAGTTTCACTCAGCAGCAGTTTCAGACCCAACAATCCTCCCCTAAACTTATTATTTATTTCTAAATAATTATGTTTCTTCTAAGCACACTTAATCACTAGGAGGATGCTTCCAAACACTTCAACTCTTGAGAATTCAGTTGATCAAATATCTTCTTATACTTTGACAGCAAATTGAATGCTTGATCATCATAATCATAGTCTTTCTGCAACTTAAGTGATTTATCACCATTAACCATCTGATTGACAATATTCCAGTATCTTACCATTGGGTAATCCATTTCAGCTAGCATATACAAAGTAATTGGTCCAATATCTAACACATGAACTCCAGAATCTTGAAAAGTTTCCATCTTCTTACTTTGTAATCTACTATCTTTGTCCATTCAGAATCATCCATTGAAGGTTCAAACATAAGTTTAAGAGCTCTCCACATAACATTATCAGAAGAAGTTATGATATGATCAATTTTCTCTATCTCATACTTTTTACCATCAAACTTCTCAGCTCCAAACTTTGCCTTGTATAACTTCCATAAGTCTTCAACATCCTCTCTATCAAAGTAGTGTAGCATCTGTTGAAATTTAAGAAACCTGTGAGTCTTACCATCAGATCTCTGGACATCATGAAATGCTCCAAAGTTAGCATCATAACCTGTGGTTACTTTGATAATAGGATATTTGACACCTATTGGTTTGGCATCAACTACTTCAGGATCTTCCATCTTGCCAACCATAGTGTAAACCTTCAATTGTTCTTTCAGATGCTCATGAGGAATGTGATCACAATCATTCTTGAACTCATCTCCTTCTGGCTTAGAACTGCTTCCTTCCCCAATCTTTCTCTTCTTCTTTGCAAATGACTTATGAATAACACCTTTTCTTTTACCACCTTGCACAAAAGAAATAGTATTTGCTGCATCAATATCAAGCTGTTTAACAACATCAGCTTCTTGAATATGCTCTGCTTCAGGTACCAACTTCTTGTTCATCTGAGCAATTTGTTCCAAATCCTCAGCACATCCCATAGCATAAAAAGTATCTGTTCTCCTCTTAGCTTGTTGATATAAGTCAAAAACTTCTTTGTCAGAATAAGGTTTCAACTGTACCAATGTCCATCCAGCCATATTCTTTAGATACCTTTCATATTTTTTTCTTTGTTGTTTAATAGTTGGACCTTTAATTATCTTTATCTTTCTTCTAGCAGTAGCGTTTTCATTTCTCTTCTTTGTAGTAAACTCACTGTACCAAGATTGCACATTAAAAGTTGGAACTTCATTTTCTTCAATCTTGATCAGCTTATTGAGTTCAATATCAGCAGCTATTCTGATCTTCTCATTTATCCAATCATCATACCTCTTTAATCCTTCAGCCTCTTTCTCAGCTAACTGTTGTTCTTCCATATTAATCAACTCTTGTTCTCTAAGTGCAGCAGCTGTATCATGTTCAACTTGTAATGCCTTAGACCAAGAATCAAAAGGTACCTCAGTGAAATCAATCCCCTTATACATAATCCTTGGTTTTTCAACTTGCTTGCCCTTGCCTTTATCAGTAGAAGATGAAGAAATAACCTTCCTTTGTTGAGCAGCAGGGTCTTTAATAACAATCCCTTTTTCAGGTTTTCTAGGTGCTGATGATTTGATTGTTGTTGTAGTTTGTTGTGGTAGTGAAGGAATTGATACTGGTGTAGTTTTCTTGCTCAATAATACCATAGCTTTAGCAGCAGCATTGTCACCAGACCCAGCAGCAGAGTCTTGTGCATCAGCAGATCCACTAGCAGCAGAGTTAATAATTTTCTTAGCAGTAGATTTTTGAGCAGCAGAATCTTGAGCAGCAGAGTCAAGACTTTTATCTTTCACCAAATCTCCCAACTTCATCAATGTTTCACCCATCAACCCTATTGCCTTTACTAATTGCTCAGGCTCCAAAGTTGTAAGTTGTTCTACCACCTTCTCTTGTCTAGCAATCACCTCTTCCATAACAACCTCATTCCCTGATTTATCAGCAACCACAAAATCTCCAGCATCCTGAGGACTTTCAACATCCATATCACCAATCACTGGAGCCTCCCCTGAAACCATTCCATCATTCAAACCCAGAGCACTATCAGCCTTTTCCAAATTTGCCTCCCCTTAACCCATTGCCTCTTCATTCCTCCCCTGTTTGGAAGCATCCTCTTCCAAGTGAGTAGAGACATCAGGAGAACTAACAACCTGAGAAGTGCCCACTTTCTTCAATCTTTTCAAAGAGGTTGAAGATCTTGATTTCTGAAAGTTCTTAATCTGTTTTTGCAATTTGATGATAGTCTTGTCCTGATCAGCAACAACAGATGAAAGAGTAAGAACCTTGTCTTCCAATGTAGTACATTTCAACCCCAAGTTGGTACAAGTAACCGTCAATTCCTGAATGAGTTTCATAATAGTCTCATCACTTCGACCTGTATTACCTGGTCCGAGAGGTGAATCATGGACATTGTCATCATGTACAAGGTTTTTCGTCAATTCATTGATCACTGGTCTGTCCTCATCACTTCGACCTATGTAACCTGGTCCGAGAGGTGAATCTTGGGACATAAACTCAGTATCAAACCTAGTTTGATCATCTGAGCCCCCTGTATTTGCCATTTGGCTAGGGTTACCATCCTGAGAATTTGATTCAGAAGAATCATCATCTCTAGATGTTGCCTTGGTTTGGGTCTTAATGATGTTATCACTATCCTGCTCTGCTGCTAAGCTAGAAGCAGTAGTGACAGCCCTTGCCAACATGTCCTCATCATCACCTAGGACAGCCTCATCTGGTACAGCCATACTAACACTATCCTGAGGAAGATCAGTGTTCTTTTTGGTGTTCCTACGGGTATAGAGTATTTTAGGTTGTGTAGCAGTTGCACTAAAATTGGGTGTGTGATGGGAGTCAGTGGGATTTCCTGATCCTTCACCCTGATTGTTTTGCACAAGTTGCACCATTTGAGGTGTAAGATTTGTATGTGTACCTGAAAAACCTTTTCCATGTTTAACCAAGAAAGTAAAAGTTTTAGAAACCAATTTTGGAGCATCATAAGTAGCAACATGGCCTCTAAACTTTGTAAGTTGTTTTTGAACAAAGAGTTGTATAAACCTTGGATAAAGCAAATATGAACCAGACTCTTTGATACTTTGAAACATCCCTTCCAAAATCATTTTTGAAAAATTGAATGATTTACCTTTGCTTAGACAGACCATTGCAGAAGCAATAGTAGTACTAAACTCATGCCATCCAGAAGTTTTAGGACTCAAACAATGAAGAAGAAGATGTATCAAAAACTTGTATTGAGGACAGAGGAGAGATTTTTGAAATTTTAAATTTGTATGATTCCCCTCATATCCCAAATCTTTTAACCCAGCAAAAATAGCAGAATTGGCCAGGCAAGTGGTTTCTGTTTCATCATCTAAGAAAAGGGTTTCTCTTATTAATGATTCAGATACACGAACCTTTTGCCCATCTACTAAGGCACTAACATGTTTTTCCCCATTCATAGTTTTGATTTTAGCGGTAAGCCAAAACTGTTTGATGTGGGAAGCAAATATAGTAGGATTCACAGTGAGTGCATACCTAAGAGAAGTAGCATTCAAAAATTTTACCATGTCTGTGAAATCTTCATTAACTGATTCAGCATCCAAAACGACCACACTGTTGTGTTGCTTTGCCCAGGTACGAACGCAATCCATGAGTTAGGGTTTAGGGAAATTGGGAATTTTTGACTTTGAGAGAGATGGAGTGTTAGGGTTTGTGATAACTTCAATTTGAAACATGAGAAAACCAATTTGGAAGATCAATTAGGTTTTAAACTGATTGAAGAAGTTACACATCCCACCCTCACACTTTCAACCGTAGCAGCACAATAACACTAGCAGCAGAGTTATATAACTAGCAGCAGAGTGAAATAATCCAGCAGCAGAGTTGACTAAATAAGCTTGGTCAAAAAGTCAAGAATCCTCAACAATTAATGTGATGATATGCCGTAATCCCTATAAAAACGGACTAAATCTTTTCCCTAATTTACCACAATCAAACCATAATCGCAATCAAAACGCCAATCAACCAAATCAAAACTTCAATTAACCCAAATCAAATCAAATAATCATGAAATCAACACCCGAAATCATCAATATATCTTCCGATTCATCATCTGAAGATGAAACCCCCTTTGAAACATATGTACCGCCCTTCCGTCCTCCTCATGATGGTTGTAGAACCAAAGAGCAAGCCAAAAAGAAAAAGCATGATCTCCCTGTGTTCAAAGATCTTCTGCATTTAAATCAAACCCCAAGCACATCCAGGGTAAAGCTGTAATGTCCCCAAAATCTCCAACGTCTTCAGAATCATCAGAAGACCCAACGTGGATCCCTGTCAAGCAACCATCCCCAAGGGAGCTTGTGTCCCCTTTCATCTACACATCATCAGATGAGGATGAGCCTCCAAATGAACCACCTTCCACTCCTGAGAGGCCTCAGTAATCAAGGCCACGACCAAAGAAGTCTACCAAGGCAAAGAAGACAAGGAAGACAAACTCTCCTCTTCCTAAGGAGAGAAAAATTGTTCTTGGCCTTCCATGCCCTAGGAAGTAGTGCTTGTAGTCTTTAATTTCATCTTAAATTGTTGTACTCTTTTGTGGTTTCAGAAGTAGTCTTTGTAATTTCTCTTTTGATGTATGAACTTCTGAACTTGATGAATGATGAATGACAGATGTTCTTCTTTTGTTATCAGTATATTGTTATTGCAAATCATCATTTAGACTTATTCCTGCACAATATTAGACCAAACACCAAAAAACAAACAAACATATGCACTAGCAGTAGAGTTAGAAATAGCAGCATAGTACATTCCATCACAAACAGATGCTTTAAGATAAGCAGCAGAGTAACAAGCATCACAATGCCTTTACACACTTGTACAAAAACAAAGAGATGAGTTTTTCAAAGATTTATCATACCAATGTTTGCAATTAAAAATTGAAACCTCCCCACATCAAAGTGTTTAGTGAGAAGATCAGCAACATTGTTATCAGTATGAACTTTAACAATTTGGATCAACTTCTTTACATAGCAATCCCTGATAAAGTGATGTCTTATCTCAATATGTTTTGTTTTAGAATGAAAAACAGGGTTTTTAATTATGCAAAGTGTGCTGTTGTTATCAATATGAATTTTGGTATTCATGAAATTGTACCCATAATCCAATAATTGATTCTGCATCCATAGGACTTGTCCACAACAACTTGAAGCTGCCACATACTCAGCTTCAGTTGTAGAATTAGCTACCACTGTTTGCTTCTTGCATTGCCATGATACCAATCTGCTTCCTAGAAATTGACAACCCCCTGTTGTAGACTTTCTATCCAAAGAAGCTCCAGCATAGTCACTATCTGAATAGGAGACCAAATCAAATGGTGAATCCTTAGGATACCAAAGGCCCAATTTTGGTTGATGCCTCAGATATCTAAAAATTCTCTTCACTGCATTGAGATGTGATTCTTTGGGACACACTTGAAATCTTGCACAGGCACACACAGCAAACATGATATCAGGCCTTGATGCTTTAAGATACATCAATGAGCCAATCATAGACCTGTACAAGTGTATATCCACTTCGTTTCCATATTCATCCTTCAGCAATGGTTTATTGGTTTCCATGGTAGTCTTGGCAGGTTTAGCATCTTCAAAACCAAATTTCTTCAAAATATCATTGACATACTTATCCTGACTGATAAATATACCATTTTCTTTCTGTGCAACTTGCAGACCTAAGAAGAAGGTGAGTTCTCCCATTGAACTCATAGCAAACTTGTCCTTCATAAGCTTCTCAAAACTAACACACATAGCTTTGTTTGTAGACCCAAAGATGATGTCATCAACATAGATTTGAACCAGAAAAATATCATCCTTTTGTCTTTTGAGAAACAAAGTTTTATCAATCTTTCCTCTGCTAAACCCAGATTCTAGCAAGTATGTTGACAAAGTGTCATACCAAGCTCTAGGGGCTTGATGTAGGCCATACATTGCTCTATTTACCTTGTAAACTTTGTCAGGATGATCAGGGTCTTCAAAGCCTGGTGGTTGAGGCACATAAACCTCTTCTGTAATGGTCCCATACAGAAAAGCACTTTTCATATCCATTTGATACACTACAAAATCTTTGTATGAAGCATAAGCCAAGAATATTCTAATTGCTTCTATTCTTGCCACTGGAGCAAATACCTCATCATAATCAAGGCCTTCTTGTTGTGTGTATCCCTGTGCTACTAACCTTGCCTTATTCCTTATGACAATTCCTCTCTCATCTCTTTTGCATCTGAAAACCCATTTTGTGCCAATCACTCTTTTTCCATTTGGCAGTTCAACCAAAGTCCAAACCTCTTGCAGCTTAAATTGTAGAAGCTCATCTTGCATTGCTTCCACCCAACTTGCTTCTTGTAAGGCTTTGTAAGTGTTTTTGGGTTCAATTTGAGAAAGAAAACATGCAAACAGGCAATTTTGAAGATCTTTATGACTATTTCTTTGATGCAGAGATCTGGCAAAGAAACTTTGATGTTGAAGATCTTTCAGTGCTTTAGTCATCTGCCTAGTTTGAATAGATGATTGTGGATCACTTAAGATTTGATCTTTGGGATGATCCTTGTGTACTCTTGTGGTAGTTGTAGGACTAACAGGAATATTGAGTTCCAAATTAGTAAAATCTGCAGCAGCTCCAAATAACTGACCATCAAGTGCATCATCATCTGTGTTATAGTAAATATTCTCAAGAGGAGGCATATTTGGATCATCAGGATAGATAGAATCAGCAATAGGTCTACCCTGAGAATCCAAATTAGGAAACATTGAAGTAGCAGTAGAGTTAGTAGGCTTGGAAGCAGAATGTGGTGGAGTAGTAGTTGTAACTTTTGGCCTAGCAGTAGAGTCTTCTGAGTCATCAGCAGAGTCTTCTGGCTTTGTAGGAGAGACATCAACAACTACTTTGGGAGCCTCATTAGTTTCTTTTTCTGCTTCTATAGGTATTTCAATACCTTCTTCAGTTTCCTTAGGTTTCTCTTGAGTAACCACATCTTCTTTAGGACTTGGATCTGACTGAAAGGGTAGTAAGGTAGGACCAACCTTTAATTTCTCAACCAAAACAAATTCTTCTTGTGGCTTGTCAACACTGGCAATAACTGGTACATAGTTCATTGTTTTGGTAAGCATATCAACATTAAACAGCCATTCTGGTCCTTTTCCCTCAGAATTAGATGTGTTCTCAGAAAACTTGATATGAAAATTCTCCTCTACATGTTTGGTTCTCTTATTGTATACCCTGAAAGCTTTACTAATCATAGATTAACCAACCAAATTCCCTTCATCAAATTTGCCTAGCTGATCCTTAGTGTTCAAAATTGTAACAGGACATCCAAATGGTTTGAGAAAATCAATCAGTGGCTTCTTTCCATGAAATAACTCATATGGAGTCTTATTGTGAGGCTTGAGTACCTTACTTCTGGTCTGCACAAAGCATGCAGTGTTCACAGCTTTAGCCCAAAAAGGGATAGGTAGTTTTGAATCAGATAACATTGTTCTTGCAGCCTCAATAAGTGTTCTGTTTCTTCTTTCTGCAACACCATTCTGTTGTGGAGTTCTTGCTACACTATACTGTCTAAGAATTCCTTTCCCCACACATAATTGATTCATCACACTGTTCTTGAACTCAGTACCATTGTCACATCTGATTATCTTCACCTTGTGATTGTACAGGTTTTCAACTCTTGTAATAAATGCCTTGAGTATTTCTGGAGTTTCATCTTTAGTGGCTAGAAAAAATACCCAAGTAAACCTGCTAAAGTCATCAGTGACAACAAGACAATATGACTTCTTGTTCAAGCTTTTGACAAATACAGGCCCAAATAAGTCCATGTGCAGTAGATGTAATGGCTCAGTATTTGTGTTCACAGTTTTGGACTTGAATGAAACTCTGTGTTGTTTACCCTTTTGACAGGCAACACAAGTTTCACAATTCTCAAAAGTCTTTGTAGGCATTCCTCTGACCAGATTTCCTTTTACCAATTTGTTCATGGTCTTGTAGTTCAGATGTCCCAATCTCCTATGCCATAATTTGGACTCATCAACGGTGGCCTTTGCAATTAGACAAGTCAAAGCCCTCTTAGGAACAATGTTCTTAATATGGTCACTGTATATATTCTCATTTCTAGGGACCTTCAAAAGCACAGATTTGTCATCTGGTAACTGATAGTCAGGAGAAAGGATCATACACTCAGTGTCTGTAAAAAGAACAAAGTTCTTTTTGTCACACATTTGTGAGACACTAAAAAGGTTAAACTTAAGTCCTTTCACAAGAAACACCTTCTCAAAGTCCAAATTTCCAGTTTTAAGAGTTCCTCTTCCAACAATCTTTCCACCTTTTGGATCATTCCCAAAAGCAACATAACCACCATCAAAAGCCTCAAAGTCTTCAAGTTGAGACTCATCTCCTGTCATGTGTCCAGAACATCCACTGTCAACAATAACCATATCCTTAAGCTCATCCAGTAGATTGACCTGCACATGAAAAATAGAGACATTAGTTCCTCTTGACGACCCAAGCCATTACTGACTTGGATCTGCCCTTTGCATCAACATAATCAAATTTCTTTAAATCACTTGATGCACTACTATCCTTGGAAACAGAATTTGAATCAATAGTTTTTGGTTTCCAAGTCCAGCAAGCTGAGGCCTTAATAGCATAAAAGTGATTACCAACAACTGTATTTGTTAAAACTTTTGGCCTTGAAGTAGAAAGTTTTGTACTAGCAGCAGATTGCTTATTAGCAGCAGAGTGCATACTAGCAGCAGAATGCTTACTAGCAGTAGAGCCAGTAGAAGAACCAATTGTGGTTTTGAAAACACCATTTGATTTAGCAGTATAAATAGATCTAGTTGCACCAGATCTCAACAAAACAGCTCTTGGAACCATATTTCTATTAGGATGTGGGTGAGTTTGTTTAGTTACATATTTGTGATTCACCCTAGTGTATTGATTCCAAACAGGCTTTTGGTGTTCAGGACATCTAACAATCAAGTGGTCAAAGCTACCACACTTATAACAAGCCTTCTTTTGTAATTGAAACTGATTACCTAATCTGTGTGAAACTAGGTTGTTGAAGTTTCTCTGGTTACCCCTAGGCTTATTATTGAACCTTTCCATCTGTTCTCTAGGTAACTCATTGTACTCTACCATTTTCCTAGAGAAGTTATTTCCTAACACAGGTTTGACAAACTTAACTTGTTCAATTTTAGGTTTAAACTTTGTAGGAATTTCTTCCTTTTTCACACTTTGTTCCTGTTTAACCTGTTCCTCATCACTATCACTATCAGAATACCAATCTTCTATAATAGGAGCTTCAGGAAATTTTCTATCCTCAACCTTAGGTGTTTCATTTACACTTTTGCTATATTCACCTACAGGTTTTTCAATATTTAGCTCACTAATGAAGGATAGTTCTTTTCCTGGTGGAGCAAAAGCACTTTTGGCTGGAGGAGCCACTTCATTATACCCAATTCCACTACCTTTTGTCATCAAGTTATTCTCAATAGATTTATGAACCAAATCAGAAGCATATTGTTGTTTTTGTACTCTTACTACATGTTTATCTTTTTCAGCAAGAGCTTCCTCTTTTTCTTTTTCAGCTTCTTCTAACTTATTTTTAAGAACTTCTACTTCACTGTTTTTCTTAAAAATTTCTATATCTCTGAGATTAAGTTGATCTACATATTCCTTCTCACACTCTTTGAGATATTCTAACCTCCTTTCAACATTTTGAATACCTACTTTGTAACCTAAGTTATCAAGTTTTAGGTGTTCAAGTTCTCTATGTAAACTCTCATTCCTAGACTTAAGTTCTTCTATAGTGTCAGCACAAGATTTAAAAGAACACACAGATAAGTCTGAGTCATTTGATACCTCAGTGTCAGAGCCGGATGATGAACCACAGGCCATAAGTGCAAAGTTCTGCACCTTGGGTTGAGCAACAGCTACCAAAGAGAAATTTGGTTCTTCTTCAGCCATATCACTCCAATCATAATCTCCCAGTCCATCACAAGATACCAGTGCAGTCTTTGATTCTTCAGTAACCTTCTTTGCAGCATCAGCATTCTTCTTTGGAGCTCTACATTCTCTGGTAAAATGTCCCTTTCTGTTGCAATTGTAGCACTCTATCTTTGATTTGTCAAAGCCTGGACTGTCCTTAGCTTTATACTTGACTTCTTTTCCAGTCTTCTTCAAGAACTTTCTTGCCCTCAAGGTTAACATAGCCATTTGCCATTTAAGATCAATTTCTTCAAGATCATCAGGATCAATATAATCCAAGTCTTGATTAATGACATGTGACCTTATAGTAGTTGTGAGCTCAGCCAAGAATGCACACAAAGCAATATCACTGGTAGAAATCTTATCATTTGAACCAACAGCAGATCCATTAGCAGCAGATACTCCATAAGCAGTAGAATGAGCAGCAGAGTGAGATTCTTGAGATCCTTTTCCTTTAGAGGATACAAAGGCAAGATTTTGAGTACCAGAAGATGAAGTAGAAGAGGTAGATAGTTCTGATTCATACACTCTTAAATTGTTGTAGAGACTCTCCAGCTTCATAGTTTCAAAATCAGGCTTATTCCTCCACACAACTGTGTGCATACTCCATGCAGGTGCAAGACTTCTAAGAAACTTTAGGTTTACATCTTCTTGTGGAACCACATTGCCAACAAGCTTTAGATGACTAACAAGTTGGTTTAGCCTGTTGTATGTGCCAATTATCTTCTCTCCACTTTCAGAAGTAAAATTCTCAAACTGATGCTTCAGCATGTTTTTCCTGGATTTCTTAGTAGCATCATTCCCTCCAAACCTGAATTCAACAGCATCCATCAATTCTTTTCCAGATTCACAGTTATCAAAGTCCATTTGGAATTCATTAGGTATTCCCATTAATAGAATACTATGTGCTTTGATTTCCATCTTCCTTACTGTGTTGGCTTCAGCAGATTTAATTGGTATCTCCTTCCCATCAGCACTCTTCTCAGGTACAGAATCACCATTAACAATCACATTCCACATGTTGAAATCAATCATTTGAATGTACTGTCTGATCCTTCTCTTCCAAAGCTCATACTCAGAAGGATTCAGCATGGGTACCCTTGAAGCAGTCACCATATGAGTTTCATCACCCATCTTAGCAATAGATTTGGAACAGCAAACTTTTAAGAAACAAAATCTTCTTGATAATAACTTCTAGATCACAAGCTCTGATACCACTTGTTGATCCCAGTTGAGCTTAAACGATCTTGTATAGAAGTTAACTTGATTAAACACTTAAGCTAATATGCGGAATATAAAAGCTTAACTTAAGAAGAATAATGATTCTCTTTCAACACTTCAATATTATTAATACGAGCACTCAACAATATTATTAATACGAGCACTCAACAATCCTAGGATCCTCCTTTTATAGACTAAGGAATCCTACTAGGTTTACAATACCTTTCTTTACACGATAAGTATATTCTAGATAAATATAATATTTACACAATCTATTCTGTATTTATCTAAACCGTATACATCCTTATCCCATCAGCAGTAGACTCTGTCAACAGCATTTATCCTCAGCAGCACTTTGACATCAGCAACAGAATCATTACCACTAGCAGCAGTTTCGTTCATAGCAGCAGTTTCACTCAGCAGCAGTTTCAGACCCAACACATACAGAGATGATCAACAAGTGTTTGGAATGCTATCTTAGAGGTATGACTGGTGAAAGCCCTAAGGATTAGATACTATGGTTGCCTCTTGCAGAATATTGGTATAATACCAATTTTCACAGTGCCATTAAGACTACTCCATTTGAAATTGTATATGGTCAACCTCATTCTATTCACATTCTTTATATGGCAAAAGATAGCAGAATGGAGTTGGTGGACATGACACTTCAGGCAAGAGAGCAGGCTATTTCTATGTTAATATTTGACTTAAAGAAAGTCTAAGATAGGTTGAAGTCCCAAGCTGATAAGCATAGGTCTAAGAGAGAATTTGCAGTCAACGATTGCGTAAACTTTAAATTACAGCCCTACAGGAAGACTACTATTAGTAAGGGAAGGCAGAATAAGCTATCTTCAAAGTTTTTTGGTCCTTTTCAAGTGATTGCAAAGGTTTGACAGGTGTCTTATATGCTACAATTGCCATAATCAGACAAAGTACACCTAGTGTTTCATTTAGCTCTTAGCTTAAGAAGTGGTTTCTTACTTAATACTACAATGGACACTTTTCCTGAATATGATGCTCACGGTTTGATAGCTGCTGAACCTGTTAAGCTTTCGAAAATGAAGCTTGTCAAGCAACATAACCATATGGGAGTGTTTGGATTGATCTAGTGGAGTAATGGTTCCGAGGAAGATGCAACATGGAAAGACTTAGCTAACATTGTCAAGAGATTTCCTTCATTTGTGTTTGATCCATGTGGTCAAGGACCTCTTGAAGGAGGAGGCATTGTAATGTGTTAAAAATACAAAGGAAACAAAACTCACGTGTCAGGCACATGAGCCCGCCAAATGTACTCAACAAACCCACAATCAATTTACCTGCCCATTTGTTTATAGTTATTTCTCATTCTTCTTATTTTAAAGATAAGGATCCGGTGAGAATGAAAATTTAAAATGAGAAGAATAAGAAATAACTATAACCTCATATTTGAGATGCATCGACTTGAATTAGATGCATCTCTGTTCATTTAGATGTATCACAATTAGTTTCGAAAGTGATTTTGAAGTGAAAACGATGCGAAGTAGTACTAGCAACAAATTTGATCCGCAGATGACGAAAAATACATAGGATTCGTCTAATTTGATGAAATGCATCTAATATATGTATATGCATCTAATTTTTTGCTAAAAAATATATTATGATTCATCTAAAAGATTAAGGATGCATCTAATTCAAATTGATGCATTTTTTATATGTAGTTATAGTTATTTCTCATTATTCTTATTTTAAAGATTTTTCTCTTTTGATCCTTAGTCTTGTTTAGTTCAAATACCCACTTTACATTTCATTCTCATTTGTTAGAATTTGATTCTCTCTTTCATTCTTTTAATCTATTGTACAATTCATTGTTCATTAACAAATCACTTTTAACGATATTGATTACGAATTTGCCTATTATTGTTATTCCAGTTATGATTGTGGTTGTTGCTTCGGATTATTAATACTAATTCCAGTAACACATTTCAAATTGTTTATAGCCATTTCAATTAGAGTAAAATAGATAACACCCATTAACCATTTTGTCAGTTAAACACGATACGATAATAAATTAGAAATCATAAAGAAAAAGAAAGTCAAATGACGATGACAAATTCTTTATATCAAATAGGTTGAGACTTTTACTTTTAATATTTAATACTACGTATTGTAAATATATAAATAAGTTGTATGCTCTGATGAATTGGTCAATTAAGAAGCAATCAAAGAGGCAATAGTCTATGAAAGCGTGTCTTGTAGCCTATATAAAGTTAGTCTGGGAACCCCTTCACAACTACAGCATTCGGGAACCATAAATTCACAAAAGGAAGCCATGAAATTCCTTGTCCTGATGTGTGCAGTGTTTCATATGTTTGTGTTTACAGCTTCTGATACAGATTCCACCACTGAATCCCACACCCTCATTAACTCTGCCAACCTTGCGAAGCCAGGCTGCGATAGCCGATGCGGGGAATTAATTGTTCCTTACCCTTTCGGTCTCGGAGACAACTCAGAGTGTTATATAAATGAGGGATTTCGCATACACTGCAACAAATCTGTAACCCCCCCAAAGGCCTCTATTTATGAAGACAGTTACACCTCGATCAAAGTGATATCTGATTCCACCCTCCGGACTACAAATAAGGTGTCAAGGAGGTGCTATTATCCGAATGGCACAACATTGAATTCATATCAAAGATCATTAGGCTAGCAAGAAGCCGTATATCTTCTCGGAAGTAAACAAGTTTACAGTTATCGGTTGCTGTGATTCTGCTTGGCTGACCTCAAGCACAAAATCTAGGGATGTGTATACAGGTTGTATGGTATTTTGTTCAACACCCGAGGAGGTTGTAGGTGACGAGTGTACAGGAAATGGTTGTTGTCAATCATCCATATCCCAAGACTTAATCTCTTATCGTCCTCGGGTCAGTTCCTTGATGCTGGATTCAATTGATAATGTGAGCAATATTAGGTCGTTTGCTCCATGTGCATATGCCTTTGTTGGAGAGGAGAATGCATTTAAGTTCAATGGTACGTATGATTTAATCGATACTTTCTTCTTAGAGAGGATTGAAGCTACAGTGCCAATAGTGCTCAAATGGGCTATTGGAAATCTGAATTGCTCTGAGGCCAAAGCAACAGATGGTTATGCCTGCCAATCGAATAGCAACTGTGTTACCTATACTGGTGAAAGTGGTGGGTACCGTTGTGTTTGTAAAGAAGGCTATGAAGGTAATCCATATCTGTCTCCAGGCTGCCAAGGTATAATTTAATTTAGAATTTTTTAATTGAATATCTCAAGTATATATATCCTAGGTGGATTTTAATTCATAATCGTTTTTCATGAAATATCAAAAAGGTGTGTTACATGTATTTAGCCTTTTGTGTGTCACTAATAGGTCTATCAAAAACAATATTTTCTTTGTAGTGATATTTAGTGTTATAAATTACGTATTTAGCTCTTTATGATATGTCATAGATAATGATTCCTTAATTTTGTTATGTTGAAGATTAGCCAATCAAAGGTTGCATTCCTTTTTGGCTAGATATAAATGAGTGTGATCGAATGGAGGATTTTCCATGCTATGGAACTTGTACTAATACTCTCGGGAATTACACATGCAAATGTAAAAAAGGGTATTCTGGTGATGGAAAGATTCCAAATGATTGTCGTCGTAAACCATTCAAAGTGCTCGGAGTTTTGATGGGTAAGTTCCCTTGAATCCTAAAAATAGGTATTTAAAATCTCAAAACAACAAAACTTTTTACGAACAATGAAAATAAAGTCTTTGAATGTATTTATAATATCACATAGAGATGTAGAAAATGAATATTAATTGTGTTTAGCCAATTCAATGCACAGTTCATTTAATATAGAATTTGAATGAAAAACAACATAAGTGAAATACACGTCCCTAAATGCTAGAATACATTCAGGGAGTTATCCTCAAGAAATCCTTCAGTGTCTAGAAGAAAAACTCATCACAAAGTAATAGCCAGATCTCCTAATAAGATATATAACCTAACTAAACATGTATGGAGGGCGTTTATAGAAGACATACTTGTTTCCTGCAGTTATGTAGTCTGCACGTGCGGAGTCACATTCTTCTTTATTCTCTTGCTTGGATTGATCTTCTTAGGGTTATCTAGGAGAAAAACATAACTTGAGTCACATCAGGTATCCACCAGTACTGCATAGGTTGAACTAAGGCTCAAACCTATGCAAGTTTGGCGAGTACGGAATCGGGTAAACTAGATGACTAGTATAAGTCAATTATATTTACTTTGGGAATAGGTCCAAAAGGGTTTATCCCTTTGATCAACTAATCGTGGGATTGAGGAAGAGAGGGGAGATATTTAGGGATAGTTGGTGTGTTATTAGGTTCCCTTGGAAAAAGCTTTATATTTATAAGCTACCAATGAATATTCTAGAAATAACTAGAACAATCTTAACCTCGTCCAACAAGTAATAGGAGCTTGACAAAGTGTCAAACTTCCCCCCACCCTAAGGAGGGTCGGCCGAATACCCTAAACCCTAAAGGTTTGGGTTTTGCCTTTTATTATTTATTATATCTATCTATTTATTATAAATATTATCTTAGGACAATTACCGTTTCACCCCTCAATGAAAATACTTCAGGGTTTTCATTACCTCAATACTCTTATCTTATTTTGTAAGTCGTTTCTCATTTCCACTTGCTTATTCTATTTTATGCGCACCGGTGTGACCCTTCAGCATTTCTGTAAAGCCGGAAGTTAAAGCTGTTGTTTCTATGCACACAATCCTATCATACTCCCACTTGTGCAAAAGAACAACGTGAGAATACCTTTCATGATACTCAGGGTTTGCGAGCAAGACAATGAAATACCCAGCTCTCAGAAACCAATTCAATACCCAATTAGTGATTTCCTCAACTTATCGTTTACATCTTAGTCTAGGTATATGGTTGTACTCCTTTGCACTTTGTCGATATTTTTAAAAAGTAACAGGCATGGATATGTTAACCTCGATACTTTCGTCCTTTCTTATTTTCGTGAATGATATTTATCTCCCACATACAGTGACTTCAGGCACTTTAGTTGTACAACCATAATTTCACAAATCATTACACACTTAAGGGGTCTCGAAAAAATATCCTTCTATTCTTATATGAAATTCGGTAAAGTTCACCTAAGGAACTTAGCATACAAAACACCCAAAGCAGCATGAATTTAACTTGGAGAGAAAAGCCAAATGCTCGTGAATGATTCATATATGCGAAAAGTTTGGCACAACCATGCGTCTGAGCGATGGATTTTCGTTAAACTTTTGGCCTCTTAAAGATGATTCATGCTAAAAAAAATAATAATAATAAAAAAAAATAAAAAAAAATTGCTTGACATTTTTTTTTGAACTTTTCTAGTTCTCGAGTAAGGATGTTGAGCGTCCATACGAATAAAGATATTTTCATTACATCAAAAGAATGCATAAACAGGAACATACAGTCATGAAAAAATACATTTAAAAGTGAAAAGAAAAAAATACATTTTAAAACGCTATGTCTGAGTATTTGCACCTGATTTGAGAAGACAATTACCTCTAGTCCAATCACTTTCATTGCTTCCTAAACTCAACTTTTAAATCGAATATCACCTAACTTGTTGTCCCCATCATCATATAGGTATTGGACTTTCATTACTCACTATACTCATTGGATCATCCATACTGTACATCATGGCCAAGAAAAGGAAGCTAGCTAAACTGAAAGAGAAGTTTTTTGAACAAAATGGGGGCGCACTATTGACAGAGAAACTAAAATCCAAGGGTGGCACTGGTTTGGGTTCTGTGAACATTTTTGGAGTTAAAGAGCTAGAACAAGCAACTGATAATTTTGCAGAAGGTAAGATACTCGGTAAGGGAGGTAACGGTATTGTGTATAAAGGAACTCTACCAGATATGCGTGTTGTGGCAATCAAGAAGTCCCAAAAACTTGATAAAGAACAAAGGGAACAATTTATAAATGAGATGGTTATTCTCACGCAGATTAATCACACAAACGTGGTGCAACTTTTGGGGTTTTGTTTGGAAACCGATGTCCCATTGTTAGCGTATGAATTTGTTTCCAATAATACTCTGCATCATCACATTCATTATAGAAAGAGTGGCGTAGGGAGATTATCATGGGTTAGTCGTTTAAGGATAGCACATGAAGCAGCAGGTGCACTTGCTTATCTTCACACAGATGCTAGAATGTCCATCATACATAGAGATGTGAAGTCTACTAACATTTTATTGGATGACAATTACACAGCAAAAATAGCAGATTTCGGGGCCTCGAGGTTAGTTCCCTTAGGTCATGATCAAGTCGTTACACTAGTTCAGGGAACATTCGGATACTTAGATCCAGAGTATTTCCATACAGGCGAATTAACAGATAAGAGTGATGTGTATAGCTTTGGAGTTGTTCTTGCAGAACTCTTAACAGGACAACAACCCCTCAATATGGAAAGAGATCTGAAGGTGAGAAATTTAGCAACCTATTTTGTGAAGGCGATGGAGGAAAATACGTTTGTTAATATTCTGGAACATGGATTGGTAAACGAGGCACCTTATGAGCAGCTTAAAGCAATATGCGGGCTTGTATATAGGTGCCTTAACCAGCTAGGTGCGAAAAGACCTAGCATGAAAGAAGTGACTATGGAGCTTGAAACTTGGAGAAAGTTCGGGAAGCATCCTTGGGTTAGTGAAGACAAGTACAACGAAATGAGTAGCTTAATGATTGAGATGGAACCTAGCGATTCTTATACTGTTCCTCTTATGCCTAATAGTGATACATTCGGAGGAAGTTCCAGCAGCACTACTGAACTGCATGACATGATGCTCCAGTTACAAAGTGCCCGTTAAAAAGTTGCCGATTGCACTGATTGGGGAACTATAACCTCGTTATTGGTGAGTAATGGGAATTTTTTTTTTTTTTTTTTTTTTTTTTTTTTTTTTTTTTTTTGGGATTAATAAATACATTGCAAATAACAAAAATGACTTATGTGCTCCTTCAAGTATGGTTATTATGATAGTTAGTCCCTGGTTTACCTTTTTTTTTTTTTTTTTTTTTTTTTTTTTTTTTTTTTTAATTTCTTTCATAACTTTTATTTTTGTTCAATTTATCTTTAGTGTATTATTTATATTTATGTATTTTTTTTTCTTAGTTTAAAGAAATATTCTTGCTTAAAGAAAATGAAAGCGAAACGAATATATATATATATATATATATATATATATATATATATATATTCTGAAATCCACAAGAGCATATAACATGTTATTGTTTGAGGATGGCATTTTTTAGTATTTGTGTTACCATTAGAAGTGTTGATCATTTATGTAATAAAAGAGATATCTCAATGATCACCCCTTAGGGGAAGATTGTTAAAAATAGAAGTGACGATCATTATTGAGTCAATAAGTATTACAATAGGTTAACGTTTAATAGTTAGTAAAAGTGCTAGTCCATTTAGTAAACGTAAAGCCTTAAAGGCTTGGCCCAACATGAGGTCCAAGGTCCGGCCCATGGGGCGTTTGTAAGAAATATGTAAAGCCCTCCTAAGCTTGTTAGAAGGCTGTGGAAGTTCATAATATTCAAAGCTTATTTCAAATAGTTCTCTCCACCTCTCTCTACCTCTTTCTCTCTATACTAAACATGGATTTCATCTTCTTTGATCAACCTAAACCTCTTGAACCACATAAATCTTACATATTATCGGTCCTACACTTTGTGTTATAGAAAATATTATAAAGTAAAAGCTGACAGCACTACAAATAAAAACACCTTTCGTGACGACAAAGTTGTCACCAATTTACATAGGGTGTCGTCACAAAGTGTGTCTGGTGACGACATGTCGTCACAGATTTCTCGTCACCAAAACTCCGTCACTAAGCAAATTCGTGACGACAAAGACAATGTAATTCGTGACGACACTTGGGGCCCACTTTTTTCAGCCTAAGACTTTACCAGATGTGTGGGCCATCGTAAATTAGTGCCGACAATGTCGTCACTAATAATTTCCGTTATTTATTTTTTTTAATATTGTGCAATTTAAATCTTTAATAAAATGAAAAAAAATCATTTAAGTTGGTGATGACATTGCCGTCACTAATCTTTTATTTTTTTCATTTTTTAATTTAAATCATTTATAAAATGTAAAAAATATTAAATCATTAAATTTGTGACGACATTGTCGCCACTAATCTTTTTTTATTTTATTTTTATTTAAATCATTTATAAACTGGAAAAAAAATAAAGCATTCTAATTAGTGACGACAAAGTAGTCGCTAAATATGCCTGCACATCCAAAAAAACAGAAGCAATTGCTACATTTCCAGATTTTTCCTGGAAAAAAACTACCAAAACTGAACCTGTAAGGTCGCCACTCGACCCGGCTGTCCCGGTGGTCCGGAGGCGATGATGGTGGTACCAACAAAAAAAAAATAAAAACTAAATTAGTCACATAAACACCAATGTTCTGAAAGGCTCAAGGCGCACTAAGGCGCAAAGGGGGTCAAAGAGTCTCGAGTCGAGGTGCAAACCAAGGCGCGGGATTCATAAATATGAGGCGCACTATACATATAGGTTTTTTTATAACATATTTGACAACTTATGATGCTTAAATAACACAAAATTATCAATATTCAATGCATAATGTCACTTAATAGTTATTTCATTGCATTTAAACACAAAATATTAAGCATGCAACATATCAAAATCCATGAACTACCCTAAATTCCTGAATATACATTACAATATATGAGTTTATGACTTATAAAATTTAACAAATTACCATGTATCAAACTATCAACTATCAACAACAAAAAAACTATGTTTGTTTGGTAACACTTAACATTAAAGAAACAACATTTGTATCTGTTAATAAGCTAGTATTCTTAGTCATTAGATTACAAAAAAACATAGTTCTTTCTTGATTGTGTGTTTTAGTTATTTTCTAAAATATTAGGGTTATTAGATACTTTATAACTTAAAGGGCCAAATGTATATAACATGTAAGCCCAAAATGTATATTACTATTAAGAAAAAAAAGGCCAAAACCCCGTTACATCTTCTAGGCGCACAAATCCCCAAGGCGCTGCGATTTTTACGGGATTCATGCATGTCGTGAGCCTCGATCTAAAAAAATCCCAAAGGCTGGAGCCTCATGGGATTTAGGGAGTAGGCGCGCCTTAGGCGCGATTTTTAAAACTATGATAAACACAATACACACAATAAAAGAATACATTTAAACAAAAAAAACACATACACAACAAAAGTGTTCACGGTGGTGGTGCTTCAACGTTTTTGCCGGTGGTGTTGCTGCTTCGATGTTGTTGCCGGTGGTGGTACTACTGCCGGCGGTGCCATCTAACCAACACAACAAAAAAACAAATCAAGATTAATTCGTAATTTTTTTTTCGAAATTTTTTTTTTCGAAGTTTTTTGAAAATTTTCTAAAATTTTTTAAATTTTTTTTAAAATTATTTAAGAAATTTTCAAAAAGTTGATTAACTAATATTAGCTGTTATATTAAAGTTAATGGAGGATAAAATGAGTGGCTAGGATTGCTTCTCGCGTTCTCACAAAATTTAGGCTTCTCATTTGAACGCTTCACTATATATATATATATATATATATATATATATATATATATATATATATATATATATATATATATATATGTGGGAATATACTTGCTACAATTTTTTGTAGCTAATTGCTTACAATTTTAAGCTATAAAATGTGGGTCCCTGATTCTTTTTGTGGGTCCTGATTCTTTTCTGTGAGTCCCTGATTCATTGCTAGTGTAATTTTTGTGAAAGATTGTAGGCAATTGGCTACAAAAATTGTAGCAAAGATATCCTCTCTCTCTCTCTTACGCTATATATATATATATATATATATATATATATATATATATATATATATATATATATATATATATATATATATATATATATATATATATATAGGTGCTTTATTTTCAGAACCCTGTTAAGTGCGGGAACTGCGAGAACTCTAATTTTGCATTAGAAAACATGCGTGTTCATATAAAACATGTACGTTTTCATACATACACTTTAATACACATACATACGTAACATACATGTTCATATAGAACTATTTTTCATTGATATGTTGCACTTAACAGGGTTTTATATGAACATGTATGTTACGCAGGTATGTGTATTAAGGTATATATAAAAAAACATATATGTTTTATCTGAACATGCATGTTTTCTAATGCAAAATTAGAGTTCTAACAGTTCCTGCACTTAGCAGGGTTCTGAAAATAAAGATACATTCATTTTTTTATATCTCTTACGTGATTTTATATATATATATATATATATATATATATATATATATATATTTATATATATATATATATATATATTATCACATAAGAGATATAAAAAATGAATATTAATGGTGTTGGGCCAATTCAATGCACACTTCCTTTAGTATAGAATTTGAATGAAAAACAACATAAGTGAAATACACGTCCCAAAATGTTAGAATACATTGAGGGAGTTATCCTCAAGAAATCCTTGAGAGTCTAGAAGAAAAACTCATCACAAATTAATAGCTGTATCTCCTAATCAGATATATAACCTAACTAAACACATTTGAAGGGTGTTTATAGAAAATTTGCTTGTCTCCTGTAGTTATGTAAGCTGACCAATCTGCACGTGCGGAGTCTCATTATTCTTTATTCTCTTGATTGGATCGATCTTCTTAGGGTTATCTGGGAGAAAACCTTACCTTGAGTCACGTCATGTATCTACTGGTACTACACTGGTAGAACTAAGGCTCGAACCTATGCAAGCTTGGCAAGTACGAAATCGGGTAAACTAGTTGACTAAGAAGTCGACTTGTGTAAGTCAATTAGATTGACTTTGGGAATTGGTCCAAAGGGATTTATCCCTTTGGTCGATCGATCGTCGGAAAGAGGAGGGAAGGGAGATATTTAGGGAT
This sequence comes from Artemisia argyi, assembly GCA_030686995.1. NCBI lineage: Eukaryota > Viridiplantae > Streptophyta > Magnoliopsida > Asterales > Asteraceae > Artemisia > Artemisia argyi. The sequence continues at coordinate 7,881,694 of CM060680.1, forward strand.
AGTTGGTGTGTTATTAGGTTCCCTTGGAAATAACTATAATAATCTTAACCTCATCCTACAAGTAATAGGAGTTTGACAAAGCTCCCTAAGGAAGGTCGACCGACTACCCTAAACCCTAATAAGGGTTTCGAATTTTATTTTTTATTATATTTATCTTTTGATAAGTATTATTTCAGAACAATTATCGTTTTAACCCTCAATGAAAATACTTCGGGCTTCTCCTTTCCTCATTACACTTATCTCAATTCGTAACTCATTTCTCATTGCCACTTGCCTGTTCTATTTTGTGTGCACCGGTGTGATCCTTCGGCATTTCTATAAAGCCAGCAGTGAAAGTTGTTGTTTCTATGCACACAATCGTTTTAGACTCCTACATGAGCTAAAGAACAACGTGAAAATAACTTTCACAGTACCCGGCGTTTGCGAGCAAGACAGTGAAATACCTAACTAACAAATTAGGTTTTAGCGGTTAAGATTCGTAGCCTTGAAAATCAATTGCTTGAAGGAAAATTAGTGTTACTGGACGAAGATGGGCAACCACTTAAACCTAGACCGGTTAGGGGTCTAATCATCCTGTCCATTCGAAGGTTGTCACTGTAGAACAATGTCGCTTTAGTGATGATTTTGAGTTGGGTGATGCTGCTCATACCCAAAGTGGTGAAAACTTAGTAACCAAAGTAGTCCTAAACTACATGTTGTGGATTATGTTAAACCAAATAAAATGATTGAAAGCAACGTTGGAATTGACTTTGAGAATGACCATGCTACTAAAACTAGTAGAGATAGCTTTAAAGAGGCTATGAATGAAGCTTCATTGCAATTTAATATTGTGTTGGATCCTACTAATACGAGTAGTATTGATAACTCTAGCTCATATTCAACCAAGCCTAATCGTTTGACGAACTCGTCTATGGTTGTTACTAATGAGACTTCTACAAGATAATGTTTGTCAAAGAGTAAATGCATCTCTTCCAATTAATGTGACAATATATTCAAAAACATTTACTCCTTGAATCAGACATGGCCGCTGAACATTGAGCTAGTAAGGAAAGTTTGTACTTAAACATAACTTAGGTTAGTGTTTAAGTTATAGAGGAGATGACCACGCATTGTCATTCAACTAGGGTTGCTATTCAACAAGTAACTCTTATCAAATTCTTTGATTCATTCAAATAAGAATTTTAAAACGTTAAAAATTACTTTACGTCTTTTTGTTTAAACTGCCTTAAGTATGATTGTTATCACGCCCGGTTTTGGGCAAGGGCAGTACGGGCAGCGGCCCAGGGCCCAACATTTTAGGGGCACCAATATTTACAAAAGCCCAATGTACATATGTGTGTTTAAGGCCTGTTTTAAAGCAACATTTTTGCTTCATATTATCATGCAGCGCATTTATCGACAACGGTTGCTAGTTAGTATCAAAATATTCTCTATATAAAGTCCAACAAAAGAAAAATTAGTATTTCATTAACATCTTTTTGTTGGATTGCTATAGGTTTTTCACTTTTTTTTTCTATATATTCTTAATTATTTATAACAGCTTTTGGTAGAATTATTGGAGCTTTTTTCATAGATATCAAAACAAAAATTATTTATTTAGGGGGCCTATTTTAGGTATTAGCCAGGGCACCCAAAACATACGTGACGGCTTGTTATACACTGTTTACACACATCCATATATATGTATGAAATGTGATTTAACTTACTCCCCCCGTCCTATTGACCGTAATTATTTTTTTTTCGTGTTATATAATACTTGATGAAAAGTGTACCAATGAAAATACGTTTAAAACACAAATTAAATTATATATTTTGTGTCAAGTATTATATAACACGAAAAAAAAATAATTACGGTCAAACTCTGAAAAGAAAACTCACTTTTCAACATAGACTTATAAAATGAGACAAAGAAAGCAGTATTTAAGTTATTATCACGTTAAAAGGGTCAACAAATTGCGTTGGATAAATGGCCTGAAACTTCTCTGCTTTTATCCTTTTATTCTTATATGAAATTTGGTAAAGTTCACCTAAGGAACTTAGCATACAAAACAACCAAAGCAGCATGAATTTAACTTAGAGACAAAAGTCAAATGCTCATGAATGATTCATATATGATATATACGAAAAGTTTGGCACAATCATGCGTCTGAGCGATGGTTTTTCGTTAAACCTTTTGCCTCTTAAAGATGATTCATGCCAAAATGGACAAAGTGACAAACAAACAAAAAAAAAAATAAAAAAATAATAAAAAAAATAATAAAAATGCATGACAATTTTTTCGAATTTTTCTAGTTCTCGAGTTAGGATGTTGAGCGTCCATACGAATAAAGATATTTTCATTACATCAAAAGAATGCATAAATAGAAACAGACTATGTCATGAAAAAATACATTTAAAACGCTATGTCTGACTATTTGCACCTACTTTGTGGGCTTGACTTGAGATACCTCTAGTCCTAAGCTCAATTTTTAAATCGAATATCACCTAACTTGTTGTCCCCATCATCACATATAGGTATTGGACTTTCATTACTCACTATACTCATTGGATCATCCATACTGTACATCATGGCCAAGAAAAGGAAGCTACTTAAACTAAAAGAAAAGTTTTTTGAACAAAATGGGGGCGCACTATTGACAGAGAAACTAAAATCCAAGGGTGGCTCTGGTTTGGGTTCTGTGAACATTTTTGGAGTTAAAGAGCTAGAAGAAGCAACTGATAATTTTGCAGAAGGTAAGATACTTGGTAAGGGAGGTAACGGTATTGTGTATAAAGGAACTCTACCGGATATGCGTGTTGTGGCAATCAAGAAGTCCCAAAAACTTGATAAAGAACAAAGGGAACAATTTATAAATGAGATGGTTATTCTCACGCAGATTAATCACACAAACGTGGTGCAACTTTTGGGGTTTTGTTTGGAAACTGATGTCCCATTGTTAGCTTATGAATTTGTTTCCAATAATACTCTGCATCATCACATACATTATAGAAAGAGTGGCGTAGGGAGATTATCGTGGTATAGTCGTTTAAGGATAGCACATGAAGCAGCAGGTGCACTTGCTTATCTTCACACAGATGCTAGAATGTCGATCATACATAGAGATGTGAAGTCTACTAACATTTTATTGGATGACAATTTCACAGCAAAAATAGCAGATTTCGGGGCCTCGAGGTTAGTTCCCTTAGGTCATGATCAAGTCGTTACACTAGTTCAGGGAACATTTGGATACTTAGATCCTGAGTATTTCCATACAGGCGAATTAACAGATAAGAGTGATGTGTATAGCTTTGGAGTTGTTCTTGCAGAACTCTTAACAGGACAACAACCACTCAATATGGAAAGAGATCTAAAGGTGAGAAATTTAGCAACCTGTTTTCTGAAGGCGATGGAGGAAAATACGTTTGTTAATATACTGGAACATGGGTTGGTAAACGAGGCACCTTATGAGCAGCTTAAAGCAATATGTGGGCTTGTATATAGGTGCCTTAACCAGCTAGGTGCTAAAAGACCTAGCATGAAAGAAGTGACTATGGAGCTTGAAACTTGGAGAAAGTTCGGGAAGCATGCTTGGGTTAGTGAAGACAAGTACAACGAAATGAGTAGCTTAATGATTGAGTTGGAACCAACCGATCTTTATACTCTTCCTCTTAGGCCTAACAGTGATACATTTGGAGGAAGTTCCAGCAGCAATACTGAAATGCATGACATGATGCTCCAGTTACAAAGTGCCCGTTAAAAACTTAGAGTGCACAGTGCAACGGTTAACCACCCCGTTATAGATGTGTTTTGGGTACGTATAACGCCACCAACTACACCGGTTCGGGCGCTATAGGCTCTTTATAGGTGCCTGGGCTGTGTGAGTAACCAGCTAGCTAGCGTTTTGTGTCTTTTTTTTCCTGAAGTTCTATAACTGTGTGTGTGCAGACTTTTTTAGCCTTTGTGTTTAAAATATGTTATAGGGTAAAAGTTGACATATCGGGTGAATGACCCGACTTAAGTTCACCTTGCTCTCTTAGCACTGAAGTAATAAAGCTTTTATTCAGCATTATATTTGCTTCTAAGTTTCGGTTTTATCATATGATGTAGACATGTAGTCCAATACCTTACTATCAAGTCACGACTTATGCATATATATGTTCCAAACACTATTTTAAAAAATATATATATATTAATGCTTGTAAAATTTTTATGATTGTGGTAACAATGAAAACAATTCTTTTCCGAAAAGTCAATTGCATACTGTTTTTATTTATCAGAGTTATAATCGATCAAATTTTAAATTATGTTCAGATATAATATATACATGATGATAGGTGCCTAATTATGCACTTCTTGATGTAAACGTGATTATAATTTAAAAATTATTTAACAATTAAATAGATATTAATCGGTATTACATCGAAAGCAATTAAATTCACAAAACCTTTTGCATACTAGTGATCCAGTAACATATACATGGCTAATTAAAAATAAAAATATCATATGTGCATGATATGAATCAATTGCAAGTCAAACAAGAAAGTCACAGAAAGTCAACAGAAAAAGTCAAATTCTCAAGAACAACACATAACAGACATTCCCCCCAAAACCAATTCAATTTCATTTCACATTCTCATTGTATAAATACATGTATCAGTCATTTTACATTTCATGTTTGTACTTGGAATCAATTTTTCTCTTGTAACAAACTCAATCTTCCTAATAACAAATCACATTCTCTAATTCGAATCTCTATTTCTTGCTTGAATTCTTGTGAGTTGAATTAGATCTTCCTCATTTCATCTTGAATTCTAGAATGATCATATGAGTGTATGGTGTACTTACTGATTTGAAGAAGAGATCAATCAAAAACAAGAAGATCAATAGTATGATCTTATACACGGCTACATCCTTCCCGCATCTCCTTGATTAATCTTTTAATACGTTTGAATTGGGACTCGAGTCTGGTCATGAGAGCTCCCAACTTTTCCATCAACTTGGATTTTTCGCTTCCTTCGGTGAAAGCAATGGTTTATCGCTGAGATTTATTTTTGGAATCCTTTTCCTAATCTAGCTTTAAGAGTACTCTATCTTCGAGTAGTCTATAAGCTTCGTTAGGGGTCTTATAGAGGAAGATTACTCCTGTATCAAGGATTCCATGAGTGGTTTCATCAAGACAACAATAAAATATTTGAACTATGGTTCCATGGGATGCACTATTTCCATGACAACTTCGAAGCATATCTGTCATTCGAAACCATGCTTCAACGAGAGATTCTTTTTCTTTATGGTTAAAGCTCCTAATTTCACCAAAGAGACGATCAAACATAGTGGGTGGAAAGAAACGGCTTACGAAAGCATCTCTCATTTTTTTGTCATGTATAGATTAATCCATCGTTATGCTTGTTATACCAAACTTTTGTGTCTCTGGTAAGGGATGATGGAAAAAGCTTGAGTCTTATGGCATCAGTATCGGTGCCACCGTACCGAGACATTCCACAAATCTCATAAAAATCAGCGATGTGTTTGTGTGGATCGATCCACATCCTTCCATCAAACTGGTTATCCTTGATCATTGCAAGATGATGACCTTTAACGGTATGGATATTTTCGGGATAAATTTGATATATAGCAGCCCCGAGAGTGGGTTCCCCATATGGGTAGATCGTCGACACTCTTAGTCTTTTGGAAAGTATTATGGGTCGGTACAATATATAATAAAATTTGGATATCCTATGCAGGCTTTTGGACACCCTTAGTTTTATGGACAGTATTATAGGTTGGTACAATATATAATACAATGCTTATATAAAGTTTTATGGACAGTATTATTATGGTCTTTTGGACAGTATTATGGGTCGGTACAATATATAATACAATGCTTTTCAAAAAGACTAAGGGTGTCCAAACGCCTGAATAGGGTTTCCGGATTTTATATAATCGAACATGCTTAAAAGGTATTCTGCCTCGAAGAGGTCTTCAAGAGACGGTTTTTTTGTTTTTGATTTTGGGATACTTTCTTCTTTTGGGACAAAAGGTTGATTCTTTTGGTTATTCTTTTACTTTTATGTACAATTCTTTCGGGATCAGAATATGGACTAGTTGGTTCTTCTCTTGAAGAACAGGTGTTCATTCAAGTTCTAAAAACAGCTAGGATTAAGATTAAACCAGGCAGATAATATATATATATATATATATATATATATATATATATATATATATATATATATATATATATATATATATATATATATATAGAATCCGGATCGATTGAGAAGAGTTTTAGAATCCGGATCGATTGAGAAGAGTTTTAGATTGAGAAGATTAAGAAACAATCTTAGCCACTAATCTCACTAAATCAACTTAAGGGTATGATGGGCATTCAAAATTTATATTGTCTTTCATATTAAACTACATTAATAACATACATTGTTTCTCCTTCTTCTAATTTCAATATCAAAAGCGTACATATTTTGATGTGAAAATGGCTAACTGAATTATTTTAATCCCTTTTTATTTCTCCGATCAATCACAGCAATTCGATTTTATTTATAAAGGAAGCTCCAACCTTTTCATTAGTTATTACGTAACTTGTTTTTATCGAATGATTCATATAATTGTTTATGTTTCAGTTGTTTAATTTATGGCTCTAGAAGTTGTTTAAAATTTTTTGGGCTTTAAACGAAACTCATAACATGGAGATCATATTTTTATACATAAATCATTTGTGAATCATTATCATATTAATCTACAATGATTCAATTTTTTTAATACTGAATCATTAGTATATCAATGTTAAATGATTCAGCTAAAAGAACAATTGTTTAATGTTGATTCACTAATATGTGATTCAAAATAATTAAAATACCAACAATTTTTGGAATGATTCACTAATATAATTATATCATGTTCAATAATCCCATGTTGAATCATTTAGTTGAGTATGAGTCAAAATACAAAAAGAAAGAAAGAAAGAAAAAATAAATAAATAAATAAATAAAAACGCATAATTACACATTATTGTAAATGGTTCGTTATATATGAATATCATCTAATGGTTCAAAACCCAATTGATAATGGATCGGTGAACAAAAAGGGAATATACGTAAACATAAAAAGATGAATCATTACTTAAATAAGACTTTTTCTTGTAGTATGAGGTCTTTTTGATTCATGTTAATATGAATCATTCATATTTGTGGAATATGAATCATTATTATTTGATTGAACAAAACAATAAACAAAAATTCATTAAATGATAATTATATGGCACTAAAAAATATTAAGTGAATCAATGGAATAAAACTGATCGTCCATATGGTATAGTCAAATTCGAATTTAGAAACATTAAATTAGACACCTTTACTCATTAATTCCTCTTGAATGATTCAATTACCATTATGCCCTTTCATCATAATAAACAATTTACATAATTAATTAAAATCAATAAAATCAAATGGCTATAATTGCTTCTCAACCTTCTCAATCTAAAAATCTTCTCAATAGAACCAAAGCCTATATATATATATATATATATATATATAGGGGTGTGTTCTATGCAGTACCAATATTAAATACAGTACTTTACAGTACCACTTTAGAGCAATCTAAACCCTTGGATCATTTGATCAATGGTTAATAATACATGATAGCATTTATGTAATATTATTTTAATATTAAAAGAATTTATTTAATTCAAAAGGGCATAATAGAAAAAATATATTTTTTACTTTTTATTTAGTATTTTCAATAAAATAATGTTTTTTTTAAATCCACTAATTTTCGGAATAAAAAAAATGATTTTTTTTTCAACAAACAAGTTTTCAAAAAAACATATGTGCATATGTGGTTTTTTTTTAAGAATTTAAGTTTATATGTAATTTACAATTTTTTTAAACATTGAAGGGTAAATGCATATATGTTTCTAGTGTAAATTCTTTGATTTCGAAATTTATGACCAAAAACATAAACATACATATGTAACCTCTAAAAATTTATAACAAACAAAGAACATAACAAAATTTGATATTAAATAAAATACAATTCATGTACAAGTATCTTGTTAAATATAAACATGTGTACACTCTTCACTTTCTCGTCCAATTCACTTGAACATATGTGCACGTCTTCCAAGAACATATGTGCATGCTGCGCTTTCTCATCAAATTCATTAGAACATAGCTGTACGCCTTCCGGTGGCCACATAAACTTCAATCAAAGGCCACATAAACGTTCAATTCACTTAAACATATGTGCACGTCTTCAAAGAACATATATACACGCTGCCATTTCTCATCAAATTCATTAGAACATAGGTGTACGCCTTCCAAATTCATGTATGTTTTCCGGTGGCCACTTACTTGAAAGACATATTCACACTTTACTGTCACCTACACCACTTTTATATTTTAATTTCTTGAACAAATAAAAAACCTAGCAACCAAAATTTCTTTTGAAAATCTATACAAACTGTTAACGGCAAAGTGCATCCAAGTGAACATCAATGTATTCAAAATAGTCTAATCTTTCAAAACATACAAACCTTGAAACGCATATGCATACTTTTTCTTTGATTTATACCAACCATAAAACATATATACACATTGTATTAATTTTATATTACACATATGCACACCACTTTTATTGATTTTGTCGAAGCCAAGAAAACGCATATGCACACCACTTTTACTTAACAACTCATTAAACTTTCAAAATTTATCTAAATGAAATTTAATAACAAATCATAATACGTAACAAATAGTTATATCAAATACTACGTAATGCATATTAATGTGAAACAAGATACTGTTTGATAAACTAAACACATAATCTGAAAATGATTAGCAATAATCAAAAATTTAAAAACTAAAACTAAAGTCAAGCTCATATTAATTTGACTAAAGATAACAACAACTTACTATTTTGTGAAAACTAAAATAAATGAGAAACATTAAACAAACAAAACATACATGTGATACGTCTAATTCTTAAACAAAAATAAGTATATATAGTCACTTCGACGTTCGTGATAGATCATAGATCTCCATGGCTGTACCCCAATTTTTTGTTAAAACAAGTAAAAAACAAAAACAATAAAAACATTAAACATACCTATGATGCCACTAATAGTGGACCCACAATTTTATAAAGATTTCGGCAATCCAATTGTTGTCAACATTTTTTACACAACAAATGAATAATTTTAATCAACCACTGGTCCACTGCACAAATAAGTTATCAGATGAATTGAAGATATAAATTTAAAGTGGCGGTTGATATTTAGAAAGAGGGTACGATGGATTTTGAGTGACTGCGTTAATATAACTGTCTCTAGATCAGTTTCCTAAAAATATGGACGAATTTTATGTCTAATGTAAATTACCATAAATAACCTTGGACAATAATATGAATTAAATAAATGAAAACTAATTTATTAAATTCTGATTAGTTAAGAATGGTACTGTAAAGTACTGCATCTAATATGAGTACTGCATAGAATACAACACTATATATATATATATATATATATATATATATATATATATATATATATATATATATATATATATATATAAACTTAGGATCAAATGAGAAATATAATTAATATAAGAAGAATGAGAAGAAACTACAACCACAAATATTAGATGCACTCATGAAAATTAGATGCATCTCCTATTATTTCTCTTTCCTTATTTGAAATATGTGGCTATAATTTTTTCTCATTCTTCTCATTTCATTAATTCTTCTCACTAGATCCATACTATATATATATATATATATATATATATATATATATATATATATATATATATATATATATATATATATATATATAGGCTTTGGTTCTATTGAGAAGATTTTTAGATTGAGAAGGTTGAGAAGCAATTATAGCCATTTGATTTTATTGATTTTAATTAATTATGTAAATTGTTTATTATGATGAAAGGGCATAATGGTAATTGAATCATTCAAGAGGAATTAATGAGTAAAGGTGTCTAATTTAATGTTTCTAAATTCGAATTTGACTATACCATATGGACGATCAGTTTTATTCCATTGATTCACTTAATATTTTTTAGTGCCATATAATTATCATTTAATGAATTTTTGTTTATTGTTTTGTTCAATCAAATAATAATGATTCATATTCCACAAATATGAATGATTCATATTAACATGAATCAAAAAGACCTCATACTACAAGAAAAAGTCTTATTTAAGTAATGATTCATCTTTTTATGTTTACGTATATTCCCTTTTTGTTCACCGATCCATTATCAATTGGGTTTTGAACCATTAGATGATATTCATATATAACGAACCATTTACAATAATGTGTAATTATGCGTTTTTATTTATTTATTTATTTATTTTTTCTTTCTTTCTTTCTTTTTGTATTTTGACTCATACTCAACTAAATGATTCAACATGGGATTATTGAACATGATATAATTATATTAGTGAATCATTCCAAAAATTGTTGGTATTTTAATTATTTTGAATCACATATTAGTGAATCAACATTAAACAATTGTTCTTTTAGCTGAATCATTTAACATTGATATACTAATGATTCAGTATTAAAAAAATTGAATCATTGTAGATTAATATGATAATGATTCACAAATGATTTATGTATAAAAATATGATCTCCATGTTATGAGTTTCGTTTAAAGCCCAAAAAATTTTAAACAACTTCTAGAGCCATAAATTAAACAACTGAAACATAAACAATTATATGAATCATTCGATAAAAACAAGTTACGTAATAACTAATGAAAAGGTTGGAGCTTCCTTTATAAATAAAATCGAATTGCTGTGATTGATCGGAGAAATAAAAAGGGATTAAAATAATTCAGTTAGCCATTTTCACATCAAAATATGTACGCTTTTGATATTGAAATTAGAAGAAGGAGAAACAATGTATGTTATTAATGTAGTTTAATATGAAAGACAATATAAATTTTGAATGCCCATCATACCCTTAAGTTGATTTAGTGAGATTAGTGGCTAAGATTGTTTCTTAATCTTCTCAATCTAAAACTCTTCTCAATCGATCCGGATTCTATATATATATATATATATATATATATATATATATATATATATATATATATCAGATTCGAAAATAAGGCGGATTGGGTTTCAATCATGCGGAATTCAGGTGTTCGAGGGTGTCGAATCCGGTGGATTTGGCACTCAGATGGTTTTTTGATCGATTTTTTATAGAATGAATTTAGCACAAACAAAAGACGACAATGATAAACAGGTTCAAAGCACTTAAAAACACAAACAAATCTCCGGAAGCGGCACCAAAACTTGATGTCTCCAAAATGCTTAAATTTCTAAACAAGAATTATTGGATAACTAGGAACACATTTGAGCAAGTATACCCTTATCGTGCGTAGTTAGAGGAGTTTGGTAAGTCGAGGTCTTTCGCAATGATTTGTGTGAAATAAAAGTATGAGTCTTGTGTAAACATCAAAGATACATTTGTATTTGAGTTATTATATGTCTTTGTGGCATCGCTTATCTATGTGACAAAGCCGGAACATTCGTAATGATACATAAAATAGTATTTCCTAATGAGTGAATGGAAATCCTACCGGTGCTAATATCAAGACAATCCTTCTGGGTGTAAAAACCTTTTACCCTAAAAAATGTGATATAGGAGCTACGTGTTTCTTCGGAATGAGCTACATGTTTCTTCGGAATTTGTTGTCGAAAACACAAACAACATTTATTTGGTTTAATCATGAGAAAAGTTGCATTACCCGTATTTCACTAGATTGATGCTTACTTCATGATCATATTTCGCATCATTATCATGAGATTTTTTTTCTTTGATTGTCATATTGAACAACTCGACGGGTGTTCTTTAGCACATCTCGTCATACATATAGATTACATCGACAAGTCCAACGTAGAAGATTGTTTACTTCTCTATTATTTCCAAATCCATCTACTACAACAACACAACAACATCTCTATCTTTAACTAGCATTACATCTTTAACAAGTCTTACACCGTCAAAAGTAAACCTTCAACCTTCACGTAAACGACAAAGATCAAGTTTGTTGGTTAAAGGAGTTATTAGTTATTTTGAGGAAGTATTTTTGATTTTAAAGGGAGACTATTTGATTCTTCCAGGAAAATATTTGACTTTCGTGCTTCAAATGGTTATTCTTCTAATGACTCTCACCCCGAAGCTACTTTTTCATGATGCTCATGATGAATCATAATCATCATGAGGAGGAGAAATTATTTTGGTTAACAATTATGGGAAAAAGCATTCTGTAGTGAAAAGAAGTTGAGATCAAGAATTCCTTATCGCAAAGAAAGGTCACTTCAAACGAATATTCACTTTAAAGAAATATCAAGATTGTTCAAATTTCAAGGAGTATGTAAATCAAAGTTGTTTGAAGATGATAATAATGGAGACAAGATCAAGAAAGTTTGGTTACAAGAAAGATTGATGAGATGTCCGAGTTTGATTGTATTAAGGCTACAACAAAGAGTTTTTAAGTTGTGTTTTCCAGATAAAGTTCAACAAAAATCACCATTTCAACATCAACAAATAATCAAAGACTACAACATTTTACATCAAACAAATCAAGTTGAAGAGACTGATTAGTGAAAAGATAAAGACTTCAAAGATTAGTATCAATAATTAATCAAACTTGATATACAAATGTCACAAAAACTCAAGTACATATGGTCCTTTATCTTAGCATGAAATTGTTCAAAAAACAATATTAAGACAAAACAATCCTCATATCACAAACATAATCCAAACAAGTGATAAGAAACTAAGCCAAACATAACCCGTACATATGGCATATTTAATTCGGATAGTACGCCGAATTGGAAGCTTTGCAGTCAAAGCCCAAGTCAACTATTGAAGTCATATGACTTATGAAACTCTGGCCATACACCGTATTGATTATCTATTTCCCAGTCTAAGTATACAGTGATTTGAAGGTATACAATGTATTTAACTCTGGCAATATTCCGTATTTAATGAAGACAGATTCTGTGCACACTATTTGCTCGCATTCTAACCATGGAGGATCATACTGAGCAATATTAGGGGAGCTTTCTATTTCTAATTCTACCCTCTTTATATTTTAGTTTTCATTTGTACAACGAGGGCATTGTACAATTCAAGTGGGGTGGATAGAATTAGAATTTTACTTGTCCCATATTTACGAAAAATGCTTAAAAATCCTAAATTAAAAAAAAAAATCACATCTTTTTCGTAAATCATTAGTAGCATAAACCGCACACAATACCATTATTTCTATTTGTGAGGAATTGAAACCTTTCTGTTTCCCCTATTTTACCCCAAATTCCTTAAAACTATGAGTTTGCCAATGAATTGTTGTAGACTTTAGAACTTAGCTTGGCATATTTGTTCGAAACCATTATAATGAGCATTGCATTAGGGAAACCTGATGTAATCAGCTTTAATCAACGTAAAAGGGAAATTATTAGGATAAACCTAAATGGCCCATGTCATTTATATATGTTTATTTATTAAATAACTACACTTGTTAGTTAACCACTCGTATAAACCCTTTGTTACTCTCATCTATAGAGTAATATACCCCCAGTATAACCTGTTGAGTCTATCTTTTGTTTGTTACATCCACTAAATGTTTATGTTTCATTACAGCTTTACACCTTAGCCTACCGTATAGACTAAAGTCCTTGCTGGGTTTCTAGTTGCTACATTTGTTCTGTGTATTTCCTTTGTTCATATGAGTTTTTTATTTGATTCTTTTCTAGAGAGACATTGGTCGGGAAATTTCATGATGCAATGGAAATGTGAAAATATGTATATTGTGTAATATTCTGGTACTACTACTTTCACTAATTTTAATTTTATTCGAATTTCTATGCGTTCATGAGTATCACGGATGAGATATTATTGGTGAAATGGTAAAGTAATGTACCATTAGTTATTATGTTTATGATAGTTAAAAAAAGTATTATGAGTTAGTAGTTTAAGTGGTATGTAATATATACTACTTAATTTTAGTGCACAAGTGGCCGTAATTTTGCCACTACTGTATTGTATATTTCGGGATCCTTCAGGAGTTGGTTATTCGGGATATCCAACTTGGTATGTTATATCGTTGATGTTGATCGACGTATATTGGAGTCAAATTCGTGTATCATTAAAGCGTGTGTTTTCCGTATTAAAGCGTGAGCTAGTCAATGATAAATATCTCTTTTGGGTTTGTGGTAAGGTAGTAGCTAGTAGCAATTGGTTGTGTCTACTTAATCTATTTGTTTTGTTTATTTTCACTTTACACCAATTACATACGTTTCCCATGCCTTATCTTACCCTTATACATTCTTCACCCTAACCTTTAGCTTACTCGAATTAGGGAATTGAGCAATCATTGGTGTCTCATTCATGTATTAAGATGAACATTTATGGTTTTGTCACTCTTTTTGGTGTAATAATATTGGTGAAGATTACTTAGTCTTAGTCTTTAGCTTATTCGAGTTAAGGAGTGAGCAATCACAAGTATCGCGGTCATGGATTTGATCGTCTATTTGTGGTTTTGTCACTTTTTCTGGAATATTGGCATCCATAAAGATTAAAAAGAATGATGAACCATTAAGCCTTCACATTTTAACCCATTTTGCCTTTGAAATTATATACTGTTATCAGATTCTAGGGGTAGAGATGTGTATCCTTGCCAAGCTTATAACAGAATACTCACCACGACTGTGCAATTGAGTGTAGTGGTAAATAAACACCCTAGATTACTTACGAGAGATGAGCGAATTTCATTCCTATTCATGAGTTGTAATGGTAATGCTCTATTGGTTGAGTTAATTTCTTTGATACCTAATTCCTGAACTACGGTTTAGGATGTTTTTATAAATGCGTAATCTAGAGTCTATTTGACGAAAAGTAGAAGTCAAGTATGGGGATATTTGATAACATCAAATGTATGCTATATTTATAAATCATTTATCGTGCGATTATGGCTCATTTATTATATGTTTTAACCGGATTGATACTTAATTGCTTAAATTTATGATTTTCAGTATTTATGGAAAAATATTGGAAAAGACACTGAAATTGGCATTATTTGGAGTTAAAAAGAAGAAAACAAACAAACACTCTTTCTGGAGGAACATACGGCGTATCGATGCTACTGAGGATACGATGTATACATAACTAAGAAGATTTCAAGACTTCGATCGTATTCAAAAGAATACAGCGTATCCAATTCTAGAGATGCGTCGTATATTATACTTAACCAATTTGAAGAATGTTGGAAGATTTAAGAATATGGAGTATCATATTTTGGAAGATACACCATATAAAAGCCTTAGCTCATGCAGACATAAGACACGCTTTAAAGATAAATGGCGTATCCAATTGTAGGAATATGCAGTATCCACGTCCCATAATAAAACCGAGAGAAGAGATGGAATCAAGAAGAGAAAACAAGTTTACATGATGACCTTAGAGGATGCTTTAGTATCTTGGCCATAAATCTTTCATCGAGACTCTAATTTACGAGATTCAAGCGGCCACGAAAAGGGAAAATAAAGATCTACATGCTATAAGAATCAATACGGCGTATTGACCTTGTTAGATATGCCTTATTGGATGATGCATACGCCATATCAGAAGCATATTCTAGAATATTCTTTCTTTGGGGCTATGTTTGATATCTGGGATACGCCGTATCCATTTTTGGATAGGCCGTATCGGGCCTACTTCAGAAACTATAAATACACAACCTTAACCATAAACTTAATCATCATTAGGGTTCCTTGGGACCATTCTCAGGCATCTAAAACACCTCCCAAACAGCTAATTAACACCCGAGATGACTACATCACACTAGAAGGAGATCTTCAAGCATCTCATTCGGTTTGTTTATTGTTTTCATCATTAATACTATAAGTTTATCTTTGATAAATACTTTGTTCTTTGTTAATGAATTATAGGCTAACACCCGATTTTATGACTCTTATGTTTATGTTATTTCATTTATGAAGATTTGACGCATTGTTTTAGATAGTTTATGTGTTTATCGTTCAAATAGTAGACTCGTTTATTAGTTTATGGCGTTAGATGTTTACTTTCTAGATCACCATTCAAATAGCCTTTGAGCTATGTGGTGATCCGTATCACTATGGTCGGTACTATTGACCTGGCATCATTAGTGCCCCTCTTTAGGATTCGAGGAGTAGTTGATGTTAGACAAATAATGCCTAAAATACTTAAGTTAGTATAGTGCTCTTCAACAGACCTAGCGGATGACAAGAGTGGGTATCGCCACGACCAATGGGGTATCATAGATGAATCACATAGATTAGTTTATATATCTTAATGCATGTTTGTAATTGAGTATACAGATAAATTGCTTCAAGGATCTAGGTTGCATGCAAAGAACTAAGTACGAGAGAGATATAAATTGCTAACTGGCAAGTGGTGGTGGTGGGTGGCAGCGGTGGTGGGTGGCAGTGGTGGTGGGTGGCGGCGGTGGTGGGTGGTGGTGTGATAAGGATTTATTTTATGCATTTTTAGGGGGTCATTTAAGCCCTAAGTCAAGAATTTATGATCAAATATTGCCTTAAATCGTTCCTTTTCGCATTTTAGGTACTTGGGACGTGATTTCTAGAATATGAAGTATTTTGGAGCATTTTGGATGTTTTTATGCTCAAGAATGAAGAAAACAAGAAAGTTAAGAAAAGTCAGGATTTACACTTGACGACGTCAGGCTTGGATGCTGACACCGTCACTTGAAGATTGAAGATGGTGGAATTTAACACGTGACGCCCCAGAAAGAAATTGAAGATGTGTACCTAACGGTGTCAGGTGCAATTGAGGCGAGGCCGTCAGGCTTTGTGATTTTACGAGACGGCCCGGTGACCTTACAAAGTGACGATGTCAGGATGTTGTTTGGGCCATACGAAACCCTAAAAGCGGCGTTCTGACGGCGTCAGGAACCATAACTTGACGGCGTTAGCTTGTAAAATCTATATATAGTTTTGAAAATTTCATTCATGAGGGTGGTGTAACTTTGTGCAAAACCCTAGGGACGAATTTCCAGAGATTTCAAGGGTTCCGAAACCCTCTTTTCTCTCATGTTTCATGGAAGATAAGTAATCTTTTAATCATTCATCATGTCTATGTGTTGTTTGATTTCTTGTTTATCTTTTCTTCCTTTTAACATGCTAGCTTAGGTTGTTTTATGTTTGCTTAGATCTAATGAAACCTAGTTATTGATTTTTGGTGAGTTATTTAATGTTTGGTTTATTGATTCGCGTTAGGCTTAAGAAAACTGTCTAACCTCCTTTGTGTAACAAGCTTGAACGTCTTAAGAAACGTAATCGGATGTGCACTACGGTTTTATTAGTTGTACTTAATGCATGAGTAGATAATGATGATTCTATGATAGGGTACTAAACGTGTCATCATAAGAAGAAATAGATATTCATAGAGTTGGGGAAGGACGTGCACACCCCCACGACTGGCATTAAAGAATACAACCCTTCAAATAACAATTGTCATTCAACAAACCAATAAGAGACTAGCAGGGTCCCCACGCGATACAGCTACGGGCACCCTGTAATTTATTTTTTTCGGCTTATAATTTATTTTATTTGTACGTTTTCTGGCAATAGTTTTACTGATTAGTTTTTTATGGCAAAAGTTTGAAGAAATTTTGCTTAGTTTGTATTATTTTATTTATTATTATTATTATTATTATTATTATTATTATTATTATTATTATTATTATTATTATTATTATTATTATTATTATTATTATTATTATTATTATTATTATTATTATTATTATTATTATTATTATTATTATTATTATTATTATTTTATTTATTTTTTTTAAACCAACACTTTTATTAACAATAAATAGGATTTTACAAGAAATTGGTGGGGAGCCGAGAAACCAACTGGGCCCCCACACCTCTAGCAATAGCGAAACCAATCCTATTAAAAATATGAACGGCAGCCCGCGCTCCATTGTCTTGAGTCGTAGAGAAAAGTCGAATACGTTTTAGAAGATTTACTGCATCTTTCTCAAGTTCTCCAAAAGAGGAGAAAGAGAAGGGGAAGAACCCATATCCAATATCCACACATTTGGCCTCATACTTGACACGTTTACGTTGTGCAGCTTCAATAACCGCACGACCTGGCATAAAATCAATCATACCAGATTGCGTCAAAGGTGACGACCCCGTAAGATCAACACAAACATCAAGCCCACCATCCCAAGAGTAAAGTAATATATCAGTTGGGCGCAAATATCTATCCCTATTATTATTATTATTATTATTATTATTATTATTATTATTATTATTATTATTATTATTATTATAGTAGTTTGCTTGTTTTGTACAATATGTGAACACTTTTTAGTTTAATATGTTCTTTTTGACAATAAATTTACGGATATCAAAAATTTCTTTTAGCTCGTGTCCGCTCGGGCTCGAGCCCGTTTGACCCGTGCTCGTTTGGGCTCGAGCCCATTGCCCGTTTGGGCTTGAATATTTGTATTAGTGACATTTAATGCAGGAATTGTGTTTAAGTTGGTTGTACAATATGTTTGATAATTTGTATTTCTTATGTAAGGGGTGTTTTAATAAGTGCATTAATTATATTTATTGACCAGTTAATTAATTGTATTTAATGTAAATAATGATTTATTTATTGTATTTAATGTTAGTATTAATTGTATGCTGGAATTAAATATGAAGGGAATTTCTATAAGTAGCATTTGTGTTTGAATCACTTGTACTTTAAGCTTATTAACTTTTAAGGCTTAATTTTAAGTATTCTAATATTAGAAGGCCTTCCTCCATTATAATATAGTATGATAACTAGGGAGTAATGAAATCTAAGTAAATACGTTTGTCTCATATACGTAGTCCACCATATTTACTTTTATTGTTATTTTTATTTTATTATTTTTAGTTTAATTTGTAGTTTTGGGTTAGTTGATTAGCAACTAATTTCGCCCACTCTTCCAATACCCGAAATTTTTACTGCTTTTATTAAAAATATAATACAAAGAGAATCGTCATTCACCCTTAGACCTAGTTGACCTAAACTTCAATCCTAACGACGCTATTACCCTATAGAACGATAAATCCCCCGGACCTACCATATACTACACTACAACGGTCAGGTACATTTCCTGGAGGATTGCAAAATCTCTCAAGATCCCCTGAGAGGTAAAACCTTTTGCGAGGCCACAATCCACGCATCATGGTGGTGGGTGTTGGTGGTGGCGGTGGTGGTGGTGGTGGTGCTGCTTGGTGGTGGTTGTGGTGGTGAGTGGTGGCAGTGGTGGTGGGTGGTGGCGGTTGTGGATGGATGTGGTGGTTGGGTATGGCGGTGGTGGGTCGTGGTAGTGGTTGGTGACAGTGGTGGTGGTTGGTGGTGGTGGTGAGTGGTGGTTGATGCATGATTTACCGACCAGGTTTTAATATTTATATGTTGCTCGTCTACCTAAGGTCAACCTAATGCACTATCGGGCAGTGTACCCGGTCGTGTATGGTATTGCTAATGGTAAAGCCGAGGTCGTCCCAAGAGCTATGCGTGCGGATATTATCTAAGTCTAGTGTCACTGGTTTTAAAGGGGGTTTTAATGTTTGATTAATTATTAAAGTAAAGAAATGAAAATAAAACAATAATAAAGCAATTAAATAATGAAGAGAAATCAGATGGCAGAAATGTGTTAACCTAATTACTACTCTTGTTATTATCATGACACTTTTCTAAGTAATGCATCCTAACGTTTTAGCTGGGGATTTAATTCGGTTGGACTCGGATTGTCAAATCGTCCAATCCTATCTTTCACCTTGCCCAATTCCGTAACCTAATGATTACAAGAGCTCGCTGGCAAATACAAGGTGAAAGAGTCATTAAGCGCCTCTACTAACTTAGAATAGTCTAACGGGATGCGGTCAGTCGGAACTCACATCCCCCCTTACTCCATAAGCAATTCAGTTTGGTAGGTGGTCGTTCATTGAAGTTTCCACACGAATGGTGATAGTCCTATGGTCAATTCCAATCACCAAACACACCCTTCTCTGCTATGGGTCCTATGGTCAATTCTTCTAGCCTCAATGGAAGTACCAAACATCATCACTACCGAAACAAATGTGTCCTAAGGCATGCTAAGAAAGTATACAAATAAAACAATGCAATTGCGAGAAAACTAAATCATAATAATAACAATTTCATAACTAGGCTAACACCAAAGGTGTTTAGCCACTCATGTTCATAAATGCAGCAAAACAAATGTTTAAGATGATTAATGAAAACATAATGTGGAAAACTAGAAGGGGGTTGAATTGTTTTCCCCTATTTTTTGTTTATAAAAAGTTAGATTCAAAATGTTAATTCGAATTTATTCAATTATTTGTTTGAAAAACCTTCAATTAGAGTTTAGTATGAAAACAACATATAATCAATATGATGAATTATATATGTGAGCTTTTGAATTAATTTTCAAAACTTAGTTTTATGAATGGAGCTTCAGTCGATCTTTATGTGAATATGTTTGCCTTTTAAATCTTAAAACGTTTTGTATCAAATTATCTGTCAAGTTAAACTTAATATGAGAAGTGTGAATAATAATCTATTTGACCATATCATATAATTATACACACAATCAAAATATTAACTTCTATGTACAACACTGTAACACCCCCAATTCATGATGCAGCGGAATTCAACTTGGGTGTTACTCGACGGCACAACAGTCATAATAATAGAAAACGATCTCTAACCGAGTCGTATTAAAAAAATTTATCATTCAAATTATATAAATATCAGAGGTTACAAAATGAGGTCCCAATTGGTTCCATGTTTACAAATCACATTAAATGAGTTTTCGAATGATAATAAAATTTATAGCCCTCTTGAGTATCCGTGCCCTTCCGTGCCATCCTTGATCGTCATGAACCTGAAATACATGCTTGAGAGGTCAACACAAAGGTTGAGTGATATTCATAGAGTTTGTTTAATGTTTGAACACAATATGTTGGTAGTGTGAGCTATAGACTCACACCAATGTTTGGATAACAAAACAGGTATTATAACACTAAGCTTATGACACCAAAACGTTAACGGGTACCAATATCAATCGGCGGAGTTATCCCGGTAGGTACTTTGTCGTCATACCTATGTTTCAAATATTAATGCATTTGTTTGAACTTAGTCAATATAAATGGGATTCGTCAATCCCAATAGGCCTATTCACAATATTCGCGCTCACTATTTCTAGTGATTAAATGGTTCATAATAAGGGATCTCGGTTTGGCAAGGATGGTACTTAGTGATAATAAAACAATCAGGCAAGCATACAATTTAAAAACATTGTGCTCGGTTAAAAATAGCATGTATTTCCCCCAAGGGTTTGTAAAACATTGAAGTAATGTAAAGTGGGGCTACGAACTCACCTTAAGTAAGATAGCAAGAAATGAAGGTAATGGTTGGATCGTGTAGGTTTCTACGAGCAACCTATAATAGAATGTTGCGACTTAGGATTTGAGTAATGAATATAAAGAAGTGCCTATATAAATATCTTGCATTTAGTCCATGATGTGGTATGATGTATAGTGTAAGTCTTTGAAAGAAAAGTTTCATGAAACATGTATGTTTTATATATCGTTTACTACCGTTCGGGCCGACATAATTCAGAAGTCATGTTAGTAAGCGTTCGAGGAGCCAGGACACTTTAATTCGTAAATCCACAACTTAACTCGACGGCTTACATAATGAACTCCTCACATGAGGCTCCCTACTATTATAGTAGTTGATAAAATATATAAGTTTTGATCCGAAAAGTTACATGTCCGATATTTGAATAAACTTAGGAAAGTTTATTATTACATGAAGATTGTTATTAGGGTAAGTTTCATAAGTCTTGTATGACCATTTCTCTTTGTATTATCTCATGGTTCTTTTAAGTGAAGTAGATCCAAATTGCTTGTTCAAGTTATCGCCAATTCCTTGTTTCATGTTTACGCCTACGTAAGCTTACATGGTCATTTCGTCATGGCCTTGCCATGACCTTTGGTCCTTGTTCCATGGTCATGAGACTAATCCTTGGCTCTAGCCATGGTTGTGGTCTTGATTATAGGTCATAAGACCTCTTGTTCCTTTTAAAGTATTACCATAATATAGTGACTTATAAATATGTAAATAGCTGTTAAGAAACTGAGAAATATCTCATTCGTTATTGATTTTCTGGAGACGTGCTCCCGAGTTTTTCAAGAAAGCGTGATTCCGGACAACTTTCGTGCTTTAACTTTTTCATGAAACGGACCAGAAAGGCCTCTTTTTGCGTGTTTTAGGTTCTGTCACAGAAACTATTTTGGCAGTTTTGCCGCAAAGTTTTGGTAACTTCAAATCGTCATAACTTTTGACTCGTATACTCGTTTTAGGTGGTTCAAGTTGCTATGGTTTCCTTATTAGGTCCTCTACTACAATATGTAATGATCCAATATAATATTTTTACCATTTTGATCAGGTCTTACCAAGAAAGTCACTAGTTTACTTGTTTTAATAACTTGTCTTAACAATCAATAACAATAACTTGTTTTACTCACTTTTATACATCATGGACATGAATACAAGACATAATATAGCATGAATAATATGTAAATAACATGAACATGATTATTTAACAAGAAGCATGTTAGGGTTTGGCTTACAACTTTTGGCTTTCAAATAAAGAAAGGAAGTAACTAGTAAGGATAGGACTTTGATAGACTTGCTTCAACCCACTTCACTTCATGCAATCTTTCTACTCTTGTAATCTTGAAAGATAGATGATGAAAGTTGAGGTGACTTGAGTGGATTCAAACTCAAGAGAAATCACCAAGTATATGAGGTTATGGAAGTGTTTTGATAACCTAAGATTAAACTAGGGTTTCTACCTTGAACTTGCTCTTGAACCTTGCTTGAAATTAGAAGAAATAAAGCTAAGTGTGGAGTGGTTTGGTGTGTGGTGATGGACGGCACAAAGAGGGAGGGGGGTATTTATATGCTCATGAGGAGGTTACATTTCATGACTAGTCAAAGCTTTCTTAACAAGCTTCAACACATGTAACACATCTAAGATCACTTAGCCTAGTATCAAGCCACACCAAGGGTGACCCCCCCTAATGGTGGTTCACAAGGCTAGGGGGGGTGAGTTGGCTTTGGCTTGGTATTATCCTAAGTATTAGGATGAAACTTGACTCCGGGAAATGCCAACCGTAAATGATTAGGCCTCAAAACGTAAAACCGTGTGTCGTAAAATTATGGAACTTGAAAGTATTGTTAAACATGTCCATATGTTTCATAATAAAATATAAAATGAGTGGTAGGTTCCATTTGGGTGGTAAAACCCTGCTAAAACTGGAAACACGGGTCTAAAACGCGTAATACGTAAAATGTACGAATATTGCGTAAAATTGTGAAAAGTAAAATGTTACTTTTCTAATAGGTTATAAATGATTTAAAATGACTTATAATGTCTAGACTGGGCTCAGTCTAGTGTCGGTTGGTATTAAATGTCTTTTAGACATCAAACTGTAAGCCTAAAAATCAAGGAATGACTTATAAAATCAAGGAATGATTTTTGGTCAAAGGAGGAGGGAAAAATATGTTGACTTATTCTAATAAGTTGAAAACTAAAATCATCTTAGAAACGCGGTGCAGGTATAGGCTAAGGTTACGGCTGAGTAAAAACGCTTAAAACTGAAAATTCCAGTTTTTCACGGCCGATGTTTATTTTGGTCATGTTTTTCTCAGTCATAATTTATTCTCAAATAAATCATGAGTGTGTCAAACATTTTTCTGATGCGGGGTCACTTAACGGGGTCGAATTTCGTTATGCGTAGAATTTCTAAATGACGTTTTACCCTAAAACGTGTAATTCCTTAATAACTTTCACGAAAATGATCTGACGAGTGTCAAACATTTAATTTGCCATGGAAATGATTTATCACTCGAGAATATGAAATAAAAATCAACTTTCGGGAAAAATGAATAGTAAAAATGAATAGTAAAAATGAATAGTAAATTTTCCGGGAATAGTAATTAACCTGAAATTGCGAATTATTACAGTCTCCACTCCATATGAGAGCTCCGTCCCGGAGATCAATTTGCGTTGGGAGTAGAAGCTTCGTTGGTAAAAAGATGTGGGTATTTCTTACGTATCTGGTCCTCTCGTTCCCATGTGTATTCAGGACCACGTCGTGAGTTCCAACGAACTTCGACAATTGGAATACGACTTTGCTTGAGTTGTTTGACCTCTCGGTCCATGATTTCTACGGGTTCCTCGATAAATTGAAGATGGTAATTGAGTTGAATTTCATCGAGTGAAATAACAAGTGATTCATCTGACGAGCATTTCTTTAGGTTAGATACATGGAAAGTGGGGTGTACACTACTGAGTTCTGATGGAAGCTCAAGTCTGTACGCCACAGGGCCAACCCTGGCTAGGATTTTGAATGGTCCGATGTATCTTGGGTTTAGTTTTCCTCGTTTACCGAATCGTATCAAGCCTTTCCAAGGCGATACCTTTAGCATAACCCTATCTCCAACTTTGCATTCTAGGGGTCTGCGTCGTGTGTCGGCATAACTTTTCTGTTGATCTCTTGCGATTTGTAGTCGACTTCTGATTTGTACAATCTTATCCGTTGTTTCACGGATGAGTTCTGGACCAGTGAGTTGAACTTCTCCTACTTCAGCCCAACAAGCAGGTGAACGACACTTTCGACCGTAAAGTGCTTCAAATGGAGCTGCTTTAATACTTGTATGATAGCTGTTGTTGTAGGAAAATTCGACTAATGGTAGATGAGTATCCCATCCTTTTCCAAAGTCTATTATACAAGCTCGAAGCATGTCTTCAAGTGTTTGAATGGTTCGTTCACTCTGACCATCGGTCTGAGGATGGTATGCTGTACTCATGTCTAGATTTGTTCCAAAGGCGTCCTGGAGTGACTGCCATAAATTGGAAGTAAATCTACCATCTCGGTCAGATATGATGGATATCGGTGCACCATGTCTTGAGACTATTTCTTTGACGTACAGTCGAGTTAGATGTTCCATTTTGTAAGTCTCTTTGATTGGTATAAATTGTGCGGATTTTGTGAGACGATCAACTATGACCCAGATGGAGTCATAAACGCTTGATGTCTTTGGGAGCTTGGTAATGAAGTCCATAGTAACTCTTTCCTATTTCTACCTAGGAATCTCTGGTTGTTGCAATGGACCGGATGGTTTTTGATGTTCGGCTTTTACATTGGAGCATGTAAGACATTTGCTAACGTATGTTGCAATATCGGCTTTCATGTTTGGCCACCAATAGAGTAGTTTAAGATCATGATACATCTTATCAGATCTTGGATGTATGGAGTATTTGGACTTGTGAGATTCATGCATGATCAAGTCTCGTAGGCCACCATAAAGTGGTAACCAACTTCGACCTTGGAAGCATAGAGTTCCATCTGAACGGGGTTCGAATTTCTTCTGTATCATGCCATCCAACTTTTCCTTTTGGATATCTTCTTGTTTCACCGCCTCAGCTTGAGCGTGAAGGATTTGAGCAGGAAAGTTTGAATTTATGGTTAAAACTAAGGCTCGGACTCGTAGTGGTTTAACCCGTTCCTTTTGGCTCAGGGTATGGCGTAGGATGAGGTTTACTTTTATGTGGGAAAGGTAGAGTAAGAGTGATTAATTGTCGTATTCTATCGGATGAATACTTCATGAATTTCACACGAAATTTGTCTTAAGATTATAAGTAAGAAGTTTGTTTCTAAGAAAACATACAGGTGACTGCTCCCAGCATAACATGATCCCTCCTGAATTAGACATAGGTGATCAGGCTATGTATAATTTAGGACCGATAATGTGATGTTCGGTTTAGTTACGTAGTATTGTGTTTCTTAAAAGTTTTAAATGGTATTCAATTTTGTAAAGCTGATGAGGGTGCTTGTGGTGTAACTAAAGATGATTTGAGCTTTAAAAGTGCATCAAGATCAGTTAATGAGTTTGTGGTTGCAATGGTTTGTGAGTATAATGATGATGAAAAGACGAACGAGGCTCGAGTCCTTCATTTTGGTTTGATGAATTTTAGCGGTTTGAGATGAAGCTGGTTAAAGAAGACATGATATCAATTTATAGGATGGTATTAACGAAGTAATTTTTCTAAGATGGTGTTAGAATATCTTGGAGTAAAATGATGTGAAACAATAAAGTGGTAACAAGTTGAAGTAAAATTTGTTGAATGGTTTATAAGATAACTGAGTAAATCTTATAGAATGGTAATAGTCTACTAAACAATCAAATTGGTTTGGAGATAGAAAGTACAATAGATGAGAATTATCACAAAGAGTTGTTTATTGAACAGTAAATATTCTTAAGTCATAAAACTCCCATTACTAGGGATGACATACACGTAGTACAACATAGTGCATAAATAAATATGACTGCTAAGTTCTAAACTTCATTGTTCTGCAGTGTTGTTGAGATTCTGATAAGCTCCTTCTCCTCTTATCATATATGTTTTCCCTTGGATGTCTTCAACTTGTTGGCCTTGGCTTTTGAGGACATCCGTTCCTGTAATGTCCACTTTCTCCACACCCGAAGCATATAACTATTGGTTGTGTGTTGCTACCGGTAGCTACAGTCTTGGCTCTACAATTCTTGGCAAGGTGTCCAGTGTTTTGACCGTTGCGACACTTAGCCGGGCAAGGACCAGAGTGATGGAATTTACACTTATTGCATAGTGGAGCATTCCCGGTATACCCTGTGCTTCTAGTTGGTGCAGCCACATAAGCCGTTGCAGCCTCTTGTCTTTTGTTTTGCTGGTTATGATGGTTGTTGTTGTTGTTGTTACTCCCATGGTTACCATCCCATGGTCGCTTGTTGTTGTTGGTTCTATTGTTATTGTTGTTGGAGTTGTTGAAGTTTTGTCTTTGGGTTTCCGCTGTCTGCATGATGAGGCGAAAAATGATCCGTTTTTAGGGGGTCATTTAAGCCCGAATTCGAATTTATTTGATCAAATATTGCCCTAAATCGTTCCTTTTGTGATTTTAGGTACTTTGGGAGTGAAATCTGGAAAAGGAAGCAATTCGGACGTTTTTGGAGCATAAAAGTGAAGAAAACGCCAAAGTCTTAATTTTCCATGCTGGGAACAGTAGGTGACGGCGTCAAGAACAACTCCCTGACGGCGTCAAGAGCAAAATTCCATGACGGTCCAGTAGAGATTTGACGGCGTCATGAAGGTAGGGCGTCAAGAGTAAAAGTCATGACGGCCTGGAAATGATTAATACTTGACGGCGTCAAATGTAGATCAAGGCAGTCCGAGATTAGTTTTGGCGGCGAGGTGACGGCGTCACCAAATTGGTCTTGACGCAGTCAGACCCCTTTTCCTATATATAGTTTTCTAATTTTTCACATTTAAAGAGAGAAGTTTTGGGAGAAACCCTAAGTATGATTTTGGTGTAACTTTACAGGTTTTTCAAGGGTTCCAACCCCTTGATACCTTGCATGTTTAATCAAGATAAGTGTTCTTTTAATTCAATCAATATGTCTACGTGTTGGTTGTCTATATCTTGTTCTTATCTTAATTTCATCATGCTAGGCTAGATCTATCTTGTGTTTGCTTAGATCTAATGAAACCTAGATGTTGATTATGTGTTGATTACTTGTTTATTCTTGTCTTGGATGAATGATTTATATGTTAGGCTTAAGAAAACTGGCAGATCTCCAATTGGTAACATGCTTGAACGTCTTAATAAACATGAACCGACGCGCACTAGGTCTTTATTGGTTGTATTTAATGCATGAGCCACTGTTTACAATCCCTATAGTTGTGCTGGGCATGGTGTAGGAGGAGATAAGAGCTCATAGAATTGGGGAGTTAAGTGTGCCACCCCATGAATGGTATTAAGGAATACGATCCGTCATCCATGCAATTATAACAAGTAATTAACGTGTAAAAGATGTCTAGGGAGTAATGAAATCTAAGTAAACACATTTTCTCCAATTACTGCTCACAACTTTAGTATAATTTAGTTTATTTTCATTTTTAGTATTTTATTTTGATTGCATCTTAGTATTGGGTTAGTTGAATAGCAACTAATTCCGCCCCAAATCCTTCAAACCCGAGATTTTAAATTGCTTTCTAAAATATATAAAAATACAAAAAGAATCTTCCCTCACCTTTAGAACTAGTATTTAGGCTTTCTAATCCTAGCGACACTATTCCTAGCTGAACGATCAATCCCCTGGTACTTGTCACTATACTATACTACAACGATCAGGTACACTGCCTGGTGGGGGTTGTAAGCTTCTCAAGATCCCTTGAGAGGTAAAGCCTGGTGCGATTCCCACGTATCAAGTTTTGGGCGCCGCAACCCGAGGAATAGTTATTGTCTAGGTTAGAATTTCTTTGTATTAGGTCTACTTGCTAGATTCCTTTCTAGTAAGATTTTTTTTTATTTTTAGGTTTTCTTTAGGAGTCGTAGGAGTCGTAGTTCCAATCGAAACCTTGTCTTGCCTTATGCGGAACCCGAAAGAGAAATGCATAGATTGAGACAATATCACTCAACTTCTGAACCATCTAGCGTTGCCATTGATTTTGATGCACCTCTTTCTGAAGAAAATTCAGAAAATCATGTCACAACCCCTAGCTCCCAACCCAACGACGAGATGAGTACCCCCGCAACCCCCATTCCTAAGCGCCTTAAGGACTACTCCTCCCCAACCTCTCGTGGCTTCTCAAACGCCATTGTCTACCCAAACGAACACACCAACGAGGTCTTGCATGCAAACGATGTTTGGCTTGTCCAAAGTGTGTGTAAGTTTTGCGGATTAGATGAGGAAGATCCAATCCAACACATCAAAGATTTCCTAAAAATAGTAGACACCCTCCATACGGATGGGGCTACTAGAGACACGTCCCGATTGCGATTCTTTCCTTTCACCCTATATGAAAAAGCCCAAGAATGGTATGACAAACTCCCTTCTGAATCCATTTTCACATGGGAGCAACACATATCCAAGTTCTATGAGAAGTTCTTTCCACCTGGAAAAACCTCAGCGTTTAGAGATAGGATCCTCCGTTTCCGGAAGGGGAAGGATGAACCCTTCCATAAATCGTGGATTAGATTCAAAGATTTAATAAGACAAGTTCCCCATCATGGCATTGAGCTTTGGCTCTTGGTCCAAATCTTCTACGATAATATCTCCTCTAAAGACCGAAATGAAATTAACCAATCTAGAAAAGGAAGATTGGCTAATCTTAGTGCCGAGGAAGGATGGGATAGGATTGAAGAATATGCTCAAGACCAGGATGACACTTGGGATGAAACTGAGTCGACTGTTAGCATTTCTGAAATCACTTCTGATCGATTGAGAAAAATTCACAAAAGAGTGGAATACCTAGCTGGATCGCAATTACCTAAACAGCTGTCAAATCCTTACTTGATCTGCGATTACTGTGGGGGCCCGCATGAGGTAGAAGAATGCGGAGGAGCAGCCACAACTGAACATGCATGCTTGTCAGGAGGGGACATTTATGCTGATCCCTCCCTTTTGCCTTTTTACCAAAATGACGATTACACCCTCTAGGGAAATCTGGTAAAGAGAAGAGAAGGAGAGGAAGGCCCTGAATTCAAAATCAGGAGCAATTTTGAAGATGACCTTGGTCACTTCACTCAAGAAAAAGGCTTGCAAATGAAAGGTCATAATGAGCTGTTCGACGAGCAGCAGGAGGATATTGGAGAATTTTTCAACAAGCTTAACTCAGCCCTAGATAATCTTGAAACGCCATCAGTAAGCAAAAAAGGCCCCATGCTCGCGATAACCACGTGAGCTGGAATAACAACCAAGGACCCACCTTACCCAAACTCGTCCCCCATCACCCTCAATCCAAACAGACCTGAGGAGGAGGAGGAGGATGTCGGCGGTGGTGCCTCAGACCAACCGCCCGTGACGACCCCTTCCCCATCAGCCCTGCCTAACCAACCTGTGAGAATCCCATTCCCGTCCCGATTAAGAAACCAGAAAACTGAGAATGATAACAAGAGATTCTTGTCATACCTAAAAGACTCGGTTGTCACCATACCTCTCCTTGATGCTTGCTATCACATGCCAAAGTATAGCACATACTTTAAAAAACTACTTGCTAACCGGAAGAAACTCGAGGGTCTTGTGACCCTGGGGGAAGAATGCTCAGTGGTGACCCACCGAGGGCTACCAAAAAAGGTAGATGATCTGGGCAGCTTCACCTTGCCTTGCTCCATAGGGCCTCTATCAATCAAGAATGCTCTTGCCAATTTGGGAGCAAGTATCAATCTCATGCCTCACTCTATGTTTCGAAGACTAGGATACTCTGGATTGAAGCCTACCCATATGAACATCCAACTAGCCGATAGATCGGTCAAGTACCCCGTAGGGATTTGCGAGAATGTGCTAGTCAAAGTTGGGAAATTTAAATTCCCAGTTGACTTCGTAATCCTGGATATGGAAGAGGATGACTTGGTAGCCATCATCTTAGGTAGACCATTTCTTGCTACCGCTCGTGCAGTCATCGATGTCTACGATGGCAAACTAACTTTACGAGTGGGAGACGATAGCACAACCTTCGACATTAAGGATTCTATGGACCTCTCCCTCGAAGCAGCCAACCGGCTCTATTTTATCGGGGAAGTAGATGAACTCACAGATGTCATTGATAGTTGTGTCGATGAACGAATCGATGAAGGTTGGCTGCGGGACGAGAGTTTTCTGCCTTTGCTAGAGGTAGAAAAGACGGAGGATGTTAATGCAGTCTCCTTCTACCCCAGACAAGAGGCAACGGAGTATCTCGAACTCCGAAAGCCCGAAAACAAGCTCAAACCTTCTATTATCGAACCTCCTGATGTAGATCTTAAAGAGCTTCCTAACCATTTGGAGTATGCCTTCCTTCAGGGAGAGAATCAACTCCCGGTAATCATAAACTCTTCCTTGGAACATGAACAAAAAGGTAAACTCTTAGAGGTCCTAAAAAAATACAAGGGGGTACTCGCATGGAGTGTGGCCGACATTAAGGGGATTGACTCAACTTTTTGCACACATAAGATTCTCATGGAAGAAGGTTATAAACCTACCGTGCAACCCCAGAGGCGCGTGAACCCTAATATTAAGGAAGTAGTGAAGAAAGAAGTCATAAAACTTTTGGATGCAGGATTGATCTACCCGATCTCGGATAGCCCATGGGTCAGTCCTGTGCAGGTTGTACCTAAAAAGGATGGAATGACTGTAGTTAAGAATGACAAGGGTGAGATGGTGCCCCAGAGAACAGTCCCTGGATGGCGGGTATGCATCGACTATCGAAAGCTCAATGATGCCACGAGGAAAGATCACTTTCCCTTACCATTCATTGATCAGATGTTAGAGAGATTATCTGGACACGAGTATTATTGCTTCTTGGATGGATTCTCTGGATATTTTTAGATTCCCATAGCACCTGA
This sequence comes from Artemisia argyi, assembly GCA_030686995.1. Lineage (NCBI taxonomy): Eukaryota > Viridiplantae > Streptophyta > Magnoliopsida > Asterales > Asteraceae > Artemisia > Artemisia argyi. The sequence goes on from CM060680.1 coordinate 7,913,195, forward strand.
GGACCAAGAAAAGACCACGTTTACCTGCCCTTATGGAACATTTGCCTACAAAAGGATGCCTTTTGGGCTATGTAATGCCCCCGCCACTTTCCAGCGATGCATGACCGCAATCTTTCACGAACTCATGGAAGACAGCATGGAAGTGTTCATGGATGACTTTTCGGTCTTCGGGAACTCCTTCGACCGTTGTCTTGCTAATCTTGAAAAGATGCTTAAACGTTGTGAGGAAACCAACTTGGTGCTAAACTGGGAAAAGTGTCATTTCATGGTAAAAGAAGGGATTGTGTTAGGACATAAGATCTCAGGAAACGGAATAGAGGTGGACCAAGCTAAAGTTGAAGCTATATCTAAGTTACCATACCCCACGACTGTTAAAGCAATACGCAGCTTCTTGGGGCATGCCGGGTTTTATCGGAGATTCATCAAAGATTTCTCCAAAATCGCTCGGCCAATGACTCAATTGCTTGTGAAGGATGCTCCGTTCGATTTTTCCCAAGAATGCAAGGATGCATTCGATCTCTTAAAAAGGGAACTCACTCAAGCTCCAATCATGATCACACCCAACTGGGAGTTACCATTTGAAATCATGTGTGACGCTAGCGACTTCACTGTCGGGGCTGTATTAGGTCAACGACGTGACAAGCTTTTCCAACCTATTTACTACACTAGCAAAACCATGAATCCCGCTCAAGAGAACTACTCCACCACCGAGAAAGAACTATTAGCCGTAGTGTTCGCGTTCGACAAATTCCGACAATATATTGTCCTTTCAAAAACAGTCGTCTTCACTGATCACTCGGCTCTTAGATATCTCTTCGCGAAGCAGGATGCTAAGCCACGACTAATTCGGTGGATCTTGTTGCTACAAGAATTCGATGTTGAGATTCGTGATAAGAGGGGAGCTGAAAATCTGGCCGCAGATCATCTATCTCGTCTTGAAAACCCCTTGGAAATGAGCACGATAGAAGTGAGATTAGGGATTCATTTCCTGACGAACAACACATGTTAATGAGTGACTCGGAGCCGTGGTACACCGATTTTGCTAATTACCTCGCAAGTAGACTCGTTCCTGAACACCTGACTGAGTACGAAAGGAAGAGGTTCTTTTCTCAACTAAAGTACTACTTTTGGGATGAACCCTTTTTATTCCGAAGGTGTCCTGACCAAATTGTAAGGCGTTGTGTTTCGGAAAATGAGGCAGTAAAGATTATGAGGGAATGTCACTCTGGTCCCTCTGGCGGGTACGGATAAACATCACCGCCCGAAAGAGTCTCGATGCGGGATTCTATTGGCCCACAATTTTCCGTGATGTAAAAGAAATGGTACAGGCGTGCGATGCATGTCCACGAGCCAGAAATATATCACATAGGGATGAAGCACCTCAGAACTTTATACAAGTTTGTGAGGTCTTCGATGTTTGGGGGATTGACTTCATAGGACCCTTTCCATCTTCAGGGGGGAACGAGTACATATTAGTTGCCATTGACTATGTTTCAAAATGGGTTGAGGCACAAGCCCTTAGGACCAATGACGCCAGAGTAGTTGTTCATTTCCTGAAAAAGCTTTTCGCGAGATTCGGGATTCCTAAAGCTCTCATCAGTGATAGGGGAACCCATTTTTGCAATGCACAAATGGAAAAGGTCATGAAAAGGTATGGAGTACCCCATCGGTTCTCCACCGCTTATCATCCACAAACCAATGGCCAAGTCGAAAACACCAATAGGGCTATTAAAAGAATACTTTAAAAAACGGTTAGTCAAAACAGAAAGGACTGGTCATTTAAACTCGACGAAGCCTTATGGGCATTCCGAACCGCCTACAAAACACCTATTGGAACGACCCCGTTCCGCATGGTGTATGGTAAGGCATGTCACTTACCAGTGGAATTAGAACATAAGGCTTATTGGGCGCTTAAGACATGCAACTTAGATTACACAATTGCTGGAAACAATAGGTTCTTGCAATTACACGAGCTTGATGAGCTTAGGCTAGAAGCCTACGAATCCTCCATCACATATAAAGAGAGAGCTAAAAGATGGCATGACCAGAGAATTAAGAAACCCAAAGAATTTTCAGAGGGAGACAAGGTCCTATTATACAATTCTCGGTTGAGATTATTTCTGGGAAAACTTAAGTCTAGATGGTATGGACCGTTCACGGTAAAGAATTCCTCTAAATTTGGAGCCGTGGTGTTACTAGATGATGAAGGTAGGGAATTTACTGTTAACATACAACGTGTCAAGCACTACCAAGAGAATAACAATGAAATGATTAGTGAGGAGGATGTGACGTTTGATGATGAGGTCACGTAGTAACCCATGACCTTGAGTCTAGCTACAAGACTCGTAAATAAAGAAAAGCGCTTCTTGGGAGGCAACCCATGTTTTGTGTGATTTTATTTGTTTGTTTGTTATTTGCTTCCGTATGCATGCTTAATTTTTATTGTTGGTAGATCATGTTTCTAAACTAAATAGTGGAAATACTTTACTTGGTTGTTTTGGCCTAGTCTTAACTCCACCTAAAAGTATTTTTGCAAAAGATAAGTGTAAGGGGAAACCCCAAATATGTTTTCAAGAAACAAACCGATCATGATTCTCCACAATATTAAATGAACATGTATATTCGTATTTGTTAGAGTCAAATGCTTGTATTGAGTCATAATGAAGTTTTGCAGGATTTTCCAGGAAGTAGGACCAAGTTTTTCCAGAAATTTTCCGGAAACTTAACATAAGAATTTCTGCAGGTCAATTCTGACGGCGTCAGGAGTTTACTCTTGACGGCGTCAGGTGTAAAAATCTGGAAATTTTACCGGTTTTGTTTTTTTTTTCTAACGGAGTCTTATGGTTTTTGTGAATTATTAAGTTTTATAATCTCCAGGAGATCTGCAAACTTCATTCCACAAGCATTATATCTTTTCTTGTTTTCTAGGATTTAGTAACTTATATAGGATGCCGCCGATTTTACGCGAGGTTGTCTTGTCTATTTTCTCAGGTTTTACAGGTTATGTATGACAAGAAGATGATTTATATTCTGGAAGGGAAGCTTTGATTGTTCATTTTCTTGGAGGAAGATTTAACCTGGCCACCTTATTATCCATACCGAGCGAATCAGGGGAGTATTTGATTTCATTCTTTTTAATTTTTAACGTTTACATTCTTTACTTGAACATTGGGGACAATGTTCATCTTAAGTGTAAGGGGAGGGTAAAAAGATGATACCTTACATATGCACTTTCGCTTGAGTTTGTTTTGTTTAATGGTAGATGTGTAATAAAACTATGAGAAATACTTGTTAGTGCAATTTTAGCGCCAAATTTAAAATTTTTTACAACATTTAGGAGTGAAACTTTAGTCATAGCAGGCGTCTCATGGATAGGAGATTGTATGACTAGCACATAACCGTATATTCAGAAAAAATTTCCACCCAAATATGTGAGGTTCGCCTTTTGATTTGATAGGAAAAGCATTCATTATTAGTGCTTATGAGTGTACCGGTAGTATTTAGATTCTAGAACTTGCGTTAGTGATGCATCCCGAGACCGCTAGTGAGACTACATTCGTGTAGTAGGATTTACTACATGATAAGAGGCATTAGGATTACCCTTGTGTTAAACCCGTATTATAATTACTTGACCATTTAAGTCGTATTACTTGGCTAGTTAAGTCAACTAATTTTTTCCCACACCCTTAGCATTGTACTCATTTTTAGTACACGAAACCCCTAGTACACCCCTCCGAGCCTATCTTTTCGTTTCTAACTTTAAGCATTTTACTTAAAGGAAGAATTTGTTACACCCCACTTAAATGTACAACCAAATCGCCTTAGCCTTCCGTGTATGCGCTCATTTTTAGTGCATTATTGTTATTTGTTAAACCCTAAGTTAACTTTCTAATTGATTACATGGTTGCTAAGTCGAGTCATATCCTTGTACATATTGTTTTGGGACGATTGGGACTCATGGGTAAGTACTTATTTTATGGAGTAATGGGGAAAAACATCATATTATTACCCCCATATGTACGTTAATCTTAAAAGTGCTCCAAGTGTTTTGATTTTCTTAATTCGAGTCATTAGATTAGTTTATTGTAAAGTATATAAAAATTCAAGTGTAAGGGGAATGTTCATCCCCTATGATGTATTATTTTGGATGGTAGGGTAAGAGTGTATGCGCAAAAAAAAAAAAAAAAAAAAAAAAAACATACGGACTACCATCCCTTTTTATTCTATGTTCATTTTATGTTTTTGTTATTTTTCATTTATTAGCTTAAGTCGAGTCTAGTCTTGGCTTAGCAACGCCATATTGTACATGTAATTAACCAAGATTGTTAACTCGCCACCAGTAAAACTTCCTTTATCCAACAAAACCGTGTATTTCATATCCCTATACCTAACGTTACAACCCTTTAAAATACCTCTTTGATAGTTTATCCTAGGTGCTTACGCCATGTGGTGGAGGTTTGATCCTTTCCAAGCCTATGGTAATCTATTTTGCTATGACAGGTAGTGAGAGATATCTTCCGTTTCCATATTGTAATTTACACTTTATTACACCCGAGAGATGTGAGTATCTAAACACTATTTGTGAGGTGCTTGTATATGACCTCCGTGCTTGTCTATTGGTCTTTAGTGGAACGATTATTTGTTGTAATTACTTTTATATTAGTGTTAAATGACCCTTAACTTATATTTTGAGTAGAATAAAAGCACATTTGCTTGAGGACAAGCAAATCTCAAGTGTAAGGGTATATGATGAGGCGAAAAATGATCCATTTTTAGGGGGTCATTTAAGCCCGAATTCGAATTTATTTGATCAAATATTGCCCTAAATCGTTCCTTTTGTGATTTTAGGTACTTTGGGAGTGAAATCTGGAAAAGGAAGCAATTCGGACGTTTTTGGAGCATAAAAGTGAAGAAAACGCCAAAGTCTTAATTTTCCATGCTGGGAACAGTAGGTGACGGCGTCAAGAGCAACTCCCTAACGGCGTCAAGAGCAAAATTCCATGACGGTCCAGTAGAGATTTGACGGCGTCATGAAGGTAGGGCGTCAAGAGTAAAAGTCATGACGGCCTGGAAATGATTAATACTTGACGGCGTCAAATGTAGATCAAGGCAGTCCGAGATTAGTTTTGGCGGCGAGGTGACGGCGTCACCAAATTGGTCTTGACGCCGTCAGACCCCTTTTCCTATATATAGTTTTCTAATTTTTCACATTTAAAGAGAGAAGTTTTGGAAGAAACCCTAAGTACGATTTTAGTGTAACTTTACAGGTTTTTCAAGGGTTCCAACCCCTTGATACCTTGCATGTTTAATCAAGATAAGTTTTCTTTTAATTCAATCAATATGTCTATGTGTTGGTTGTCTATATCTTGTTCTTGTCTTAATTCCATCATGCTAGGCTAGATCTATCTTGTGTGTCCTTAGATCTAATGAAACCTAGATGTTGATTATGTGTTGATTACTTGTTTATTCTTGTCTTGGATGAATGATTTATATGTTAGGCTTAAGAAAACTGGCAGATCTCCAATTGGTAACATGCTTGAACGTCTTAAGAAACATGAACCGATGCGCACTAGGTCTTTATTGGTTGTATTTAATGCATGAGCCACTGTTTACAATCCCTATAGTTGTGCTGGGCATGGTGTAGGAGGAGATAAGAGCTCATAGAATTGGGGAGTTAAGTGTGCCACCCAATGAATGGTATTAAGGAATACGATCCGCCATCCATGCAATTATAACAAGTAATTAACGTGTAAAAGATGTCTAGGGAGTAATGAAATCTAAGTAAACACATTTTCTCCAATTACTGCTCACAACTTTAGTATAATTTAGTTTATTTTCATTTTTAGTATTTTATTTTGATTGCATCTTAGTATTGGGTTAGTTGAATATCAACTAATTCCGCCCCAAATCCTTCAAACCCGAGATTTTAAATTGCTTTCTAAAAAATATAAAAATACAAAAAGAATCTTCCCTCACCTTTAGAACTAGTATTTAGGCTTTCTAATCCTAGCGACACTATTCCTAGCTGAACGATAAATCCCCTGGTACTTGTCACTATACTATACTACAATGACCAGGTACACTGCCTGGTGGGGGTTGTAAGCTTCTCAAGATCCCTTGAGAGGTAAAGCCTGGTGCGATTCCCACGCATCAAGTTTTTGGCGCCGCAACCCGGGGAATAGTTATTGTCTAGGTTAGAATTTCTTTGTATTAGGTGTACTTGCTAGATTCCTTTCTAGTAAGATTTTTTTATTTTTTTTATTTTTAGGTTTTCTTTAGTCTATCTCATTTCTTTGTGCCTTTGTTCGTAACTCTTCACCACCTGCCATCATGGCAAATGACGAATCCCTTAACCTTAGGATCACTAGGAGTAGTAGTTCCACTCGAAACCTTGTCTTGCCTTATGCGGAACCTGAAAGAGAAATGCATAGATTGAGACAATACCACTCAACTTCTGAACCATCTAGCGTTGCCATTGATTTTGATGCACCTCTTTCTGAAGAAAATTCAGAAAATCATGTCACAACCCCTAGCTCCCAACCCAACGACGAGATGAGTACCCCCGCAACCCCCATTCCTAAGCGCCTTAAGGACTACTCCTCCCCAACCTGTCGTGGCTTCTCAAATGCCATTGTCTACCCAAACGAACACACCAACGAGGTCTTGCATGCAAACGATGTTTGGCTTGTCCAAAGTGTGTGTAAGTTTTGCGGATTAGATGAGGAAGATCCAATCCAACACATCAAAGATTTCCTGAAAATAGTAGACACCCTCCATACGGATGGGGCTACTAGAGACACGTCCCGATTGCGATTCTTTCCTTTCACCCTATATGAAAAAGCCCAAGAATGGTATGACAAACTCCCTTCTGAATCTATTTTCACATGGGAGCAACACATATCCAAGTTCTATGAGAAGTTCTTTCCACCTGGAAAAACCTCAGCGTTTAGAGATAGGATCCTCCGTTTCCCGAAGGGGAAGGATGAACCCTTCCATAAATCGTGGATTAGATTCAAAGATTTAATAAGACAAGTTCCCCATCATGGCATTGAGCTTTGGCTCTTGGTCCAAATCTTCTACGATAATATCTCCTTTAAAGACCGAAACGGAATTAACCAATCTAGAAAAGGAAGATTGGCCAATCTTAGTGCCGAGGAAGGATTGGATAGGATTGAAGAATATGCTCAAGACCAGGATGACACTTGGGATGAAACTGAGTCGACTGTTAGCATTTCTGAAATCACTTCTGATCGATTGAGAAAAATTCACAAAAGAGTGGAATACCTAGCTGGATCGCAATTACCTAAACAGTTGTCAAATCCTTACTTGATCTGCGATTACTGTGGGGGCCCGCATGAGGTAGAAGAATGCGGAGGAGCAGCCACAACTGAACATGCATACTTGTCAGGAGGGGACATTTATGCTGATCCCTCCCTTTTGCCTTTTTACCAAAATGACGATTACACCCTCTGGGGAAATCTGGTAAAGAGAAGAGAAGGAGAGGAAGGCCCTGAATTCAAAATCAGGAGCAATTTTGAAGAAGACCTTGGTCACTTCACTCAAGAAAAAGGCTTGCAAATGAAATGTCTTAATGAGCTGTTCGACGAGCAGTAGGAGGATATTGGAGAATTTTTCAACAAGCTTAACTCAGCCTTAGATAATCTTGAAACGCCATCAGTAAGCAAAAAAGGCCCCATGCTCGCGATAACCACGTGAGCTGGAACAACAACCAAGGACCCACCTTACCCAAACTCGTCCCCCATCACCCTCAATCCAAACAGACCTGAGGAGGAGGAGGAGGATGTCGGCGGTGGTGCCTCAGACCAACCGCCCGTGACGACCCCTTCCCCATCAGCCCTGCCTAACCAACCTGTGAGAATCCCATTCCCGTCCCGATTAAGAAACCAGAAAACTGAGAATGATAACAAGAGATTCTTGTCATACCTAAAAGACTCGGTTGTCACCATACCTCTCCTTGATGCTTGCTATCACATGCCAAAGTATAGCACATACTTCAAAAAACTACTTGCTAACCGGAAGAAACTCGAGGGTCTTGTGACCCTGGGGGAAGAATGCTCAGTGGTGACCCACCGAGGGCTACCAAAAAAGGTAGACGATCCGGGCAGCTTCACCTTGCCTTGCTCCATAGGGCCTCTATCAATCAAGAATGCTCTTGCCGATTTGGGAGCAAGTATCAATCTCATGCCTCACTCTATGTTTCGAAGACTAGGATACTCTGGATTGAAGCCTACCCGTATGAACATCCAACTAGCCGATAGATCGGTCAAGTACCCCGTAGGGATTTGCGAGAATGTGCTAGTCAAAGTTGGAAAATTTAAATTCCCAGTTGACTTCATAATCCTGGATATGGAAGAGGATGACTTGGTAGCCATCATCTTAGGTAGACCATTTCTTGCTACCGCTCGTGCAGTCATCGATGTCTACGATGGCAAACTAACTTTACGAGTGGGAGACGATAGCACAACCTTTGACATTAAGGATTCTATGGACCTCTCCCTCGAAGCAGCCAACCGGCTCTATTTTATCGGGGAAGTAGATGAACTCACAGATGTCATTGATAGTTGTGTTGATGAACGAATCGATGAAGGTTGGCTGCGGGACGAGAGTTTTCTGCCCTTGCTAGAGGTAGAAAAGACGGAGGATGTTAATGCAGTCTCCTTCTACCCCAGACAAGAGGCAACGGAGCATCTCAAACTCCGAAAGCCCGAAAACAAGCTCAAACCTTCTATTATCGAACCTCCTGATGTAGATCTTAAAGAGCTTCCTAACCATTTGGAGTATGCCTTCCTTCAGGGAGAGAATCAACTCCCGGTAATCAAAAACTCTTCCTTGGAACATGAACAAAAAGGTAAACTCTTAGAGGTCCTAAAAAATACAAGGGGGTACTCGCATGGAGTGTGGCCGACATTAAGGGGATTGACTCAACTTTTTGCACACATAAGATTCTCATGGAAGAAGATTATAAACCTACCGTGCAACCCCAGAGGCGCGTGAACCTTAATATTAAGGAAGTAGTGAAGAAAGAAGTCATAAAACTTTTGGATGCAGGATTGATCTACCCGATCTCGGATAGCCCATGGGTCAGTCCTGTGCAGGTTGTACCTAAAAAGGGTGGAATGACTGTAGTTAAGAGTGACAAGGGTGAGATGGTGCCCCAGAGAACAGTCACTGGATGGCGGGTATGCATCGACTATCGAAAGCTCAATGATGCCACGAGGAAAGATCAATTTCCCTTACCATTCATTGATCAGATGTTAGAGAGATTATCTGGACACGAATACTATTGCTTCTTGGATGGATTCTCTGGATATTTTCAGATTCCCATAGCACCTGAGGACCAAGAAAAGACCACGTTTACCTACCCTTATGGAACATTAGCCTACAAAAGGATGCCTTTTGGGCTATGTAATGCCCCCGCCACTTTCCAGCGATGCATGAACGCAATCTTTCACGAACTCATGGAAGACAGCATGGAAGTGTTCATGGATGACTTTTCGGTCTTCGGGAACTCCTTCGACCGCTGTCTTGCTAATTTTGAAAAGATGCTTAAACGTTGTGAGGAAACCAACTTGGTGCTAAACTGGGAAAAGTGTCATTTCATGGTAAAAGAAGGGATTGTGTTAGGACATAAGATCTCAGGAAACGGAATAGAGGTGGACCAAGCTAAAGTTGAAGCTATATCTAAGTTACCATACCCCACGACTGTTAAAGCAATACGCAGCTTCTTGGGGCATGCCGGGTTTTATCGGAGATTCATCAAAGATTTCTCCAAAATCGCTTGGCCAATGACTCAATTGCATGTGAAGGATGCTCCGTTCGATTTTTCCCAAGAATGCAAGGATGCATTCGATCTCTTAAAAAGGGAACTCACTCAAGCTCCAATCATGATCACACCCAACTGGGAGTTACCATTTGAAATCATGTGTGACGCTAGCGACTTCGCTGTCGAGGCTGTATTAGGTCAACGACGTGACAAGCTTTTCCAACCTATTTACTACACTAGCAAAACCATGAATCCCGCTCAAGAGAACTACTCCACCACCGAGAAAGAACTATTAGCCGTAGTGTTCGCGTTCGACAAATTCCGACAATATCTTGTCCTTTCAAAAACAGTCGTCTTCACTTATCACTCGGCTCTTAGATATCTCTTCGCGAAGCAGGATGCTAAGCCACGACTAATTCGGTGGATCTTGTTGCTACAAGAATTCGATGTTGAGATTCCTGATAAGAGGGCAGCTGAAAATCTGGCCGCAGATCATCTATCTCGTCTTGAAAACCCCTTGGATGAGCACGATAGAAGTGAGATTAGGGATTCATTTCCTGACGAACAACTCATGTTAATGAGTGACTCAGAGCCGTGGTACGCCGATTTTGCTAATTACCTCGCAAGTAGACTCATTCCTGAACACCTTACTAAGTACGAAAGGAAGAGGTTCTTTTCTCAACTAAAGTACTACTTTTGGGATGAACCCTTTTTATTCCGAAGGTGTCCTGACCAAATTGTAAGGCGTTGTGTTTCGGAAAATGAGGAAGTAAAGATTGTGAGGGAATGTCACTCTGGTCCCTTTGGCGGGCACCATGGGATAAACATCACCGCCCGAAAGATTCTCGATGCGGGATTCTATTGGCCCACAATTTTCCGTGATGTAAAAGAAATGGTACAGGCGTGCGATGCATGTCAATGAGCCAGAAATATATCACATAGGGATGAAGCACCTCAGAACTTTATACAAGTTTGTGAGGTCTTCGATGTTTGGGGGATTGACTTCATAGGACCCTTTCCATCTTCAGGGGGGAACGAGTACATATTAGTTGCCATTGACTATGTTTCAAAATGGGTTGAGGCACAAGCCCTTAGGACCAATGACGCCAGAGTAGTTGTTCATTTCCTGAAAAAGCTTTTCGCAAGATTCGGGATTCCTAAAGCTCTCATCAGTGATAGGGGAACCCATTTTTGCAATGCACAAATGGAAAGGGTCATGAAAAGGTATGGAGTACCCCATCGGTTCTCCACCGCTTATCATCCACAAACCAATGGCCAAGTCGAAAACACCAATAGGGCTATTAAAAGAATACTTGAAAAAACGGTTAGTCAAAACAGAAAGGACTGGTCATTTAAACTCGACGAAGCCTTATGGGCATTCAGAACCGCCTACAAAACACCTATTGGAACGACCCCGTTCCGCATGGTGTATGGTAAGGCATGTCACTTACCAGTGGAATTAGAACATAAGGCTTATTGGGCGCTTAAGACATGCAACTTAGATTACACAATTGCTGGAAACAATAGGTTCTTGCAATTACACGAGCTTGATGAGCTTAGGCTAGAAGCCTACGAATCCTCCATCACATATAAAGAGAGAGCTAAAAGATGGCATGACCAGAGAATTAAGAAACCCAAAGAATTTTCAGAGGGAGACAAGGTCCTATTATACTATTCTCGGTTGAGATTATTTCCGGGAAAACTTAAGTCTAGATGGTATGGACCGTTCATGGTAAAGAATTCCTCTAAATTTGGAGCCGTGGTGTTACTAGATGATGAAGGTAGGGAATTTACTATTAACATACAACGTGTCAAGCACTACCAAGAGAATAACAATGAAATGATTAGTGAGGAGGATGTGACGTTTGATGATGAGGTCACGTAGTAACCCATGACCTTGAGTCTAGCTACAAGACTCGTAAATAAAGAAAAGCGCTTTTTGGGAGGCAACCCATGTTTTGTGTGATTTTATTTGTTTGTTTGTTATTTGCTTCCGTATGCATGCTTAATTTTTATTGTTGGTAGATCATGTTTCTAAACTAAATAGTGGAAATACTTTACTTTGTTGTTTTGGCCTAGTCTTAACTCCACCTAAAAGTATTTTTGCAAAAGATAAGTGTAAGGGGAAACCCCAAAAATGTTTTCAAGAAACAAACCGATCATGATTCTCCACAATATTAAATGAACATGTATATTCGTATTTGTTAGAGTCAAATGCTTGTATTGAGTCATAATGAAGTTTTGCAGGATTTTCTAGGAAGTAGGACCAAGTTTTTCCAGAAATTTTCCGGAAACTTAACATAAGAATTTCTGCAGGTCAATTCTGACGGCGTCAGGAGTTTACTCTTGACGGCGTCAGGTGTAAAAATCTGGAAATTTTACCGGTTTTGTTTTTTTTCTAACGGAGTCTTATGGTTTTTGTGAATTATTAAGTTTTATAATCTCCAGGAGATCTGCAAACTTCATTCCACAAGCATTATATCTTATCTTGTTTTCTAGGATTTAGTAACTTATATAGGATGCCGCCGATTTTACGCGAGGTTGTCTTGTCTATTTTCTCAGGTTTTACAGGTTATGTATGACAAGAAGATGATTTATATTCTGTAAGGGAAGCTTTGATTGTTCATTTTCTTGGAAGAAGATTTAACCTGGCCACCTTATTATCCATACCGAGCGAATCAGGGGAGTATCTGATTTCATTCTCTTTACTTTTTCACTTTTACATTCTTTACTTGAACATTGGGGACAATGTTCATCTTAAGTGTAAGGGGAGGGTAAAAATATGATACCTTACATATGCACTTTCGCTTGAGTTTGTTTTGTTTAATGGTAGATGTGTAATAAAAGTATGAGAAATACTTGTTTGTGCAATTTTAGCGCCAAATTTAAAATTTTTTACAACATTTAGGAGTGAAACTTTAGCCATAGCAAGCGTCTCATGGATAGGAGATTGTATGACTAGCACATAACCGTATATTCAGAAAAATTTTCCACCCAAATATGTGAGGTTCGCCTTTAGATTTGATAGGAAAAGCATTCATTATTAGTGCTTATGAGTGTACCGGTAGCATTTAGATTCTAGAACTTGCGTTAGTGATGCATCCCGAGACCGCTAGTGAGACTACATTCGTGTAGTAGGATTTACTACATGATAAGAGGCATTAGGATTACCCTTGTGTTAAACCCGTATTATAATTACTTGACCATTTAAGTCATATTACTTGGCTAGTTAAGTCAACTAATTTTTTCCCACACCCTTAGCGTTGTACTCATTTTTAGTACACGAAACCCCTAGTACACCCCTCCGAGCTGTAACACCCCCAAAATTTGATACAGCGGAAGACTCAACAAGCTTTCGGGGTGCTACGGGGATTGGTATCCAACACAAGACAATATAGAACGAGATAAAGTAAACATAATAAAAACGCAACCAAAACGGGGTTTTAAGGTTTACATTTATCCCAACATCATTCAGAGTCAGGCCCAAAATAACATAACAATAGGTCCATAATTAATTATCAGAGTTTAGAAAAATAGATCCATAAACCATGAGCCACAACCAAGCCTTCCATTCCAAGCATCCATATCATCACTTAATTACCTGAGAAAACGTGCTAAAAGTCAGCTTTCGCTGGTGAGATCATAGGTTTAAATTCATCTAATAATATAGTGGACATATACGCAAAACGCTTGCTAGCTAGACTAAGGATTCGCTAAAAGCCTGCGGATACCCTCCGCTCCAACATAAGACACGGATACCCTCCGTTCTAACATAGATATTCGGGTAACCCCCGCAATACCAATAAATACTCGGATAACCTCCGAAGTATTAATAACCTATAGGTGCACACTATAGTATCTAAATAAGTCAACCTTGAATAGTACACATGAAACTATGTGACTAAAGCTGAGAATCCAAATAAGCCAACCTTGAATAGTACACACAAAACTATGTGACTAAAGCTGACAGTCCATCAATAACCAAATAAGCCAACCTTGAATAGTACACACAAAACTATGTGACTAAAGCTGACAATATATCCTAGTCCATACGCATAGCAAGTTTTGAAAAGTATATAAAAGCGATAATAGTCCACATAAATAATTTGCACGTTTCTCACCCCAAGTATTGAAAACATAGTTCAAGAGTAAAAAATGGGGCTATGACTCACCTCAAGTTCAGAAAATAGCAAGAAGAAGTCAGTAGAAATAAGATGTATAATAACTCACGAAACAGCAACTACGGCAGTTTAGGGAGTTATTTTAAAAAAACCCGCATTACGTAAAAGTTCGTCTATAATTTTTATTTGAAATTTTATTTCACAACGAACTTGTAAGACCTATTTTATGAACAATTATGTGTTTATGATGTTATGGAATTCGTGAATTATGTTCATAATTCATTTTTGATTTAATGCTCGGTGATGTATTCTTAAATTCTCACTTGGTACTATGTTGACTCTGGCACTAGGTTTACCTAACGAAAATTTTTATGATTCGTTTTACGAGTCCGACTATATATAATTATTTACGAGATGTTTTCGGGAGATATTGAAGTTTTGAAATGAGTTCGGGTTCGGGCCACATGTTTTTACATTTACCCACGTTACCCGCTCCACACCGTAGTAATATTATTATTACTATTATTATTATTATTATTATTATTATTATTATTATTATTATTATTATTATTATTATTATTATTATTATTATTATTATTATTATTATTATTATTATTATTATTATTATTATTATTATTATTGTTATTATTATTAACATTTAAAATAAAAAATAAAAGAGTAAACTACAAATGGGTCCTTTGTGGTTTTCGGTTCACACACAACCCACACCACCCTCACCACTTCATTTTCATCTCTCTCTTTTTACCCCTCATCTCCCTTTTATAAACCCTAGCCGCCGAACACATTATCCGGCCACCACCGCCACTACGCCGACCACACCACAAAATAAACACCACCATATTACTCTTTGTTTCACCCTCTTTCTTTTGGTATATCATACGCACCCTAAAACCACCATTAACATCACCAAATCTTTAAAGATCCGTTCGAGTTTTGTTATTTTTACAAGATCTATACGTTTGGAGGGTCAAGAAGGTGAGTAAGCTCATTTTTGGCATTTGTGTGCCTCGACATGGTGATAACTCCGTGGATACACGGATGATTTTTATGGGTGACGAATTAAAATGGTGGGAAAATAATGATTTTTGATATTAAGAAGAAGTTTGGTATCCGATTGGGTCGATTTGGGTTCGATTGGTGGATGGATTCGCGTGTTTCATGGTTTTGTCGAGGGCTTGATTATTGATTCGAGCCTAACCGAGACCCTTGAGGTCTCGGGGTCACCTATGGTTGCTCGTATAACCAAGTCGAGATCCGTATGGGGTTCTCGTTTGGTCGTGTCTCAAGCCTTGTGCTCGTTGTTGCCTTGGTTCAACCCTTATGGGTCGCGGCTCTTAGCCGCAACATTATTGTTGTTGCCGAAGACCTTATGGGTCGAATGGCTAAATTGTTGTGCTCGTTGGAGCTTATTTGGTTACCTGTATGTTTGGTTCGAGCCGTTGTGCTCATGGTTTGGACCGCGACTCATTTGAGTCGTATAGACCCGGGTTGGCTTGGTAAATCAACCCGAATGTGACTTGGTTATAATTATTTATTTATGACTTGTATTGATAACTTGATCTTTGGTTTTGGCCTTGGTTGAATATGTTGGCCGAATACTTGTGGGTCGAGACCACATTTGGTCTCGACAATGGATATTGGTTTTGAGGAGTTGTTGACGAAAAGTGTGATTGGGGACTGATTGTGTGACGGTCATTAGATTGATGGAGATAGGTTAGTCGGGTGCCGTAGTCGGACCCTCATGTTGTAGCACGTGGATTGGTATTGTTTGGACGGAGATGTATTGTTTTATGACTTTTACTTATTATATTGGACTTGGACAATGAGCTGAGAGTCATGACTCGGACATGTGACCATTTCGTATGACTCGATAACTATTACAATTAAAATGTAAATAATAAAACTCGTAATAACAATTATTGATAATATAAACGTTTATATGAATATATAGACGTGAATAACGTATATATAATTATATAGGCGCGTATATTAATAATAATAATAATCACGAGTCGTATTATAAATAATACAATTAGATATATATTAGGCTACGAAAGTGGCGTAATATTATTGAACGTATTATTATTATAAAATTGTGTTATAAAACGGGAAACTCTCGACAATTATTAAACGTTTAATAAAAATGTCATTTTGCATATATAACGGGTAAACTTATCGAGTTATGCGGAGTCGTTGTCACTCGAGTCCAAGGAAGTTTTATTTGTGACTTTCGTGTTGTCACGGATATATGACGATTAATATAAACATTTTCTATAACTAAATAACCACTTAACCGTAAGGTTCAACCGGGTTATTTGGTTATATGGAATGAATATATTAATGGGCATCGTATCCTACGACGCCCATAGGTTGTAGTATATGTAAAGTGTAATAAATTGCGAGTGTATATATCGGGAAATCTGGCCAATTTGGCGATATATATGAGGAATTTATTAAACTATGATATGTACTATATAGTAATTATGTGCTATGTGCTTTAGGTTGGGTGTAATCTTGGAACGGTATGTTACGTAAATAAATATGAGGATTATCAAATCGACGGATTCGATAAACTTCGGCGATTTATTTAAATGATATATTGGGCTAATATTAGATCCATAGTTTATTTTGTTATTCTTTGTGTGATCTTTTGGTTTGTCTTTAGTCGACCCACCACCCATATGGATACGAAACGTAAATACACCAAACTAATACGAAATAGATTTTCGGAAATAAAACGGATTCTCGTCCGGGTTTGGGAATATTATAAATTTGAGGAAATGATTTCTGAACGAGTTAATATTGTTAGGTCGTTCCAAGTCCGTAGTTGCTGTTTCGTGAGTTATTATACATCTTATTTCTACCGACTTCTTCTTGCTATTTTCTGGACTTGAGGTGAGTCATAGCCCCACTTTTTCTTGAACTATGTTTTCAATACTTGGGGTGAGAAACGTGCAAATTATTTTATGTGGACTGTTATCGCTTTTATATGCTTTCTAAACTTGCTATGCGTATGGACTAGGATATATTGTCAGCTTTAGTCACATAGTTTTGTGTGTACTATTCAAGGTTGGCTTATTTGGTTATTGATGGATTGTCAGCTTTAGACACATAGTTTTGTGTGTACTATTCAAGGTTGGCTTATTTGGTTATTGACGGATTGTCAGCTTTAGTCACATAGTTTTGTGTGTACTATTCAAGGTTGGCTTATTTGGATTGTCAGCTTTAGTCACATAGTTTCGTGTGTACTATTCAAGGTTGACTTATTTAGATACTATAGTGTGCACCTATAGGTTATCAATACTTTGGAGGTTATCCGAGTATTTATTGGTATTGCGGGGGTTACCCGAATATCTATGTTAGAACGGAGGGTATCCGTGTGTTAGTTTGGAGCGGAGGGTATCCGCAGGCTTTTAGCGAATTCTTAGTCTAGCTAGCAAGAGTTTTGCGTATATGTCCACTATATTGTTAGATGAATTTAAACCTATGATCTCACCAGCGAAAGCTGACTTTTAGCACGTTTTCTCAGGTAATTAAGTGATGATATGCATGCTTGGAATGGAAGGCTCGGCCAAGGCTCACGGTTTACGGATCTATTTTTCTAAACTCTGATAATTAATTTTGGACCTATTGTTATGCTATTTTGGGCCTGACTCTGAATGATGTTGGGATAAATGTAAACCTTAAAACCCCGTTTTGGTTGAGTTTTTATTATGTTTACTTTATCTCGTTCTATATTGTCTTGTGTTGGATACCAATCCCCGTAGCACCCCGAAAGCTTGTTGAGGCTTCCGCTGTATCAAATTTTGGGGGTGTTACAGATTGGTATCAGAGCCAAGGTTATAGAGAACTAGGTAAATAAACACCTAAACTATAACCGTATTTTATAGAAAATGATCCTTGACCATCGCCCGCCAGCCCGCCAAGCCGAAGCATCTTCTATTATTTGAGGTATTATGAGATTTTGAGATGATTGTTAGATTTGGATTTATTGAGATGATTTGAGGTTTATGGATTTTAGTAATAAGATGGCGTTTTCGAGGAATTATATGGTCTATATGTTTTATAAACATTTTAGTAATGCGGTGTTTGAAATTCTTTTTATTGAGATTATATGTTCGAACTATTTGATGAGGATTTTTAGTATAGCATTATGAGTGTGATTTAGTTGTTTTGAAACACTTACACCTACCCTACGCCGTTGTCACAGACCATGGCCTCCCATATGCCCGATGTCGTCGAGGATATTCTTACTGCACCGGTTTTGCCTGCACAGTTCATTATGGCATCTGATGACCCTTACCAGATGGCCATGTCTTCAGCTACTGTACCACATGCAGTTTCTACTTCAGCACTACCTGCTGCATCTACGCAGGGACCCTCATCTTCTGTAGGGCTTCCTGGTACATCGAGGCAGCTTACTCTTCATCATGCTTTGGATCGTGTGGCACCTCGCTTTGCCCACCGAGCTACAGCTCGCATGTCGGTACGCCCTACTCCATCACCTTTACAGATTGATGCTCATTCTCTTCTGTCTGAGGCGCCACCCACATCATTGCGCCGTCGTCCTAGATCACCTACTACATCTCCACATGGTTCACCTAGTAGGAGACGACGATTGATGAGGTACTCTTCCGAGGAGGAGGAGGAGTACGAGGGTGAGGATGAGGCTGATGACCCTGAGGAGGAGGATGACCCTCAGGAGGCTGAGCAGGGTGATGATGATGACCCTGAGGAGGAGGATGACCCTCAGGAGGATGAGATGCCTGATGATGATGATGATGAGTTAGTACCACCAGCTCAGGCTGAGGAGCCTGATTCACCTGTACATCCGATTGAGCCTGATTCACCTGATCATCCGTTCTTGTTTGAGTTGCCACCTGGTAGTCCCGTGGTGTCGGATGCATCTTCTGAGGTTTCTGCTGAGCATGCAGAGTTAGGTGAGATTGGCAGGTTGTGGGCTCGGATTACTGAGCTTAGTGAGAGAATTGCACGTGTATCTGATCGACTTGAGAGAGTTATTGGAGAGTTTTTAGCGGATTTGAGAGTTGACATGACCGTCATTGTGGGCAGGACTACTGAGATGAGGAGAGTTTTGATGGAGGTCTACGAGCATATTGATAGTTTGCAGCGAGGATTTGTTACTGCTCGTGAGGCTGACCGCAAGCTATGGCAAAGGAATGCCGAGCTAGAGAAGGAGGTGGCTGACCTCAAGAGAGACCGAGACACCCATAGCGTGGAGCTAGGATCGTTATGGAGGGATCTTGATGGCTTGAGGCAGGAGTTGAGTAGACTCCGTCAGCAGCGTGGCTAGTTGATTGGTTTATGTTGTCTTGTTGCTTTCTTAACCGAGGAGTGTTCGGTTAGAAAAGCTAGTTATCACATTTTGATGTATTTTGTTCAGTATTCGTCTCTTTTGGAACGATTAGTACGTTTTGTATTATCCGTTAGATGGAACGATGTTAGATCGCTATTGTATGGTTGATGGTGATTAGTATATGGTATTATGTGATTTTGGGTGTTATGGAAATTGAGTCCTTATTCGCTTTATTGATGTTACGTGGTGTATTGTTGCTATCCTTTCCATGACTTGGCTTCGTTGAATTACTCTTGTTGAGCATATTGATAAGTTCTATTGGAGACTCATGAACTTGTGTGATATTAATGGCAACACGACGAAACCCTGTTAGAGCTACCAGAACTGGTCCTGCAGTGACTACTCCTGGTCGCCGAGGACGCCGACCTACTCGAAATGTTGAAACCCCTACTCCTGACAACCTGGACACTACCAACCGCAACAACAGGAATCAAAATGCTGATGTTCAGGGAGACAATGATCATGTTCCAATTAATGCTCCTACTGTGGATCAAGCTATGATCAATCAACTTGTGGAGCAAAGAGTTGCTGAACTGTTAGCTGAGTCAAATCATTCCAACAATTCTGCTGGAACTTTTCCACCTGTTCGTGCTAATGGATGTCAATATAAGGAGTTTAAGATTTGTGGACCTATTGAGTTTGGTGGAACTGAAGGAGTGGTTTACTTGGTTAGGTGGATTGAGAAGACTGAATCAGTGTTTAATGTTAGTGGTTGTGCGGAGAATGCGAAGGTAAAGTTTGCTTCTTTCACTTTCAAGGATGAAGCTTTAACTTGGTGGAACAATTACCGAAATTCCGTTAGGAGTGATGTAGCTTATGCCATGACTTGGGAGCAATTTAAGTCTCTGCTGATTCAGACTTATTGCCCAAGGAATGAGGTCAAGAAGCTAGAGATTGAGTTTTGGAACCACAAGGTGAAAGGTAACGATATGGCGACTTACAATCGTCGTTACCAGGAATTGGCCTTGTTGTGCCCAGATATGGTGAAAACCGAGACTCAAAAGATCGAGAGGTATACTGATGGGTTGCCTGTAGCTATGAGAAATGATGTGATTTCTGCTAGGCCTGCAAACATCCATGAGGCAATCACAATTGCTCAGCAACTTATGGATTCGTTGGAATTAGAAGAAGCTGATAAGGAGAAGAATGGAAAGAGAAAGAGAGACCGTCACTCTAAGGGTAATGATCACCGAAGCAAGAGACAAGCTAAGGCTTATGCTATTGGGAATGGAGATAAGAAGAATCCGAACGGTGATGCACCCAAGTGTGATCGTTGCCACCAGCGTCATACTGGATGGTTTAGTGTGAAATGCCAGAATTGCTCAAGGAAAGGACACACAGCTAGGGATTGTAGAGCCCGACCTCTTGCTATGGTTCAGGCTGCTCCTGAGATGATAAACAAGGCAGATGTTACTTGTTATGGGTGTGGAAAGAAGGGACACTATAGGAATGAGTGTAGAGAATCGTGGAAATCGTGGAAACCAAGGCTCGGGTGGTAATGGGTACAATCATGAAAACCGCGGAGCTGGAGGAAACTGTGGACGACAAGATAATCAGGACCAACGTGTGGAAGCTGGAGCTGCTCAGGGAAGAGTGTATGCACTCGAGAACGAGAGAGGAGAAGATCCGAACGTCGTTACTAGTACGTTCCTTCTCAATAATCGTTATGCTTCCATACTATTTGATACTGGTGCCGATAGGAGTTTTGTGTCCACTACGTTTGCACCCTTACTCGAGAAACCCCCGATGGCCTTAGGAATTGGATATGATATTGAGTTAGATAACGGGAATATAGAAAGGATTAATACTATCATTCGCGGTTGTACGTTAAATTTCTTGAACCACCCTTTCAACATAGATCTTCTACCCGTCACGTTAGGGAGTTTTGATGTCATCATTGGTATGGATTGGTTGTCGAAGTATCGTGCTCACATACTTTGCGACGAGAAGATCGTGCGTGTACCATACGGAAAGGAAGTCCTAAATATATTAGGAGACCGAAAGAATTCTAGGAGCCCATCCCGATTAGCAGTGATTTCATGCACTAAGTTGCCAAAGCTAATGGAGAAGGGATGTTACCTTTTCTTAGCCCAAATTTCTGAGAAGGGAGAGACGAAGAAAAAGGAAAGGTGCATTGGAGATGTGCCTATAGTTCGTGACTTTCCTGATGTGTTTCCCGATGATTTGCCGGGAATCCCGCCGACTAGACAAGTGGAGTTTCAGATTGAGTTGATACCTGGTGCTGCACCTGTAGCACGAGCGCCTTATCGTCTTGCACCTACCGAGCTAGAAGAGTTGTCAAAACAATTGGCGGAGTTAGCCGAAAAAGGATTCATAAGACCAAGTTCTTCACCTTGGGGAGCCCCAGTCTTATTTGTGAAGAAGAAGGATGGATCGTTTCGTATGTGTATTGATTATAGAGAGTTGAATAAGTTAACGGTGAAGAATCGATACCCGTTACCTAGGATCGACGACTTAGTCGATCAACTTCAAGGATCGAGTGTGTATTCGAAGATCGATTTGAGATCGGGATATCATCAACTTCGAGTTCGCGAGGAAGATATTCCGAAAACGGCTTTCAGAACCCGTTACGGGCATTACGAGTTTCAGGTGATGCCGTTTGGGTTGACTAACGCACCGGCAATATTCATGGATCTCATGAATCGGGTGTGTAAGCCTTACTTGGATAAGTTTGTGATTGTATTCATCGATGACATTCCGATTTATTCAAAGAGTGAGAAAGAGCATGAGGAGCATCTAAGACTCATTTTGGAATTGCTCAGGAAGGAGAAACTTTATGCCAAGTTTTCAAAATGCGAATTTTGGATTCCGACAGTACAATTTTTGGGTCATGTGATTGATAGACAAGGAGTCCATGTGGATCCTGCTAAGATTGAAGCGATAAAAGATTGGGCTGCACCTACAACCCCAACCGAAGTTCGTCAATTTTTGGGTTTAGCTGGTTATTACCGAAGGTTCATAGAGGGATTTTCGAAGATAGCTAAACCTTTGACCAAATTGACTCAAAAGAGTGTTACGTATGAATGGGGAGATAAAGAAGAGGAAGCGTTTCAATTGCTTAAGAAGATGTTGTGTAGTGCTCCTATCTTAGCGTTACCGGAAGGTAACGAGGATTTCGTCGTCTATTGTGACGCCTCACATAAAGGATTGGGAGCTGTGTTAATGCAACGAGAGAAGGTGATAGCTTATGCTTCCCGACAGCTCAAGAAGCATGAGAAAAACTACACTACCCATGATTTGGAGCTAGGTGCTGTGGTTTTTGCTTTAAGAATATGGAGACATTACTTGTACGGAGCAAAGTGTGTTGTATTTACTGACCATAAAAGTTTACAACACATCTTGAATAAAAAAGAGCTCAATATGAGACAGCGATGTTGGATTGAGTTGCTAAGCGATTATGATTGTGAAATTCGCTACCATCCTGGTAAAGCAAACGTTGTCACTGATGCTCTTAGTCGAAAGGAAAGGATACCACCGTTACGAGTTAGGTCATTGGGAATGACAATCGTATCACCATTACCGTCTCAAATATTTGAAGCTCAAACGGAAGCGTTGAAAGCAGAAAACAGATCTGCCGAGAATATATTTGGGATGGCTGAGAATGAGAAAGGATTTGTTAAGCGTTATGATGGATTGTTATGTTTTGGAGATCGGATTTGGGTACCTTTGTATGGAGGAATTCGGGAGTTGATTATGCATGAGTCGCATAAGTCAAGGTACTCTATTCATCCTGGTTCCGACAAGATGTATCAAGATCTTAAGAAGTTCTATTGGTGGCCAAATATGAAGGCAGATATAGCGTCGTACGTTAGTAAGTGCCTGACATGTGCAAAGGTTAAAGCCGAACACCAGAGACCGTCAGGATTGCTAACGCACCCAGAACTTCCAGTCTGGAAATGGGAGCGGATTACTATGGACTTCATTACCAAATTACCGAGGACAGCTAGCGGTTGTGACGCTATCTGGGTAATTGTGGATCGTCTGACAAAGTCTGCTCATTTCTTAGCAATAAGTGAAGATGATAGTGTGGATAAGCTTGCGAGGTTATACGTGAAGGAAATTATTTCTCGTCATGGAGTCCCGTTATCTATTATTTCGGATCGCGATAGTCGTTTTACGTCAGCTTTGTGGCGATCACTTCAAACGGCTTTGGGGACGAGGCATGATATGAGTACTGCATATCATCCCCAAACCGATGGTCAAAGTGAGAGGACCATTCAGACGTTAGAGGATATGCTTCGTGCATGCATCATAGACTTTGGTAAGGGCTGGGAGAAGTACTTACCCCTTGCGGAATTCTCCTATAATAATAGCTACCACACAAGTCTTAAGGCTGCACCATTCGAAGCTTTGTATGGCAGAAAGTGTCGTTCGCCTATTGGTTGGGCAGAAGTTGGAGATAGCTAACTCACCGACCCTGAACTGATTTTGGAAACTACTGAGAAAGTAGCTCAGATTCGTGATCGATTGCAAGCAGCCAGGGATAGGCAGAAGAGCTACGCCGATCAGAGACGTAAACCTTTAGAGTTCCAGGTTGGAGACAAAGTAATGCTGAAAGTCTCGCCTTGGAAAGGTGTAATACGTTTCGGGAAACGTGGTAAACTCAACCCACGCTACATTGGACCATTCCTGATCTTAGAAAGAATTGGGCCCGTGGCTTATAGGTTGGAATTACCACATGAACTGAGTAAAGTTCACGACGTGTTCCACGTCAGTAACTTGAAGAAGTGTCTTTCCGATGAAATGCCTGTCATTCCAATGAAGGATATTCGTGTTGAAGAGAAACTGAACTTCGTGGAAGAGCCAATTGAGATTTTAGATCGTGAAGTTAAACGACTCAAGCGAAGTCGCATTCCGCTCGTCAAGGTTCGTTGGAATTCTCGACATGGATCAGAATTTACGTGGGAACGTGAGGACGAGTTCAGGAAGAGATATCCGAAGCTTTTCACTTCGTTGATGAATTTTTCCGAGTGAAACCCGGGACGGGTTTTCTTCTGAGACTGGGAGGATGTGACAACCGGCAGTTTAGGGAGTTATTTTAAAAACCCGCATTACGTTAGAGTTCGTCTATAATTTTTATTTGAAATTTTATTTCACAACGAACTTGTAAGACCTATTTTATGAACAATTATGTGTTTATGATGTTATGGAATTCGTGAATTATGTTCATAATTCATTTTTGATTTAATGCTCGGTGATGTATTCTTAAATTCTCACTTGGTACTACGTTGACTCTGGCACTAGGTTTACCTAACGAAAATTTTTATGATTCGTTTTACGAGTCCGACTATATATAATTATTTACGAGATGTTTTCGGGAGATATTGAAGTTTTGAAATGAGTTCGGGTTCGGGCCACATGTTTTTACATTTACCCACGTTACCCGCTCCACACCGTAGTAATATTATTATTACTATTATTATTATTATTATTATTATTATTATTATTATTATTATTATTATTATTATTATTATTATTATTATTATTATTATTATTATTATTATTATTATTATTATTGTTATTATTGTTATTATTATTAACATTTAAAAAATAAAATAAAAGAGTAAACTACAAATGGGTCCTTTGTGGTTTTCGGTTCACACACAACCCACACCACCCTCACCACTTCATTTTCATCTCTCTCTTTTTACCCCTCATCTCCCTTTTATAAACCCTAGCCGCCGAACACATTATCCGGCCACCACCGCCACTACGCCGACCACACCACAAAATAAACACCACCATATTACTCCTTGTTTCACCCTCTTTCTTTTGGTATATCATACGCACCCTAAAACCACCATTAACATCACCAAATCTTTAAATATCCGTTCGAGTTTTGTTATTTTTACAAGATCTATACGTTTGGAGGGTCAAGAAGGTGAGTAAGCTCATTTTTGGCATTTGTGTGCCTCGACATGGTGATAACTCCGTGGATACACGGATGATTTTTATGGGTGACGAATTAAAATGGTTGGAAAATAATGATTTTTGATATTAATAAGAAGTTTGGTATCCGATTGGGTCGATTTGGGTTCGATTGGTGGATGGATTCGCGTGTTTCATGGTTTTGTCGAGGGCTTGATTATTGATTCGAGCCTAACCGAGACCCTTGAGGTCTCGGGGTCACCTATGGTTGCTCGTATAACCAAGTCGAGATCCGTATGGGGTTATCGTTTGGTCGTGTCTCGAGCCTTGTGCTCGTTGTTGCCTTGGTTCGACCCTTATGGGTCGCGGCTCTTAGCCGCAATATTATTGTTGTTGCCGAAGTCCTTATGGGTCGAATGGCTAAATTGTTGTGCTCGTTGGAGCTTATTTGGTTACTTGTATGTTTGGTTCGAGCCGTTGTGCTCATGGTTTGGACCGCGACTCATTTGAGTCGTATAGACCCGGGTTGGCTTGGTAAACCAACCCGAATGTGACTTGGTTATAATTATTTATTTATGACTTGTATTGATAATTTGATCTTTGGTTTTGGCCTTGGTTGAATACGTTGGCCGAATACTTGTGGGTCGAGACCACATTTGGTCTCGACAATGGATATTGGTTTTGAGGAGTTGTTGACGAAAAGTGTGATTGGGGACCGATTGTGAGACGGTCATTAGATTGACGGAGATAGGTTAGTCGGGTGCCGTAGTCGGACCCTCATGTTGTAGCACGTGGATTGGGATTGTTTGGACGGAGATGTATTGTTTTATGACTTTTACTTATTATATTGGACTTGGACAATGAGCCGAGAGTCACGACTCGGACATGTGACCATTTCGTATGACTCGATAACTATTACAATTAAAATGTAAATAATAAAACTCGTAACAACAATTATTGATAATATAAACGTTTATATGAATATATAGACGTGAATAACGTATATATAATTATATAGGCGCGTATATTAATAATAATAATAATCACGAGTCGTATTATAAATAATACAATTAGATATATATTAGGCTACGAAAGTGGTGTAATATTATTGAACGTATTATTATTATAAAATTGTGTTATAAAACGGGAAACTCTCGACAATTATTAAACGTTTAATAAAAATGTCATTTTACATATATAACGGGTAAACTTATCGAGTTATGCGGAGTCGTTGTCACTCGAGTCCAGGGAAGTTTTATTTGTGACTTTCGTGTTGTCACGGATATATGACGATTAATATAAACGTTTTCTATAACTAAATAACCACTTAACCGTAAGGTTGAACCGGGTTATTTGGTTATATGGAATGAATATATTAATGGGCATCGTATCCTATGACGCCCATAGGTTGTAGTATATGTAAAGTGTAATAAATTGCGAGTGTATATATCGGGAAATCTGGCCAATTTGGCGATATATATGAGGAATTTATTAAACTATGATATGTACTATATAGTAATTATGTGCTATGTGCTTTAGGTTGGGTGTAATCTTGGAACGGTATGTTACGTAAATAAATATGAGGATTATCAAATCGACGGATTCGATAAACTTCGGCGATTTATTTAAATGATATATTGGGCTAATATTAGATCCATAGTTTATTTTGTTATTTTTTGTGTGATCTTTTGGTTTGTCTTGAGTCGACCCACCACCCGTATGAATACCAAACGTAAATACACCAAACTAATACGAAATGGATTTTCGTAAATAAAACGGATTCTCGTCCGGGTTTGGGAATATTATAAATTTGAGGAAATGATTTCTGAACGAGTTAATATTGTTAGGTCGTGCCAAGTCCGTAGTTGCTGTTTCGTGAGTTATTATACATCTTATTTCTACCGACTTCTTCTTGCTATTTTCTGGACTTGAGGTGAGTCATAGCCCCACTTTTTCTTGAACTATGTTTTCAATACTTGGGGTGAGAAACGTGCAAATTATTTTATGTGGACTGTTATCGCTTTTATATGCTTTCTAAACTTGCTATGCGTATGGACTAGGATATATTGTCAGCTTTAGTCACATAGTTTTGTGTGTACTATTCAAGGTTGGCTTATTTGGTTATTGATGGATTGTCAGCTTTAGTCACATAGTTTTGTGTGTACTATTCAAGGTTGGCTTATTTGGTTATTGATGGATTGTCAGCTTTAGTCACATAGTTTTGTGTGTACTATTCAAGGTTGGCTTATTTGGATTGTCAGCTTTAGTCACATAGTTTCGTGTGTACTATTCAAGGTTGACTTATTTAGATACTATAGTGTGCACCTATAGGTTATCAATACTTCGGAGGTTATCCGAGTATTTATTGGTATTGCGGGGGTTACCCGAATATCTATGTTAGAACGGAGGGTATCCGTGTGTTAGTTTGGAGCGAATCCTTAGTCTAGCTAGCAAGCGTTTTGCGTATATGTCCACTATATTGTTAGATGAATTTAAACCTATGATCTCACCAGCGAAAGCTGACTTTTAGCACGTTTTCTCAAGTAATTAAGTGATGATATGCATGCTTGGAATGGAAGGCTCGGCCAAGGCTCACGGTTTACGGATTTATTTTTCTAAACCCTGATAATTAATTTTGGACCTATTGTTATGCTATTTTGGGCCTGACTCTGAATGATGTTGGGATAAATGTAAACCTTAAAACCCCGTTTTGGTTGAGTTTTTATTATGTTTACTTTATCTCGTTCTATATTGTCTTGTGTTGGATACCAATCCCCGTAGCACCCCGAAAGCTTGTTGAGTCTTCCGCTGTATCAAATTTTGGGGGTGTTACAATACGGGTGGTGGGTCGACACAAAACAAACCAAAAAGGTCACACAAAGAATAATAAAATAAACTATGGATCTAATAATAGCCCAATATATCATTTAAATAAATCGCCGAAGTTTATCAAATCCGTCGATTTGATAATCCTCATATTTATTTACGTAACATACCGTTCCAAGATTACACCCAATCTTAAAGCACATAAATACTATATGGCATATATCGTAGTTTAATAAATTCCTCATATACATCGTCAAATTGGCCAGATTTCCCGATATATATATTCACAATTTATTACGCTTTACATATACCACATCCTATGGGCGTCGTAGGATACGATGCCCATTAATATATTCATTTCATATAGCCAAATAACCCGGTTCAACCCTACGGTTAAATGGTTATTTAGTTATAGAAAACGTTTATATTAATCGTCATATATCCGTGACAACACGAAAGTCATAAATAAAAACTTACCTGGACTCGAGTGACAACGACTCCGCATAACTCGATAAGTTTACCCGTTATATATATATATATATATATATATATATATATATATATATATATATATATATATATATATATATATATATATATATATATATATAAAATGACATTTTTATTAAATGTTTAATAATTGTCGAGAATTCCTCGTTTTATAACCCTTTTATAATAATAATACGTTCAATAATATTACGCCACTTTCGTAGCCTAATACATATCTAGTCGTATTATTTATACTATGACTCGTGATTATTATTATTATTAATATACACGCTTATATAATTATATATCCGTTATTCACGTCTATATATTCATATAAACGTTTATATTATCAATAATTATTATTACGAGTTTTATTATTTACGTTTTAATTGTAAATAGTTATCGAGTCATACGAAATGGTCACATGTCCGAGTCATGACTCTCGGCTCATTGTCCAAGTCCAAAGTAATAAGCAAATGTCATAAATACAAAAGTATCTGCGTCCAACACAATCCCAATCCACGTGCTACAACAATAGGGTCCGACTACGGCACCCGACTAACCTATCTCCGTCAATCTAAGTGACCGTCTCACAATCGGTCCCCAATGTCCCAATTCGTCAACACTTCTCAATATACCACAAATCTCTTGTCGAGACCAAAAATGATCTCGACACAACAAGCATTCGGCCGAATCCAACAATGCCAAAACAATATCAAATTATGTTCACAAATATTACAAGAAATAAACATCAACAAGGTCAAAGTTCGGGTCGGTTTACCAAGCCAAACCCGAGCCCTCGACTCACTTGAGTCTCGGCTCAATACCACGAGTCACAAGGACTCGACAACTAAGACCAAGGGTCTCCAAAATAAGCTCAAATGAGCTTACCCAAAACTGCCCATTCGACCACTTGGGTCCAGGCATCGACAACCAAATACGGCCACAAGGCCACGACTCCATCGAGTCAAAACAAAGACCCACGCAAGCAAATCATGAAACCATGAGTACAAGGCCACAAGAAGCAACAATAATCGAGCCATAGGCTCGAATCCATCACCAAGCCATGAGTCTACGACTCACGGTTCAAGTCGAACCATCAATAATACACCAAAGCCGGATACCAAACCTTTAAGAAAACATGTTTCCAACCAAAACCCATATGTATTACACGTTTTTAAATGTAAACCCATCCGAATCATCATCAAGTCGTGACCCAAGGTCACGTTTTATCAAAAATACGAGTAAAACTCGTCTCACCTTCGATCCTTAATACTCAAACCGTGACAACCTTCCAAAAACAAGAAAGTGGTGGTGATTCGAGATGAAATAAGGGGGTTATAGGGCGCGTGTTGTCGTAGATCTAAGAGTAGAAATGATGGGGAGTCAATTGGTGGTGGTGGTGTAGAGTGGTGACCGGCGGTGTGGCTGTGGTGGTGGCCGAAATGTTAGGGCGACTAGGGTTAGAGAAATGGGGGAGAGAGAGATGTGAGTGGAGGTGAGGGTGTTTGTGTGTTGTTTTGCTCAAAAACCACAAGGACGATTTGCTTATTACTCTTATAAAAAAAAGTTTTTAATAATAATAATAATAATAATAATAATAATAATAATAATAATAATAATAATAATAATAATAATAATAATAATAATAATAATAATAATAATAATAATAATAATAATAATAATAATATTACTAATAGTAAGAGTGGGTAAAGTGGGTAAATGTAAAACATGTGGCCCGAAACCCGAACTCATTTCAAACTTTAATATCTCCCGAAAAACATCTCGTAAATAATTATATATAGTCGGACTCGTAAAACGAATCATAAAATTTTTCGTTAGGTAAACCTAGTGCCAGAGTCAACGTAGTACCAGTGAGAATTTAAGAATACATCACCGAGCAACATCCAAAATGAATTATGAAAATAATTCACGAATTCCATAACATCATAGAAACATAATTATCCATAAAATAGGTCTTACAAGTTCGTTGTGAAATAAAATTTCAAATAAAAATTATAAACGAACTTTAACGTAATGCGGGTTTTCAAAATAACTCCCTAAATTGCCGGTTGTCACATCTATCTTTTCGTTTCTAACTTTAAGCATTTTACTTAAAGGAAGAATTTGGTACACCCCACTTAAATGTACAACCAAATCGCCTTAGCCTTCCGTGTATGCGCTCATTTTTAGTCCATTATTGTTATTTGTTAAACCCTAAGTTAACTTTCTAATTGATTACATGGTTGCTAAGTCGAGTCATATCTTTGTACATATTGTTTTGGGACGATTGGGACTCATGGGTAAGTACTTATTTTATGGAGTAATGGGGAAGAACATCATATTATTACCCCCATATGTATGTTAATCTTAAAAGTGCTCCAAGTGTTTTGATTTTCTTAATTCGAGTCATTAGATTAGTTTATTGTAAAGTATGTAAAAATTCAAGTGTAAGGGGAATGTTCATCCCCTATGATGTATTATTTTGGATGGTAGGGTAAGAGTGTATGCGCAAAAAAAAAAAAAAAAAAAAAAAAAAAAATCGAAAAATCAAGAAAAAAAAATAGAAAAAAAAGAAAAAAAAAAACATACGGACTACCATCCCTTTTTATTCTATGTTCTTTTTATGTTTTTGTTATTTTTCATTTATTAGCTTAAGTCGAGTCTAGTCTTGGCTTAGCAACGCCATATTGTACATGTAATTAACCAAGATTGTTAACTCGCCACCAGTAAAACTTCCTTTATCCAACAAAACCGTGTATTTCATATCCCTATACCTAACGTTACAACCCTTTAAAAGACCTCTTTGATAGTTTATCCTAGGTGCTTACGCCATGTGGTGGAGGTTTGATCCTTTCCCAAGCCTATGGTAATCTATTTTGCTATGACAGGTAGTGAGAGATATCTTCCATTTCCATATTGTAATTTACACTTTATTACACCCGAGAGATGTGAGTATCTAAACACTATTTGTGAGGTGCTTGTATATGACCTCCGTGCTTGTCTATTGGTCTTTAGTGGAACGATTATTTGTTGTAATTACTTTTATATTAGTGTTAAATGACCCCTAACTTATATTTTGAGTAGAATAAAAGCACATTTGCTTGAGGACAAGCAAATCTCAAGTGTAAGGGTATATGATGAGGCGAAAAATTATCCGTTTTTAGGGGGTCATTTAAGCCCGAATTCGAATTTATTTGATCAAATATTGCCCTAAATCGTTCCTTTTGTGATTTTCGGTACTTTGGGAGTGAAATCAGGAAAAGGAAGCAATTCGGACGTTTTTGGAGCATAAAAGTGAAGAAAACGCCAAAGTCTTAATTTTCCATGCTGGGAACAGTAGGTGACGGCGTCAAGAGCAACTCCCTGACGGCGTCAAGAGCAAAATTCCATGACGGTCCAGTAGAGATTTGACGGCGTCATGAAGGTAGGGCGTCAAGAGTAAAAGTCATGACGGCCTGGAAATGATTAATACTTGACGGCGTCAAATGTAGATCAAGGCAGTCCGAGATTAGTTTTGGCGGCGAGGTGACGGCGTCACCAAATTGGTCTTGACGCCGTCAGACCCTTTTTCCTATATATAGTTTTCTAATTTTTCACATTTAAAGAGAGGAGTTTTGGGAGAAACCCTAAGTACGATTTTGGTGTAACTTTACAGGTTTTTCAAGGGTTCCAACCCCTTGATACCTTGCATGTTTAATCAAGATAAGTGTTCTTTTAATTCAATCAATATGTCTATGTGTTGGTTGTCTATATCTTGTTCTTGTCTTAATTCCATCATGCTAGGCTAGATCTATCTTGTGTTTGCTTAGATCTAATGAAACCTAGATGTTGATTATGTGTTGATTACCTGTTTATTCTTGTCTTGGATGAATGATTTATATGTTAGGCTTAAGAAAACTGGCAGATCTCCAATTGGTAACATGCTTGAACGTCTTAAGAAACATGAACCGATGCGCACTAGGTCTTTATTGGTTGTATTTAATGCATGAGCCACTGTTTACAGTCCCTATAGTTGTGCTGGGCATGGTGTAGGAGGAGATAAGAGCTCATAGAATTGGGGAGTTAAGTGTGCCACCCCATGAATGGTATTAAGGAATACGATCCGTCATCCATGCAATTATAACAAGTAATTAACGTGTAAAAGATGTCTAGGGAGTAATGAAATCTAAGTAAACACATTTTCTCCAATTACTGCTCACAACTTTAGTATAATTTAGTTTATTTTCATTTTTAGTATTTTATTTTGATTGCATCTTAGTATTGGGTTAGTTGAATAGCAACTAATTCCGCCCCAAATCCTTCAAACCCGAGATTTTAAATTGCTTTCTAAAAAATATAAAAATACAAAAAGAATCTTCCCTCACCTTTAGAACTAGTATTTACGCTTTCTAATCCTAGCGACACTATTCCTAGCTGAACGATCAATCCCCCGGTACTTGTCACTATACTATACTACAATGATCAGGTACACTGCCTAGTGGGGGTTGTAAGCTTCTCAAGATCCCTTGAGAGGTAAAGCCTGGTGCGATTCCCACGTATCACTGCACCACCTGATCCATGAGGTTGCGAGACATTCGCATAGCCTCATCAAGTGTTTTGGGACTAGACGTAATCATGTTCCCTTGTATTCTTGGTGGGAGTCCCCAGATATACTCTTCCAACAGTTTCTCATTTGTCGAAACCATCGTTGGGCATAGTATCCTCAATTCATGGAATCGGCGGTTGTAACTCAGGATGTCGGTTCCTTTAACAACATGGTTCCAGAATTCTACTTCTGGATGACAACATGGTTCCTTTAACGGCATTTCACTGTGAGGGCAATACTCTTTCTTCATGTTATCCCCAGAAAGCTTATAATCATTTTGGATGCCCATTGGTTGAGATACTAAATTCCACCATGATAATGCTTCATCCAATAGTGGACCTGTGGCATATTGAACTTTATCATTCTCGGTGCATTTGTTGATCAATACTACTAACTCCGCTTTTTCAAACCAGGGGTTAAAATTTACAGCTCCATTAGTACCTTTGTAATTGGTGGGTTGGCAATTTAAATAACCCTTGAATGTGCAGCTCTTACATACCGGATCAATATTTATTACTGGAGGACCAGCTGGGTTTGGTCCTCTAGTATTGATGGTAGTTGCAGCAATTCGAACAGCTTCAGCAGTTCTAGTAGTTTCAGCAGTTCTTGCAGTTTTAGCAGTTCTAGTAGCTTTAGCGGCTTTTGCTGCCTTTGTAGCTATGGCTGCTTGTTCAGTTGCTATTGCTGCATTTACACTATCTTTAACTAGTTTTCGAATAGCAGCTTGAGTCATTGCTGGTGGTGTCTTCTTCGTTGGCGCCATGATTCTATTATATAAAAGGTATGTCATGAGTAGAGAGTTGTGAAATAAGCATGATTTTTGATGGGAGATGATAGAATAATTATGTTTGAAGATTTAAAGGCATAACACATGATAGTATAAAACAAGAGTTTTATTCATACAACGTTGGTTGATTTACAAAATCGAAACTTATTACAAGCTTCTTCAAAATTTACTAACTGATACTTTCAGTTTAGTAATTACAACGTTTTTACTATCGCTAGTTATTACATGGATTTCATAACATTTACTAACTGAGTCTAATCAGTATAGTAGTACAAAAGATAACTAGTATCATCACACTAGTCTATTGCGGGTTAGAAGGTCCGAGCAGCTCTGATTGATCGGCAACTTCTTGGTTTAGTGTGTCATAGGGGTACGAGTCAATGAAGTTTGAGAAGCTGTAGTTTCTATGCTGACTTTCTTGTTGGATCAATGGTGGTCGTGATACGATCCATAATGAGTGATCCAAATCATCACATGTAAGGATATCAAAGGGAAGTGGTGGTAATGGCTCTAGTACATATTCGTACTCATTATCCTCCTCGGAGTCTGCCTCAACCCAATTTTGTTCAAAATAATTAGAAATATTCAACGCAAAATTAGTTGGCATTGGTTCCTCCTCTTCTTCATCGGTTGAATGTTCGAAGGGTTCTTCTTCGTCATCAGAAGCGAAGGCATTTACGAAGTCAAATCCGAACTCGGGTGAGGGTGGTAAGACTTGGAAGTTATTAGGTAGAGTGGGCACATAATCGGGAGAAGTGGGTACGCACATGATTTCTATGAAAAGAATTTCTATGTTAGAACAATTCAATGTTTATGGGAAGTTCTCAAAATGTGATAAGTGTGTATAAATCAATATACTAATATGTTCATGTAGTATATAATGCTTACGGGGAAATGCTCAATTATGTTTAGGGTACATATATTAATATGCAATTATGTTTGTGTATCATAAAAATGTCTAAGGGGAAATGCTCAAAATGGGTATATATGAATATACTAATATGTTTGTGTAGCATAACATGCTTACTAAGTCCATAATCGTCTGGAGGATGGAAGACACGGAGAGCGGAAGGCTATAAAATATTTTTGCTTGTGATTGTAGTTATAGTTTAGGTCTCACTTAGACCCGTTTATCTATAAACATGGATCTGGTACCAATCTGTAACACCCCCAATTCATGATGCAGCGGAATTCAACTTGGGTGTTACTCGACGGCACAACAGTCATAATAATAGAAAACGATCTCTAATCGAGTCGTATTAAAAAGATTTATCATTCAAATTATATAAATATCAGAGGTTACAAAATGAGGTCCCAATTGGTTCCATGTTTACAAATCACATTAAATGAGTTTTCGAATGATAATAAAATTTATAGCCCTCTTGAGTATCTGTGCCCTTCCGTGCCATCCTTGATCGTCATGAACCTGAAATACATGCTTGAGAGGTCAACACAAAGGTTGAGTGATATTCATAGAGTTTGTTTAATGTTTGAACACAATATGTTGGTAGTGTGAGCTATAGACTCACACCAATGTTTGGAAAACAAAACAGGTATTATAACACTAAGCTTATGACACCAAAACATTAACGGGTACCAATATCAATCGGCGGAGTTATCCCGGTAGGTACTTTGTCGTCATACCTATGTTTCAAATATTAATGCATTTGTTTGAACTTAGTCAATACAAATGGGATTCGTCAATCCCAATAGGCCTATTCACAATATTCGTGCTCACTATTTCTAGTGATTAAATGGTTCATAATAAGGGATCTCTGTTTGGCAAGGATGGTACTTAGTGATAATAAAACAATCAGGCAAGCATACAATTTAAAAACATTGTTGTTAGCATTA
Source organism: Artemisia argyi (assembly GCA_030686995.1). Classification (NCBI taxonomy): domain Eukaryota; kingdom Viridiplantae; phylum Streptophyta; class Magnoliopsida; order Asterales; family Asteraceae; genus Artemisia; species Artemisia argyi. The sequence goes on from CM060680.1 coordinate 7,948,931, forward strand.
GAAGTGTTGATCATTTATGTAATCAAAGAGAGATCTCAATGATCGTCCCTTAGGGGGAGATTGTTAGCATTAAAAGTGACGATCATTATTGAGTCAAACAGTTAGTTAAATATATTCATGTAATAGTTAGTAAATGCTAGTTTATTAAGTTTATGTGTATTATTCATGCTTGTATAAAGTCTAAGGGCTAGTTATGTAATATGGTCAAAGATATGTGAAGCCCTAGACTACAAGTATAAATACCCATGTAAGGCCTCATTTAGAGGTTGGTTCTCTTGGTAATATCAAGGTTATTCATTTCACACAAGAGTTCCCATTCCTCTCTCTTCTCTCTCTATCTCTCTCTCTCTACTTTTCTCTTCTATTCTCAATATAACTTGTGTTAGATATAAGATCAAGGGTCCTAACAATTGTGCTCGGTTAAAAATAGCATGTATTTCCCCCAAGGGTTTGTAAAACATTGAAGTAATGTAAAGTGGGGCTATGAACTCACCTTAAGTAAGATAGCAAGAAATGAAGGTAATGGTTGGATCGTGTAGGTTTCTACGAGCAACCTATAATAGAATGTTGCGACTTAGGATTTAAGTAATGAATATAAAGAAGTGCCTATATAAATATCTTGGATTTAGTCCATGATGTGGTATGATGTATAGTGTAAGTCTTTGAAAGAAAAGTTTCATGAAACATGTATGTTTTATATATCGTTTACTACCATTCGGGCCGACATAATTCCGAAGTCATGTTAGTAAGCGTTCGAGGAGCCAGGACACTTTAATTCGTAAATCCACAACTTAACTCGACGGCTTACATAATGAACTCCTCACATGAGGCTCCCTACTATTGTAGTAGTTGATAAAATATATAAGTTTTGATCCGAAAAGTTACATGTCCGATATTTGAATAAACTTAGGAAAGTTTATTATTACATGAAGATTGTTATTAGGGTAAGTTTCATAAGTCTTGTATGACCATTTCTCTTTGTATTATCTCATGGTTCTTTTAAGTGAAGTAGATCCAAATTGCTTGTTCAAGTTATCGCCAATTCCTTGTTTCATGTTTACGCCTACGTAAGCTTACATGGTCATTTCGTCATGGCCTTGCCATGACCTTTGGTCCTTGTTCCATGGTCATGAGACTAATCCTTGGCTCTAGCCATGGTTGTGGTCTTGATTATAGGTCATAAGACCTCTTGTTCCTTTTAAAGTATAACCATAATATAGTGACTTATAAATATGTAAATAGCTGTTAAGAAACTGAGAAATATCTCATTCGTTATTGATTTTCTGGAGACGTGCTCCTGAGTTTTTGAAGAAAACGTGATTCCGGACAACTTTCGTGCTTTAACTTTTTCATGAAACGGACCAGAAAGGCCTCTTTTTGCGTGTTTTAGGTTCTGTCACATAAACTATTTTGGCAGTTTTGCCGCAACGTTTTGGTAACTTCAAATCGTTATAACTTTTGACTCGTATACTCGTTTTAGGTGGTTCAAGTTGCTACGGTTTCCTTGTTAGGTCCTCTACTACAATATGTAATGATCCAATATCATATTTTTACCATTTTGATCAGGTCTTACCAAGAAAGTCACTAGTTTACTTGTTTTAATAACTTGTCTTAACAATCAATAACAATAACTTGTTTTACTCACTTTTATACATCATGGACATGAATACAAGACATAATATAGCATGAATAATATGTAAATAACATGAACATGATTATTTAACAAGAAGCATGTTAGGGTTTGGCTTACAACTTTTGGCTTTCAAATAAAGAAAGGAAGTAACTAGTAAGGATAGGACTTTGATAGACTTGCTTCAACCCACTTCACTTCATGCAATCTTTCTACTCTTGTAATCTTGAAAGATAGATGATGAAATTTGAGGTGACTTGAGTGGATTCAAACTCAAGAGAAATCACCAAGTATATGAGGTTATGGAAGTGTTTTGATAACCTAAGATCAAACTAGGGTTTCTACCTTGAACTTGCTCTTGAACCTTGCTTGAAATTAGAAGAAATAAAACTAAGTGTGGAGTGGTTTGGTGTGTGGTGATGGACGGCACAAAGAGGGAGGGGGGGGGGGGTATTTATATGCTCATGAGGAGGTTACATTTCATGACTAGTCAAAGCTTTCTTAACAAGCTTCAACACATGTAACACATCTAAGATCACTTAGCCTAGGATCAAGCCACACCAAGGGTGACTCCCCCCCTAATGGCGGTTCACAAGGCTAGGGGGGTGAGTTGGCTTTGGCTTGGTATTATCCTAAGTATTAGGATGAAACTTGACTCCGGGAAATGCCAACCGTAAATGATTAGGCCTCAAAACGTAAAACCGGGTGTCGTAAAATTATGGAACTTGAAAGTATTGTTAAACATGTCCATATGTTCCATAATAAAATATAAAATGAGTGGTAGGTTCCATTTGGGTGGTAAAACCCTGCTAAAACTGGAAACACGGGTCTAAAACGCGTAATACGTAAAATGTACGAATATTGCGTAAAATTGAGAAAAGTAAAATGTTACTTTTCTAATAGGTTATAAATGATTTAAAATGACTTATAATATCTAGACTGGGCTCAGTCTAGTGTCGGTTGGTATTAAATGTCTTTTAGACATCAAACCGTAAGCCTAAAAATCAAGGAATGACTTAAAAAAATCAAGGAATGATTTTTGGTCAAAGGAGGATGGAAAAATATGTTGACTTATTCTAATAAGTTGAAAACTCAAATCATCTTAGAAACGCGGTGCATGTATAGGCTAAGGTTACGGCTGAGTAAAAACGCTTAAAACTAAAAATTCCAGTTTTTCACGGCCGAGGTTTATTTTGGTCGTGTTTTTCTCAGTCATGATTTATTCTCAAATAAATCATAAGTGTGTCAAACATTTTTCTGATGCGGGGTCACTTAACGGGGTCGAATTTCGTTGTGCGTAGAATTTCTGAATGACGTTTTACCCAAAAACGTGTAATTCCTTAATAACTTTCACGAAAATGATCTGACGAGTGTCAAACATTTAATTTGTCATGGAAATGATTTATCACTCGAGAATATGAAATAAAAATCAACTTTCGGGAAAATTTCGGGAAAAATGAATAGTAAAAATGAATAGTAAATTTTTCGGGAATAGTAATTAACCTGAAATTGCGAATTGTTACAAACACAATCAATCATCACAACTATATAAGCAACAACTAAGATATATAGGCAAGCATAGATGTAAAGCGATAAATGCAAGAATAAATGAAAAGAGATAAGAGAAAGGAAATGCAAACCGGACACGATGATTTATAGTGGTTCGTCTACAAGGACACCTTCCTTGCGCTACTCCACTCCCCAAGTCACCTACTCGAGAGTTTTTCTTCACTACTCAACAAGCTCCCTTTTGTCGGAGAAAACCGTACACAACTTTTGCTTATACCAATTTACGACACTAAGCTAAATGTCGAGTTCTAATAGTAGCTAGAATCAATCTCACGACACGACTTCGATCACTACACAACTTCTACACGACTTCTTCATGACTTCACGAATTCTTCACTACTTCACAACTTCTTCTATACTCCACTACTTATTCACACACCTACATCTTCACAACTACGTGACTTCTCCACACTACTACTTCTTCCCACTACTTCTTACTCACTCATTGACTCACTACTAAGTAAGATCATCTTGATCTACTTATCACATATACATACATAACTCACAACTTTACATCAACACTAACTAGACTTTAATACATCTTTGGCTTTATGATAGGGAGGATTCTTCTCTTGCACTTTGAGTAATGAGGGATTGAATCACTTGAAACAAAAACTAATAAAATTATGATCAAAGGATTTAGAAGTGTGTTTGTAAAGGATTGGGACCGAAAATTTTCGTGCAAAAGGTGTGGAAAAATAGCAGAAATGAGCCAGTATTTATAGGCAAGTTTCTGACAATTGGAGCGTGTCGGCCCCCTTAATTGTATGGCCGGCCCCCTTAAAATTAAGGGGGCTGCCCATAATTAAAGGGGCCACCCAGACTGAAAATGGCTATTTTTTGTCTTGTTCTGGGGAAGGTTTATCTAGTGAAATTTTAACTGTTTTTGGCTAAAAATTTGAATTCATATATTTATTATGAATTAAACATTTTCCTTTATTTACCAAAAGTGTTTTTCAAAATATATAAGATGTTTATAATCATTTTATAAAATTTGTAGTGTCTAAATAAAATCCCTTTGATCATAAAATGTATTAGATATTTGTTTGTACATACCTTAAGTAATTGTTGAAGCATACTCGAGACGTTGAGATGTCGAGGCTTGTTGACGTAAGAATGCATAGATGAATTGTGATCACAAGTAAACTATAACTCAAAGTAAAATGTAACTTACATCTTTATCATAATCAAAACATGAAGAGGATGTTTAGATTAAATATCGTAATATTCATGCCAACAATCTCCCCCTTTTTGATGATGACAAACTATGTAAACTATAACTCGTAGTAAAATGTATAAGTTACTTGTTTACACTTCTTCTCCCCCTTTTGTCAAAGGAAAAAGGTGGACTCTTAGACGAGACTTCAACTAAGCTTGAACACTTGAGATAGAATGTATAAGGCGAGCTTGCATCATCGTAAGTGAAGCCTTGATCCTATCAACCTCAATGCTCCCCCATGGTGTATGCTCAAAACTTGTTTTGGCTATCAAAGAATCGAGCGATGAAGTAATCCTTCAAAACAAAGTTAGTAGACAAGTGCACATATATATAATGATGATGATAGATATATGCATGACACTAATAGGGGAACAATATATGGACATATTAGGTATATGCACTAAAAGTATGACACATTCAATTATTGTTTTAAAAACAACAACCTAAATCCCAAAAAAAAAGTTACCATGACCAATACTTCAGAAATAACAATGATTAGGACCTAATGCAAAGATTCGACCGACATATTTTGGTAAAAGATGCCAAAATATATATTCTAAAAGAGTCAAAGAAAAATGAAGATGAGAATGATACGTTCTTTAAAAAAACGTAGAAAATTGAAGAAGGATGAGAGTGAATGAAAAGGGAAGGTGATGACAAAAGGTTGACAAATATGGTTTAGATTAATATATCGTTTGACAAGGGTGGATGACTGGGAATAATGGGATTTTTAGGTGTTTTGTTGGTTGAAGACTGAAGGTGGATATGTGAAATGAGGTGGTGATGACTCGACAACACTTGAAGCTTGGATATCTTCTTTGTGTTCTTCAGTTACTGTAAAGTGGAAAAGATGCATTTCGTAATGAAATTCACTTGACTTTTGACTAGATGGACAAACATGTTTATGAGAATATGGATATGACGGTTGCCCTTTGATTCAAAGAGGGAGACAAGGAAGAACATGGGTTTATGTATCATGAGAGACGATTTGACTTTCAGGGGTTTAAGTTTTGGTGGTGATGACGCATTTAGTAGAATGTAGGGAATGGTTACATGGTTGAATCTTCTTGTGAAGATGGGAAATGAGGATCAAGTGGAGATAACTAGGTGGAAGCGAAAGAGTGATGTTTAAGGAAGGAATTTCTTGGGTAGGAGGTGGTGGTGATACTTTTGGTGGTAGAGACAATTGTGAGTTGATGTATCCATTGATGGATGGAGTGGTGTCATCTTCACTAGTAAGGTTAATGGAGAGTTTTTTTGGTGGTATGATGACAAGTTTTTGTTTCTTGGCTTTGTTGGAGATGGTGGGTCTTGGTGGAGGTGACAAGTGGGTGTTGATATAGTCATTGATTGATGATGATGATGGTAGAGGGTGTTTTAGATAGTACATTAGGTGCTCTAGGATATGAAATTTGAGGTTGAGGTGATGGAGTTTTGAAGTTGAGGTTGAGGTTGAGGTTTATTGTTGAGGAGGTATGATATTGACTTTTGGTTTCTTTGAGGGCATGGAAATGGTGGATGACTCGAGATTGGTAGTATAAAGGATGACTCAGTTTTTCATTTCACATTGGTGGTTTGAGGACGTACTGAAGAAGGGTTATGAGGTTTGAGTGTAAGGTAGAAGGATATATGTGAGTGAGTGTGTTTTCCCTTCCCATTAAATTCGTGCTCATCCGGACATAGAGTGTGACACAAATAAAGATAAACCAACACGAAAACTGTAAGTTTGACAATGACACGAAGGATGAAGGATAGCATACAAGGAAGTTTTCCTAAAGGTGGACGTAAGGTGTTTGACATCTATATAATGATAGAGTCATGACTCAAGAAGTGGACATGAATAATGAGTGACATTTTAATTTGCATTTCGCTAATTAAAAATACTTAAACATTTCGGATGAAATATTTAAGTTGTCACATCAACTTAGAGAGGTATTAGATTACAATCTAACTATCTCTTGATAAAGGAGTGGATTATTTGGAAGGAAACAAGATGATGAATGAGGGAGTGACTATGCATGGAGACTCTAGAACACCTAAGACAATTTTGAGACTATTATGACCTATCGGATTGTGAATTAAGGTTCTCATGCAATAAGGGTGTAAGATCTAATGGCAAGAAATATATACCTAGATGAATGAGATATATAGAGTTAATCATGTAAAGGCATACAATCAAATCACATAGGAGCAAATAAACATCTTGAAACGACATACATGTGATATGCCATAAATCTAGGAATGAAAGAATCTAATGAGAAGCAAAGTTCATAAAGGTAAGCTTAGCGTTAGGTATATTTAGGAATAGCAATTTAATCAAGTTGGAGAATGAGTATGAGACTATTACTAGTGGTGCTCAATTAAGGCTAAACACGACCATTTTTACGGGTTACACACACCCAACTTCTCACATAGAAGCAATTCAACCGTTAGGTTAAATTGAATTTTTAGTCAATAGATTCTCCAATATTCATTCTCTTTTTAGAAGAAATTAAATTCCTAAATTCACCTATCGAAGAGTACAAATATGAAGTTTGCTTGGTTCACTAATGCTTGGCTTAATATGACTCAAACATCATGTTTTTTTTGAAGGTAAATCTACATGATATATTTTACTCGCTATCCCAATAGAGATGTGTTGAATGTTTAGATAAGAGTAAACACAAAGTTTTAATCTTTTGTTCATGATTTACCGGCTGTTTGGTTTTGATAGCATATTACTTGATTTAAATAATGTGTTAGACTTTAGAGTGCTCCTTAGCATATCTTGTAAAATGAATCTCATTAAGATTATTTATCTTAAATGAGTTTATGATTCTCAAATGAATTCAAAACAAGATATTAATATATTCTTAGACAAATATTATTTTTTATGATTTTTGCCATTGTTAAATATCATAATTTAACTAGTATTTGAAAAATAATTTTTTCTTGTTTATGGATTGTGACAAGTTATTTTTCAATTCTAATAACTTATATTATTTCAAAAAAAGAAAGTGTAGTGCATTATCTTGTAACACAACCATTCATGCTACAAAGAAAATGAAATACATAGAATATATAGTGTGTATTATTTTTAAATATGTATTTTATCTTGAAGTGATGATTTTAAGTAGTGTGAGCAAAGTTTACATATGTTGTTAGTTTGCTCATGTTTGGTTTTTCGGATATGACACAATTATCCATTGCATTGCAATGTAAATTGCTTGAATATTTCGGACGAAACATCCAACTCGTCAATCCTACTTCATTGTATATTTTATGCATGTGTTAAACATGTTATTATAATATTTGGAACACAACTATTGGACAAGTAGATTCAATATGACATTATCAACACAAGTGTGAGTTATGATCCAATGGATATTCTTTTCATCTACAAAGGATGTAAATATTTTCATATCAATCTAGTGTGATTGAGTATGTAGATTCAAGAATATATCTTTTGTTATAATTTGATATAATCTTGAAGCTAAACAAATAAAAATCCAATTTCTTGTCCACACTCAAAAACATGTCAATTAGATTTGATGAGTATATCAACCATAATTTGAATAATGAATTTATATAATATTAAGATCTTTCTTGACCCTCCTGAACACTCATTAAAATAAATAAACATTTTGAAAGTGTGTTCCATTAATCCTAAGATTATGTATGAGTGAGATTAGTGAATGATTGAAAATTGACTTATTATTTCATGATTGTTATATGTTTTGTTTATGTGAAAAACTATTTATTGTTACGTGTAATAAACACATTTAGATTTTGAAAATACTTTTTCTTTTATATAACTAAAGTGATCCAATTTCTCTTGTTTAAACAACCTAAGGTAAAACAAGGTAATTTGTTGAAAATATTTAAGCGTTTGTTGAAAATATGTTGAACCTAAGACCTTGATAGATCTTTGAGCACTCGTGGATCGTTAGTTATATTAATGTAATCACTAACACACTAAAATAAAATCTCTATAACTTGTATTCTAAAGCGGAAACAAATACAAGTAGAACAACTGAATACTAAGAATACTTGATCCTCTATGGATCTTTTGATAATATTGAAAGTGTTTTTCCCTAAAAAGCATATGTAATACATAATTGTGTGTTCCTTTTAAACACAAGGAACCCTAAACCGTTTCATAAGAAACGTATCATCTGAAAACTTCTAAAGATATGCATTATCACTTCCTAAATAAACTTATGCATATCCTAACTATATTACATATTATACGGAATAAATACTTCCGCAGAAACTAATTATGCTGAAACTAGTCTTCAGCAGCTACACTGCTTCAGCAGAAACCATCTCTTCAGCAATAACCATCAGCAGAATTCTCTTTAGCAGAATTCCCAATAATCCTCTCCCCTAATCTTGAATTTGACTCGGTTAAGTTCAAGATTCTTGATAGATCTTTAAAGTTACAAACCAAGAGGATTGAAAACGAACATCATCAGCAAAGAATCTTCATCAGCAAATCTATATGATCAGCATAAACATGAGTACACCATTTTTTGCAGCAACAAATGACCAATTGTACATCAAAACATGTTAGTTTCATACTATTCTCATTACATCCAGGTGTGTTAATTCCTGTGAGAGGTGAATCATTGAAAATAATGGATTTGATGTCTCTTTACTAGTAGCCATCACTACTGGAGTAGCCAAATGTTTCAGTTCTAAAACTATGGTATACTGATGACCATATGATTTTTAGCAAATCATCAGCTGTAAACGGATTTGATTTGTCTTTACTTGTAGCCGTTTCCTCAGGACTAGTCAATTATTTTGGTTGATTTAATCACCTTCGTAAATTGAATACCAAATATGGTTTTCCACTGCCTTTACCACAAGCCATACACTTGTGGGCTGGTCAATTATTGGGAATCTATAAAGGAAAAATCCATCGTCAATTGACAATCATCCAACTCTCAGCTGTTAAGCATGGGTGAGTTGAGTACCCAATAGTTTTTAGCAAACTATTACAGCTATCAACAGATTTGACATGTCTTTACCAAAGCTGTACCCTTTGGACTAGCCAATTTTTTGATGGAATAGTCAACATCAGGTAAGTTGATAACTAGAGAAGGTGTGGAAATAACCAACACCATAACCTGCATACAACATACACAATACTTATACAAATCTGTTTGTTTTTTTTTTTTTTTTTTTTTTTTTTTTTTTTTTTTTTTTTAAAGAAAAATAAACAAAATACAACATACTACCCTCTAGTAGTTCTTGCTACCCTGATCCTTGATTTAAACAATTTAATCAAAGATTCAGCAAACAATCTAGCATTACCAACAGGATCAGGAGGAATCTCCAACTTGTGTAACATCATTTTCTCCATAAGAGGCACAGTTAGAGGATAATTCCTTTCAATAAACATCAGCACCCTGACTCCAGTTGTAGTCTCCAGCACATGAACACAAGGAATAAGATAAAACTTCCAGCTTTGGACTTTCCACTTATGATTGTTCTTCCATACTTCATAACCAGAACCATCTGAAGAACTAGAATCCAAAAGAACTCTAAGATCTCCCAAAAGATATAATCCAGCACCTTCAGGGCATGAGTAGCATTGTACTTGGATACCAAATCATATAAAGTCTTCAAGTCCTGATGGTCCACAAGATGTAAAATGTCTTGTAGAAATGTGAATGACAGAGAAGTTTTATCAAGTCTATAAATGGTGTTGATCCGACCATTCTGAGATAATTCCCATCTAACCAAAACATCCCTTGACCCTTCTGGCCAATCATCAGGAGAACCTTCTCTGATAAAAGAAGCATCAGCAGCTTTGATATCTATTATCCTATGCACTTGAGGTGTGTGTGAGACCTTCATCTTAGCCATTCTCTTGGCTCTTCTACCAGGAACATACATAGAATCATGTGGAGAAGAAGGTTCTGCAGTATTGACATCCTCAGCAGATACATCTTCTGATTCATGTGTTTCCCCTGATGAATGAACTAGTGGAACATCATCAAAAGTATCAGCAGTTTGTTGTTCAAGGGAAATAGATTCAGCTTGTGCATCCATATCCATCCTAATCTTCTTTGCTCTAGCAGCTGCAAGCTCTGCTTCTCTTACTTTAATCTCATGAAATTTTACCATTTCAGCCTCTTGATCATCTTGCAACCTCTTAGCAGCCTCTTCACCCAACCTTTCTTCCTCTTGTTGTCTTCTTGTTCTCTTTCTAGTAGGAAGATCTTCTGCTACAACTTTGGCTTTTCCTTTATCAACAACAGATGAAGTAGCAATAGTTGTTACATCAACAGAAGTATCAGGTAAAGATACTTGATCAACAATAGGAACACCCATATCCATTGTAGAACCAGCATCAGCAGACATAGCAGGCACATCAGTAGAAACATCTTCATCAATTTGGACTTTCTTAGAATGTGGTTCTGCATCAAGAATAGTAGGAACAAGCTTAGGAGTACCCATTCCATCCTTTTCACATTTAGACTTGATTCTATTATACTGATTAACCAATTCTCCATCAGAAAGAGCCCAAACTTGTTTCCTAGTCCAAGCATTATTATATAGTGCACTGCTTTGACTTTTCACATAAGTTCTCATAAAATCTCTTTGCTGTGCTTGAGTCATTGGTTTATCCCTTTTGGCTTTGGCAAGTCTTTCATCTGCTTCTCTCTTCCTTCTTTTCATTATCTCAACCAATCCAGGAAGCAAATCCTCATCATCCACATTCTTCCCAAGAATATCTCTAGCCAAACCAGGAGTAGCAATCACTTGTGCACCAATATTCATCCAATCTGCTTCATCAAAGTTTGGAATTGTAGCATCCAATTCTCTTTGTCTTTCAAGAAGCAGAGTAGAAATATACTTGGCTTGAGCAGATTGAAACTCTTTGTCATATTTAGCTTGCTCTTGATTTGTCAATTCGGTGCTTTTATTGTGATCTTCCCATTCTTTCAAAAGTCTTTCTTGCTCAAGTCTTTCTTCTTCTGAGATAAGATCAGCAGCACTCTCTTCATCAACTTCAGCAGAATCATCATGAGGAATGACTAACTCTTCTAAATGATCAGCAGGAATATCTTGAGCATCTAAATTAGTGAGATTATCAACAGATCCTGTAGTATGAAGAGTAGCAGGTGTGTCTTCATGAGAAACTTGTGCAGGAACAGATGTAACAATTTGTGGAGAATCCATATACTCTTTTCCAGCCACAAAGAATGTATCTACTGATGTGTGAACTTCATCAGCAGTCTTTTCAGCAGCAATAGCACTTATTGATTCATTCTCCTAAAGTTTATCAGCAACATCTGTCATAAGAATCTCATCACCACTAGACACCCTAGAAGAGTCAACAGCTTTCTTTGCCAAATACTGTCTTCTACTTCTTCTGCTGAACTGAATTGACTTCTTAAGTTTAGAAGATTCAGCAACTTTTGGAAAAGAAGCATGAGACTGTTTAGCAACTTCAGCCAAGATCTCAAGGGAGTCAAAGTTTCCCTTCTCATGTACTTCAGTATCATCACTCACAACCTCTCTTTTCTTCTGCTGATCAAGTTGAGCTTCCAACTCCTGAACTTTCTCTTTCAACAACTCAATCTCACCACCAAGAGAGGATTTAGTCTCTGCAAGTTCCTTTTGAAGATCATCAGTCTTTTTAACATACCTGCAAAGCAAATCATATACAGAGGTGAGAGTAACAGGGTTCTCAGCTCCACCATCAGGTTACTCAGTGGTCATGGGAGCTTCATTTAACCTATCAAGAGAAACAGACATATGTACAACATTTGGAGAACCTTCAGCATATGGCTCTCTGACAGGACTAGGTGTGGGTAGTCTAGTCATCTCAGGCTCAAGAGGTGTAGGTACTTGAGTACCAAGAGACTGAATTGTCTCTTCAACCTCAAGAACAAGCTCATCAGAAGCAACCTGAGAAGGTGATGGAACAGGACTATATAACAAATGTGAAAGGGAGGTGGAGGCAAGTCAGAAGGTCCACCCTCATTGACCACTGATGTATTAACATCAGCAGCAACACCAGAAGATGAAGGAATACCATCACCAGCAGCATTGTGAGAGGGTATATCGGTAGTAACATCATCCTCTGCTGCATCATCATTACCATGTGCCAACATAGCAGCTAATAGAGGATAATGTTCCCCATCATAATTAGTCTTCATAGAAGCAAACAATTTAGCACTAAGACCCTTTGTAGGATAATGTACTCTATCTTGGGTTATTATTCCTAATATCATCTGAAGAAATCTAGGGTACATTAAAAACTTATGCTTTTTCTTCTCAATAGTGTCTATCATGTTTTCAAAGATAAACTTAGAAAAATTATAAGTTAAACCCTTAGAGAGACAGACAATACCACAACCCAATTGGGTAGAGAACTGATCCCAACCACCAAAGTTGTTGCTTATACATTGGAGCAATGTATGCACCAAAAACCTCCACTTGGGACAAAACTGATTCTTTAACCATTTTGTTGTGTCAGTGCTTTTGCAACCAGCTTCCCTCAATCCAGCAAGTATCACAGTAGTGTTGGAGTGATAAACACCATCTTCATCATCCAACTGAAGCCTTGTCCTTATCAATGACTCTGTCACCACACACTCATTTCCTTCAACCATAGCAACTATCTCTGTGTCAGACCTCTTCCTAGCAGATGCCAAAACTGCTTCACCAATGATTCATATATCACATTCGGAGAATGTGTGAGAGCATAATAAATCTTGGAACTTAGCAAGAAATCCACCATAGAATCATATAATTCATGATCTTTAGTCTTACTAAAAAATGCAACCTTGTTATGATCGTGCTTGAATTCAAGTGTTGCCATTGTGAGAATTTGTGAGAAATGGGTATGAATAATTCGAATAAGCAGTGGGTTTAAATTTATTGATAAGGGAATAAGTTAATTTGGGCGAAGATATGCGAAGTAGGTTATAAAAGGAAGTTACTCAATCGTGGTCAAGAATATCGCAACAAATCGTTGACCATTTCTGACGTGTAAAGCGGCTCCATCCAATTTCAAAATAACCCTTCAGCAGAAACACATGGTCAATCTGCTGATGAAAAAGTCAATCAGTGGAATCCACTTAAATCTAAAAATATCTTCGGTAAAATATCTTGATTTTTACTCTTCCACCCAACTCGCATTAATTACCCTCAACTTTGACTTCGCCTATAAAATAATCCCCAAATCATATTTTACAAATATCATTTACCCCCCAATTTCTTCAAACCTTAATTTCTTAATTAAATCTCAATTATCCATAAAAACCCTCAATTAACCATGTCTTCCAATCCAAACATAATCACCATCTCATTAGATTCTTCTGATAATGAGGAACCACACTGGTTATCATTCTTCACTTCAGATCCCCCTTATGAGGAATTGAAGGAATATTTTCCTTCCTCTCCTCCCAGTGATGAGGGACCTTCACATCCACCACAAACAGCCCCCCAGGAAAATAGATCTCCCTTTGCCTTTACCTCTTCCGAGGAAGATGATGATGAAAATGAAGATGATGATGAGACTTTCCAACCTCCTTCCACTCCTCAGAGACCCTAATCTTCAAGAAAAAGACCCCAACCAAGACCAAGAAGGTCAAATCCCCCTTTACCAAAGGAAAAGGTAGTGGTGATAGGGTTACCTTGTCCAGAGAAGAACAAGGGTAAAGATAAGATGGGGGAGGTTAAGGATAAGGAAAAAGGGAAGGTGGAGTAAGGGTTGATGCGATATTGCCAGGGACCAAAGATATAAAACTAGGTTCTTGAGCATCTTCGTCGTTTTCATCAATCCATCCTTCCATTTTCAGCCTCAGGTTCTTCATCGTACTGGTTATGCTACAATCAGCTTTTGTAATAGATGATAGGAGCTAGAATTAATTGGATAGACATTGTATAGGGTTCAATCTTGTATTTCATTTTGAAATTGTTTGTCAGCTGTAATTTGCTTCTTGAATGAATGAACAAATCTTTTCCTAATTTTGAGCTTTTAATTTATGCTTCAGTAGAAACAAATCTGAGCATCCATTATACTTCAGAAGAAACAAATCTCAGCATCCATTATACTTCAGAAGAAACAGTTTGACTACATTCCAATTGAAATATCTTGGTGAAAATCAACTTGAAAACAACAACAACTTTTAAGAGCATCCTGCAAAGTAGACACAAAATAGCACACAAACAAAACAAAACTTACAAAAACATTAGTTGGTTAGTGTTAGCACTAAAATATACAAAGGATATACAATTTTACAACAACAATCCTCCCCTGAGGCATATGCCTCTCCTGAGGCATATGCCTCCCCTCAAACTTTTCATTCAAGGGTTAAGCATACCAATATGGACCACTAAGTGTTGAAACCTAGGTCCATCAAAAGCCTTAGTTAACAAATCTGCCACATTATCATCTGTGTGAATTTTAACCACTTTTATCAAATGTTTTTCATAAGCATCTCTTATAAAGTGGTGTCTGATTTCAATATGTTTGGTTCTATTATGAAAAACTGGATTTTTAACAATGCAAATGGTACTTTGATTGTCAATATAAATGGTTGTATTCATGAAATTAAACCCATAATCCAGCAATTGATTCTGAATCCATAGAACCTGTCCACAACAATTGGCAGCAGCAACATACTCTGCTTCAGTAGTAGAGGTAGCAAAAATAGTCTGTTTCTTGCATTGCCAAGAAATCAACCTTCTTCCAAGGAATTGGCAACCTCCAGTTGTGGATCTCCTATCCATATTGGCACCAGCATAATCACAATCACTAAAAGTTTCCAACCTAAAGGGAGACTCTCTTGGGTACCAAAGACCCAAATTGGGTTGGCCTTTAAGGTACTTGAATATCTTTTTCACTGCATTCAAGTGGGAAGTAAGTAGAGTGACCTGGTGTCTAGAACAAGCACTCACAACAAATGTAATGTCAGGCCTAGAAGCTGTCAAATACATCAATGAACCAATCATGGATCTGTATGAATGAACATTCACAGCAGGGTCTGGTTCAAGATTATTGTTTGGGTTTGGAGCTTCATAGGGTGTAGTGGCAGTCCTGACATTCTCCATATCAAACTTCTTCAACATGTCTTTGACATACTTATCCTGACTAATAAAGATACCATCAGGTTTCCGCTGAACCTGTAAACCCAAAAAGAAAGTGAGCTCCCCCATGGCACTCATCTGAAATTCTCCTTTCATTAAGTCGTCAAACTCCCTACACCAAGCTTCTTTAGTGGATCCAAAGATGATGTCATCCACATATACTTGTACAAGGATTATATCTCTCGAATCTTTCTTAATAAAGAGTGTCTTGTCAATGGCACCTCTTCAGTAACCATGCTTCAGCAAAAATGCAGAAAGCCTAGCATACCAAGCTCTTGGTGCCTGATGAAGTCCATAAAGAGCTTTGACCACCTTGTAGACATAATTTGGGTGATCTGGGTCTTCAAAACCTTTGGGTTGAGTCACATATACCTCTTCTTCAATCTCTCCATATAGAAAAGCACCCTTCACATCCATCTGATACACCATGAACCCCATAGAGGATGCATATGCCAAGAAGATTCTTATTGCCTCAACTCTTGCCACTGGTGCAAAGACTTCATCATAGTCTATGCCTTCCTCTTGCCTGAACCCCTGAGCCACTAATCTAGCTTTGTTTTTCACCACAATCGCCCTTGCATCTCTTTTATTCTTCAAAATCCATTTTGTCCCAATTGCAAATTTACCATCATGGGGGGGTACCAGTATCCAAACCTGTTGATTCTTAAATTGCAACATTTCTTCTTGCATTGCTTCAAGCCAACTTGAATCAGCAAGTGCTTGAGGAACACTGGTTGGCTCCATTTGAGAAAGGAAACAAGCAAACAAACAATGCTTAAAGTCTGTATGATTGTTCCTTTGTTGATTTGAGACATAGGACATGAAAGTAACTTCACCATATTTAGTATTTTTCACTGTACTTCTAGTTCTCACAGGTGCTTGAAGATCTCCAATAACCTTTGATAAAGGATGAGCAATGTTGATCCTCTTTGTTGCAGTGGGGTTGACATCAATGGTGGTATCAAGAATGTTCACAGTAGGTCCAAACTCACTATCATAAGAAGAGGAAGTGAAGATTTCAGCTTTGGGTTGGTGATTGCCAAGATCAGAAGGACTTGGAAATTTGGTATAAGGTTGTCCAAAGTCTGTGGATACTTCAGTAGAAATGGGAGATTGTGCAGCAGGACTATCAGCAGATTTGGTCACATCAGCAGGAACAGGAGAGCCTTCAGGAGAACTGTCAGCAGAATCCTGGTTTCCACTGACTGCTTGTGCTGAATGTCTGAGTAAAGCTTCAGTCTCTTTAGCAAAATTCTCACCAAGTCTCTGAGCTTCCCGAGTGGCTGCATGTTCTTGCTTCTGAAGTCTAGCAAGATCCTCTGGATAGTGTGACTCATCTTCATACTCGTCAGCAGAATGATCACCTACAAAAGGGTTAGGAGGAAAAGAAGGTACAACAATGGTTTGTTCATCTTTCTCAGAATCACTTTCTGAGTCATCATCCAGGGTACCTGCAGGGTTAGTGAGTGAATCTTTGGTACCTGCAGATTGGTTAGAAACATGTCTAGTATACCCCAAGTGATCAGTCAAGAAATCTAGGTCAAAATACCAAGTATGACCTTGTCCTTGAACATAAGGCTGATCTTCTAGGTATCTTAGATTAAGGGTCTCCTCAATCCTTTTAGCATGTAAATTGTAAACCCTATAGGCCTTACTATGAGCTGAATAACCCACAATATACCCCTCATCAGCTTTGCCATCAAACTTTCCCGGTGCATCACTAGTGTTCAAAATGGTCACTTTACAACCAAAAGTTTTAAGGTAATGAATGTCTGGAACTTTCCCAGTGAGAAGCTCATAAGGTGTCTTGACATGAGGTCTAGTGATGGATACCCTGTTCAAGACATAACAAGCAGTGCTTACTAATTCAGTACAAAACATAGTGGGTAACTTAGAGTCTGAAAGCATGGATCTTGCTACCTCTATTAAGGTCCTATTCTTTCTTTCAGCAAACCCATTTTGTTGTGGGGTTCTTGGAGTACTATAGTCCCTTTTTTATCCCTTTAGACTTACAGAATTCTATGAATACAACATTTTTGAACTCTGTCCCATTATCACACCGAATGCCTTTAACCTTTTTATTTAGCTGGTTTTCAACAAGGGTAATGAATTCTTTTAAAATAGGAGTTGTTTCATCTTTAGTTTTCAAAAAGAATACCCAGCAAAACCTGCTATAATCATCAGTGATTACTAGGCAGAAGTACTTAAGATCAATACTTCTGATTGGAGATGGACCAAAGAGATCCATGTGCAGCAACTGAAGATGTTCTGAGATGGTGCTCACAGCTGTTATGGCTTTGTAAGAGGCTCTGTGTTGCTTTCCTTTGTTGCAGGTAACACAATTATGTTCATTGGTGAAGAATTTTGTAGGTAGGCCCTGAACAAGACGAAGTTTAGAAAGCTTGTTGATGGTCTTGTAGTTCACATGAGCCATTCTCCTGTGCCATTTTGTAGATTCATCCAAGGAAGCTTTGGCCACCAAATAAGTTAGATTTCCTTCAGATTGGACATCATTCAAATTGAATGTGTACAAATTGAAAGTTCTAGGAACTCTCAGCAGAATAGTTGTATCATCTGGAAGTTTGAAGTCTTTAGAGAGCACAAGACATTCATCCTCAGAGAAGAAAACTTTATTCTTGGTGTCACAAATTTGTGATACTGAGAACAAGTTGAAGTTCTGAAGTTCCTCCACATAGTATACATTCTCAAAATCCAGCTTAGGTGTTCTGATTGTTCCTTTCCCAGTGATTCTACCATCTCCTCCACCAAAAGTCACATTGCCTCCTCCTTCTATAGGTACAAAGTCATGCATCTTATCCTTGTTACCAGAAGGAGCAAATATGGTAAAAGTTGTTGAACAGAAGCAGCAGTGAAAAGAGTTGTTGAGGTAATCGTTGATGTCACACCCCGTCTAAGGCGGAAACACGGGATGTAACCGAGAAAGGCACATTGCGTAACATCATAGATTCATACCTTGTAATTACAATGATAGTTTACAACTTGTACAAAACGATTATTGTCTCATATATGATAGAAAAGTATGTCTCTTTTGAGACCTTGTTGTCTTGAAAACATAGTAGCAAAAAGACAAATAGTCTGACTCCAATAAACGTGCCTTCAAATACATTAATAATGATCCACCTGAAAATGGTACTAGAAAATGTCAACATAATGTTGGTGAGCTCGTAGGTTTGAAAGTTAAACCACGAAGCTGTGAATCATATAGCGTAGGACAATAGTGAGCAAGATGTAAGCATATATGCATATAGTTGAACACAGCGTTATTGACAACTGAACCTACCAATAGTGTTACACACGTGTTACTCATAGTGGGGAGCTACCCCTGATAGTACTATCAATTCGTTTCGGCTCCAAACGGAGTTAAACAGTTGCGCATTCATGTTACACAAATTTAGCATCACAATGGGTCACATATAGCAATCAAACACACATATTGTCCAAAAACAAAAAAAAAACATTGTATCACAGCATGAGTTAAAACAACATTTGAGTACCATTTTCCCCCAAGGAAAAACGTTATGAAAAAGGGGCTACGAGAACTCACCTCAGTAAAGCAGAATAGAGTAAAGTCAAATAGTATAAGTGTGCAGCACCAACACGCGACCTAGATTAGTAAGGCATGCTTTAGTTCACTATTTTAGTTTAAGGCTCAACGAGGTTTAAACAAGTTTAAAAGTTTTAAAGAGTTTATGTTATTGTTGCTTGTGTGGCAGCGTTAAGTTTAAAACAGTTTTCTAAGTGTTTGCAAGCATTGGCTCATGAAGTGCATGAGTATATAAGTATAAATTAACAAGAGTACCAAAGACGAATGAGTCTCCGGTTCGTCAGTAACCAAAAGGCGATGTACGGAAAAATAATACAAGTAAATATTAGACGTAGTCGGAAGATAATAATATATTTATGTTTTATTTTAAGCTAAGTCAATATTTTTGACGAAAATCTGGCATGACCCATTTGTATGTTTTAGTTTTCCTAAAAATCTCATATGTTGCAAATTTCCCACTTAAAACTATATAACAACTTTAAACCACTTAATAAACTTAAATAAGTTTCAATAAGTTAAAAGATGTCAAATATTAAGTTAATATAGTAAGTTCAAGATTTAGTCGATACCAATTAATAAACCAGTAAACAATTCTATAAGCACTCATTAGGCCAATAAGCCAAAAATAAGCAATAAATACTAAAATGAGTCAAAACTCATAAAATTTAAATAAGTTAAATTAGTAAGTTCCAAAATGGGCCAAGCGGGCCGCGTATTGAATTTTTATATTGAAATAAGTAAAAGTGGCCGCGGATTGTATTTTTATATAAAAAAGAGTCAAAGTGGTCGCCGATTGGATTTTTATATCAAAATAGGCCAAAGGGGCCGCAGATTAGACTTTTTGTATAATAATAAGTCAATTAAGCTGGGAAGCCCTGGAAATAAGTACTTTGAATCTTTGATAATCAAATA
Source organism: Artemisia argyi (assembly GCA_030686995.1). Classification (NCBI taxonomy): domain Eukaryota; kingdom Viridiplantae; phylum Streptophyta; class Magnoliopsida; order Asterales; family Asteraceae; genus Artemisia; species Artemisia argyi. The sequence goes on from CM060680.1 coordinate 7,968,920, forward strand.
GGCAAAATCAACGCACCATAGTTGGGCCTCGGCTCAGCAGTCCCTCGGCCCACTCAACACAAACACAACTCAATCTAAATTCAACACATTAAAGCTTTAAGTTAGCTTTTAGTTATGAAGATTTTTGAAACATGAACCTGGTGACTCAATTTAAGCAAGGAACAACACCCTACTGTTGGCTAAATTTCTTTGGAAAACAAGTTGTATATAGATAAAACTTTTCAAAATATAATAAAAGTAGGCATAGCCTTTGATTTACATTTCGAGTTTAGTTGCTGATACCACAAAATGATTATATGAAAATACTACATAATGACATTTAAAATGGTATGTAACGCATCCAAATGATGCAAAGGATAAGGCTCCAAAAGCAATTTGGCATGTTCCAATGTACACTCCTGTTAGATTTATAACCCTTGTATTTAATTAAAGTAGCCAAAGTATATTAAGCTTCTAAAATTTAATGTGTGTTGAAAAAAAATTAGAGAATAAGCACTAGCTTATTTTGATTGTGCTTAATGGTGTTTTATAACCCAATTTATACCACACAAGCTCAAACACAATCTTTTTAGCTATTTTGTATGTAGGTCGATATACAGTAGGTTAATAAACACATTTGTAGCTTTTAGATTTCAACATACTCATATAATTTTAAAACTTATAAGATTTTAACATGATAAATCAAGAACACAAAGCCTTAAGATTAAGAGAATCCTTACAAAGTTGTGTGTTGGTGTCGATTTAGAAGGAAGACGAGAACACAATCATTACCCAAGATTACTTTAACCCAATACCAAACTCCAAGCCTTGAATCTAACCCACTGTAACTATGTTTTGTAAATATTGAAAGAAGTGAATGTGTGTTGGTCCTTGGGTTCTCGGCAGTATAAGAGAAACAAAAAGGGTGTGTTTTGACTTCTTTTGTGCATAGTAACTAGTGAATGGGCTATTTGAGTATACATCACTTTCAAGTTCAACAAACAAAGTTTACATGTGATGGTGGCAGTGTTATATTTCGAACAGATAAAAAGAGAGAAGAAATAAAAGGTTTGACTAGACTTTATAAGATGTAAAGATGTTGTGTGTCTAATTTGGGCTAAAGTCAAAAGTCATTAGCTTAGGTCTTGTCAATTGTCATCACAAGTGCACACTCGTGAATTTGGATAAGGGTCAAGTTTATTTGGGCAGCAGTGTGAGAGAGGGAAAGTATTTTGGTTTGCAAATGTGTATATCATGTACCGTTTGAGCTTAACATGCAAACACGGTACCTCGGTTTGGTAAATTCGAATAATATATTTCTGGACACGTTTTAATAAAAATAATGTAAAAATAAAATTATTAACTCCGAAAAATATTTATAGCATGTAAGCCATTACTAATGCAGTGTCACTACGCGTGTTGTGTTGTGTGCGAGATATTTCTCGTTTCCAGTTCAAATGATGTCCAAAAAAACTCAACAATATGTAGTAGGTAATAATAATAAATGAAATTTATTATTAAAACAAGTTCAAAAATTATCGTTTGTCATAAATGATTTCGAATTTTAATGAAAAGTATTGCCCTAAAATGCCGGTTGCTACAGTTGATATTTTTTTAGAAAAGGCATCGATTTTTTTTATTTGTTTCTGCTGAAGTTATGATATAATATGGAGGTTTGTACATAAAACACTTGTCGTCGTTTTGTGTATTATATATACCAATGTTTACTTAGCTTGATTTTATTTGAAAATAAAATAGTTTCCTACCGATTTTAAAATTTAATTAAGATCAATATTTTGAAAGCATAGATACTTAATTTTTCAAAGATATACCGACTAGGAATGCCCGACTCGAAGGAAAAGGTAAAATACAAGTTTTACGTTAAAACAAGACTCAAATTTTTGACCTCTGTGTAGTATTTTTACTTTCTAACTTATTTTGGTTTGTAATGATTACTTGTAAGTATTTTTAAATGAAAGTAGACTCAATTATCTTTAAAACTCCGGGTGGCACGACTTTTACGGAGTTACGGTTATTTTTATATGATTTTTTAAAGTTTCTGTAAAAAAACTGCGAACAGACAGGCGGACCCCTTAAATATTTAAGGGGACCGCCCAGTATTTAAGGGGGCCACCCATCTGGTACTCAAAATTTCATTTTTTGTAAAAGAATGTTTTCTGACTTTTCGAAAAGGTGCGTAACATTCTGATTTTGATACCGAACATATAACACTTATTTTAAGCATAATATTATTTCAAGCTAGCATAATTAGTGTATATAACATCAAAACTAATACAAGTTAATCAACAAAACACTTTTCATATTTAATCCTCCTTAATGGATAATTTGATACATGGATCGTACTCAATTTTTAAAACCATTTATTTTGAAAATTAGAGCGACGTGGCTTTGGTACCAATTGTGGAAAACTAGAAGGGGGGGTTGAATAGTTTTCCCCTCTTTTTTTGTTTATAAAAAGTTTGTTTCAAAATGTTGATTTGAATTTATTCAATTGTTTGTTTGAAAAACCTTCAATTAGAGTTTAGTATGAAAACAACATATAATCAATATGATCAATTATATATGTGAGCTTTTGAATTAGTTTTCAAAACTTGATTTTATGAACGGAGCTTTGGTCGATCTTTATGTGAATAAGTTTTCTTTTTAAATCTTAAAACGTTTTGTATCAAATTATCTATCAAGTTAAACTTAATATGAGAAGTGTGAATAATAATCTATTTGACCATATCATATAATTATACAAACAATCACAATATTAACTTCTATGTACAACACAATCAATCATCACAACTATATAAGCAACAACTAAGACATATAGGCAAGCATAGATGTAAAGTGATAAATGCAAGAATAAATGAAAAGAGATAAGAGAAAGGAAATGCAAAGAGTACACGATGATTTATAGTGGTACGGCTACAAGGACACCTTCCTTGCCCTACTCCACTCCCCGAGTCACCTACTCGAGAGTTTTCTTCGCTACTCAACAAGCTCCCTTTTGGCGGAGAAAACCGTACACAACTTTTGCTTATACCAACTTACGACACTAAGCTAAATGTCGAGTTCTAATAGTAGCTAGAACCAATCTCACGACATGACTTCGATCACTACACAACTTCTACACGTTTAGATATTTTGGTAATACTGCTGAATCATAAACAACGAGAAACAGAATTGTTAATTAAAGAATGACTAGGATCCATATCTTTATTCACATGGTATTAGTAACAAAAGGATGATAATAATGATGAATCATAAAAGGATTTTCCAGGAGACCTCTGTCGAGTTGTACTAGGGGATTGGCGTGTTGCTAGACGCTAACCACTGTCATTACACTTTTAATACTTGTCCAACCGGGAGCTGTTAGTTTAATGGACTAAATATTTAAAGTGTATATCTAGAATCGAAACCTAGACCATGGGATTGCACACGTTACGAATGAGAATTAATGGACAATAATTAATATATATAAAATGTTATATATTTAATTATTTAAACACATTATAATGACTAACGGGCGTTAGCACTTAATGAAAGTTAGCTAACGACCGTTAAATACAAAAGTAAGGACTAGAATGTAATTAAGGAGCTACGAAAGATCTGGAAGCCCTCTTGGGCTATGTGGCTGGTTATGGGGTGCTAGGGGACACCCTAACCCACTCCAACTTGCTCTCCAAGTTATGTTTAGTATATAAACAAAACAAAGGGTCATTAGTTGGAAACCTTGTACACATACTAAACCCTAAGTTTTGTTTTCTTCTTTTGTCTTCTTGAAACTAATCAACCAAACAACCCTTTAGGGTTTCATAATCGATTTTGTTTAAGCAGAAAATAGTGTGTTTGTTTTGATCTAGCAATCTAATTAATTCGTTATTAATTCATGTGCACAAGAACGTGGTAATTACTCACTATAGTAATTATCTTGGATCGAATAACAAAACGGTAAGGGGTTATTCATTGATCCTTTATAAACCCCAGTTAGGGTTCATCTCAATTCAAGGTTTATTGAAGTTGATTCTTGTTCTTGTTAGAATCAAAAGGTACGTAACGTGTTTATTATTTTGTTAATTTATTTATATGTTAAATATGATCATACGCTTTCGCATGTGTACTTGATGCTAGATGTTTATTTATATAATTGTTATGGTATCTATATTCTAACATATAATGCACACCTTACCTAACCGTTCAATGCTCAACACGTGTAAAGTAGAAGCCTTTAGAAATTCTAATTCTATGCTATAAAAGAGAATGTTTGTGGAGTAAATGATATCTCTTGCAATTAATATGAAACACATTCAAGAGCATTTACTTCTCGAATTGAACTTAAGCTACTGACTCTTCAGCAAGTAAGTATAAGTTCATACTTAACCCATAACTTAGGTTTTGTATTTAAGTTGTAGAGGAGATTACCCCAATTGTCATTCAACTAAGATTGTTATTTTGTAAATAATCTTTGACAAATTATTAGATTCATTTATAGTAAGAATTTTAAACGTTGAAAACATCTTGTGTAAATCTTGTTAAAACTGTTTATTGCTTGTTCTTCATAAAACTGTTTTAAAAACACATCTGTTAACATAGAGAGTGATTCTATAACGTATTTATTGGGTTATAATCACTCTAAAGAGAACAACATGGTAAATGTGTTATACTATGAATGACAAAATATATGTTGGGAAAGAAATAAAACCAACTAATCACCTTTAGCATGACTTTTAAACAAAGCCTTAAACTCCAACTCACCATCCAAATACTTCCAAATCATCCATGCCCATATCATCAAATCCACATTCTCTTAAAAAAACATTCATTTTAACCAGACATTTGACACTTACACCAATCTGACTTCATTAATAAGCCTTAAACTGTGTTCAACAATGGAACACAGTTTTAGCAACTTTAACGAATGTGGGTCGGTTAGATGAGGTGAGAAAGGTTTTTGGGCACATGGGTATAACTAATTAGTGCTCGTGGAATAGTATTTTGTCGGGTTTTGGGCGGTATGATAGGTTTGAGGACTCGGTTGAGTTATTTGTATGTATGCATGGCGAGGGGTTTGTCCTTAATCAATATGTATATGAGAGATGTGAAGATAGGTGTCTAGGTGCATGGGACGGTCGTGAAGAGTCCGTTTGAAGGAATGTTTATATGGGGAGTGCGCTTATTAATATGTATGCGAAATATGGGAATGTGGGGTGTGCGCAGAAGGTTTTTGATGGGATGAGGTGTAGGAATGTGGTGACGTGGAATAGTTTGATTATGTGTCATGAGTAGAATGGTCTACCTAGTGAAGCTATTGATGTATTAAAAAAGATGATGGATGTCATGATTTATTGAACCAAATGAGGTTACTCTAGCATGTGTAATAAGTGCGTATGCAACCTTGTCAAATTTGAATTTAGGACAGGACCTACATAATCGAGTTATGAAATTTATGAAGTTAAGGGATGATCTTGTCATAAGGAACGCATACAATATGTATGCAAAACATAGTAAAATAGCTGAAGCAAGATGGATTTTAGATACAATATATGCTGGTTAGAAATATTGTCACTGAAACTTCAATAATTAGTGGTTATGCAAAGTTTGCTAATGTAGAAACCGAACGTTCGATATTTGTTGATATGCCGGATAAAAATATAGTGTCATGGATCGCGCTAATAGCTGGATGCACACAGAATGGAGATAAAGAAACCTCGCTGAAAGTTTTTCTCAAACTAAAACAAGAAAACGTCTTTTTCCTACACAATACACTTTTGGGAATCTTCTTGGTGCATGTGCCAGCCTCGCTGATTTGAGATTAGGACAACATGCTCATTACCATGTCATAAAACATGGGTTCAAATTTCAACGTTGGCCCGAAAGTGATATCTTTGTAGGGAATTTGCTTATAGATATGTATGTCAAATGTGGGTCCGTAGAAGATGGAAAACTAGTATTTAGAAAGATGGTTTAGAGAGATCTGGTATCATGGAATTCAATCATAGTCGGGTTTGCTCAAAGCGGTCACATAGTTGAAATCATTGATTTTTTTTTAGAAATGTTGCAAATCATGTAACAATGTTTCAAAGTGTTTTCAAAATGAAAACTTTCAGAATGTTTTCAAAACATGTTTTCATCGAAACACTTTGATTGAATTTTCAATTGGTTTTATGGAAAGGATCATCATAACCAACCTACCAATCTAAGAGAAGGTATAATGTGGTTTGAATTAGGTATAGTCCTATGATCCGGCCAAAGCCGGAAGGATCTACCCACGGATATTCCACTAAATAGAGTAGAAGTCCTTAGGTATGAAAAAAGGTGTAAATGAGAAATATGAAAAGAAGAGGTTGAAGAATGAAAAAGAAAAGTTGTAACATGGTGAAAAGAAATGAGCCCTCCATAAACTTAGGTACAGAAACCGGGTCAATACACCTGCTATCGGTTATCACAAACATGATACTGATATTGAAGATAAGACGTCATAGGCCCAGTGACACACTGCACAACCCTTCCCAGCCACTCAAGTTTCTCTCAACAGACACTTATTTCATTTCTCATGGAGATAAACACATAATCAATCGGCCTCTCACTCCGAGATGTGTTTATATTGAAAAGGTGGCAGTTTGCTCCAGCCTTCGCTTACTAAAACCAAAACGCACAAATTGAGTCTAGAGCCAAAAAAGATTCACAAATAAAATCTCATTGGACACATGCCATATCTACACTTGGTGTTCGTCGATAAGAACGCAAGACTTACTTTTAGAATACATCGCAGATCTTAGTAATCTTGCCAAAACATTTATGAGGTGATTCACACATGTGATAGTTAGTGATTGAATGGAAATTCCTGCCAGTTTCAACATCAAACAACACTAACAGCAGGTCACTTAAGTAATTCTTTGTGGATTACGTTTAGTGTTCGTTGTGGTTACTTGTTTTAATTGGTCTACAGTCAAGGTGTGATACTTCCGTATACTTCAGTTGATCGCCTGTTTTGTTGTAAGCCTTCTTGAGGGTATCCAATTCAAGAACAACCTTTGTGAGGATTCGAGAAGTGTTTACATACTATGCTGTTAGTACTTTCGACATCCAAACATGTAAGTGCTGGAAATCCCGCCAAGGAGATTCTTTTCATGAATCGAGTCCTGAAGATGTGGGTCGTTACTTGGATTTATACATCGTAATGATAATTGTCTCTAATGGGATTCGGACAGCTGATGTGCTCGACCAAGGTTAATGGAATTAAGACATTCATCAGTAAAACAATCATAGTGGTCTATTCTCTAAGAAATGTCCACCATGATCGATTAATATTTTCAACTAACATTAATTACGTAGATACTGATGATAGTCCCTTGTAGGAAAAGCCGTTTACCAACACCATGTACATCAACATCCTTCCAGATCCGCATACTCATACCTATATGTTTCATCCTCAACAAGCTCAAATCAAGAATGTTCAAGACAAAAAGATCAAGTTAAAGACAAAGAGTTAAGTCAAAGTCAAGAGCTAATAAAAAAAAGTCAAGAACAAGTTCAAATATTAAGTGAGGAAGACATAAGTATGATGGTAAAAGATTTTTCAAGACGTATGAATATGTTGGAGAAGATTACACTACAATCAATGAAGATATTGATCTAAGGAAAAAATGATCAAGAAACTTTAATCCAAGATCACAAAGAATGAAGGAACAAAGAATCAAGATTATTCTACAATGTCACACAAAGTTTAAGATCAGTAAGACAGATGACCTAATCATGGAGAAGCATCTTTTGAATGACCACCCCTTAGGGGGAGATTGTTAGCATTAAAGAAAAAGTGATGGTCATTCTCGATTAAGAACATTGTAACGTGTTATAGATATGTTAGTTAAATGGACTATGAACTTGGTAAATCTAATATTTCATAGGTTAAGTGTGTAAGCCTTCTTTATTCCAGTGTAAACCAAGTCCATCACCAAACCCATTCCAAAGGCCCATAGGGCGTTTTCCTTACAGTATTCAAGGCACTCACCACCTCATTTGTAAGGTGTGCATTGAGAGTGTAGTGTGTGTTTTTAGTGAGATAATATAAGTTTCATATTTTTTCTTTTTTTCTCCTCTTTCTCTCTCTAACCTAACGCTATCATCATCTCTCTTGTGTCACCATAACTCAAGTATGCCTTAGATATATGTGTTAGCTGATCAATATAGGGAGCCTACAATTTCTAAGAGATTCTTAGGGTTTCCAAGAGCTTCCAAAACTTTTTATATAATTCTTGAGTCTTCACGCTAGTGTAAACAATCCAGAATCCCCACTAATCTTGGAATGACCCTATCTAGCGTGTGGGTTGTGATATTTAGGTTGTAACATGCCTTTTGGTTATGTATATCATCCTCCAATCTACAACTTGGGAAAAGAAAGAATTTATACTAAAACATGAATATAAGGTTTTCATGGATATATAAACTTTAAGCATTTGTGTATCTTATACCATCCTGATTTACAATAAGTCAACCATGCTAACATCTATTTGTTTAATCAAAAATTGTTAGTTGTTACTTTAAAGGTGATGTGTAAAATATTCACACACGTATTGATTGTTCGTATCTTCAATAATAAATACTTTTGTCAAATTGGTTGTATGTACCACCAACAATACATATTTTGTTTTTTAAATTTAGTCTTTAAAATAGAAGACAACCCGTAAAAAAACAAAAATACAAAAAAGGCATCCTACCCCATTTAAACAAGCAAATTAAATGAAAGATCGGAAAAAAAGACGAAACAAAAAGGATATTGTTCAATATTTTCATCTTTTGTTAGGTAGTTAGCATGCTATTTATGGCCCTACTTGACAATTTCTTAATATTTATTCATTTCGTTGATAGATACATGAGTTGACATTTACTCGTAGTTTATTCCATATAAACAAACCCCAAAGTCTTTGAAACATTAAAAAAAAGAGTAATTAATATGCGGTAAGTAATGAAATGGAATCTTGGAGTCAACATTTCCTTCCAACTAGCAACTCTTCAATACAATTAAAGACTATCTAGGAACACACACAAAAAGCTGTATAACCATAGTAAAGAGAGGGAAAAACAGAAGTAAAAACATGCTTCTTAATTTTATCTTGTGTCTTTTTACAATTCCTTCAACAATGGCCCTTGGGACTCTCCAAGGTTCCAACTCAAGTGCTATGAACAACAACATAGCAAAACCAGGTTGTCAAAGCCAGTGTGGAAATATTACTGTTCCTTACCCTTTCGGTATTGGGAAAGACACGGGTTGTTCCCTAGACGACTCGTTTTACTTGACTTGTAACTCTATAAATGAAACCACCAAGTTGTTCCTCACGTCAAGCAACATCGAAGTATTCAACATTTCAGATTCAGAGTTCCGCATCTTCACTGGCGTTGGTTATAGATGCTATGACCGATATGGGAATGTATCTGGTGAAGATAATTGGTGGACTAGGTTAAAAGTATTCACTTTCTCAGAAAAAAACAAGTTCACAGTCATTGGGTGCGATGATATTGCTTTGATCACGGGTCGGAAGACAGACCGCTATTCTAGTGGCTGTTTTGGATTATGCAGCAACTTATCTGATGTAGATGAAGGGGAGTGCTCAGGAAAAGGCTGTTGTCAGACATCTATAACTAAAGGTCTCCAATTTTACAATGTTACACTCGACTCCTTTCAGGGGCACACAGATGTTTGGTCCATAAATAAATGTGGCTTTGCTTTTCTTGGTGTGGAAAACACTTTTCGATTTGGTGGAGCCAGTGATTTATTTAATTCTTCAGACTTATATCAGAGGGTACAATCCAGTGTCCTTGTTGTGATCGATTGGGTAATTGGAAATGATAGAAATTGTTCTCAGGCTACTGAATGCAAAGAGAACAGTGAGTGCCATGATGCAGATGGTGGTGGATATCATTGTCGCTGCAACCAAGGTTACGAGGGTAATCCTTATCTTGATCAAGGCTGCCAAGGTCAGTTTCTCTTGTTACATGTTTAAACCGTAGATTATTTTTAACTGTGTTGGATACATTATAGAAGTAAAGAACATTACTTATAAAAAGGAGGTGAAAAACTTTTCATGTTTGAAAATCGATATATTAATTCTCTTAATAAAATGTAATTACTAGAAATAAATAAACTGATATAGTATATCATGATATGTAAGGATAAATTGTGTGATTATATTTTATTTATTTTGATAAGTATGAAACAATTAACATAGCGACACCAAATATTAAAGAGTCTTAAAAATATGAACTTAATGACACCAACAATCAATAAGCATATCAAAGGTTTTTTTTTTTCACATAACCAGTTTTCTCACTTCAACAAATTGTTATGTAATGAGTCGTATATCATCAGGTTTCATTTATACTAATTCCGGCTACGTACAGCTCGAATATTATTCACTATTCTAGCAAAAAGCTAGAACTAGCGGTGGGTGGGTTGGTGCAGTGAGTGTGTGGTGTTTGGGGGGGGGGGGAACGTTTTGTCAGCCTAAGAAACCAAATGAATTGAAACACTTGATGGGAGGTTATCGACACCTCACCAATTCTAAAACCCCAAAGAATCCAACATGTTTTTATAGAAACGAATGAGGTTTTCAATGTTTAGGTTACCCGGGAAGGGCGAATCTTTTGTCTCAAATGTACGCGGCCTAACCACGGTATCGTCATGAACGTCTAAGACCCTTTCCCTGGCCAACCCCAAATTTGCACATGAATTGTGAACCACAGACCTCTTGTGAGGACATCACGTGCCTAACCACTAGCAAGTGTTTCATGTTATCCTTTAATACCGATGTATGTATTGCCTAGTATAGATTTATTTAAAACAATTGAAGAATGACAAATAGAATTTTTAGTAATACCTATGTTAGCGAATCGCTGTTCAAAACAATAATGAATGAAAGCAGCAACCTAACCAGTGCTCATACAAGCCTAAAAGTGTGTCAAAAATCCACTATGACCATTTTAAGTCTACTTTCTTACTCCGTCATCAATCGTAATCTAATACGTACTTTCTTTTAGAAAGACATTTACAGTATATACAATCTCGCACTAATGTCCATGACAGGACTTGAATTCACAACTTCTTGGTTGGGGCTTTAACTTTCTCATGGATTTAATACAAAATTTACATAATGAAAACTCTATTTTGTCTACTTGTGTTAATAACTTGTTAATATATATGTCCTTCATTTCCAGATATCGATGAGTGTAAGGATCAAGAGAAATATCCATGCCACGGATCATGTTTTAATACACAGGGGAATTATACATGTAAATGTAAAAAAGGATATTCGGGCGATGCCACGATTCAAGGTGGCTGTCAACGTAAACCTTTCCAAACTCTCCTCTTCTCTTTAGGTAATCTCAAAGTTTCTAATACTATTATCCTTGACATTATACTGTAGATGGGAAGACTTATGCTAAACACCCACTCCCACATATACTTATCTTGCATATATTAGGTGCTTAATTGCCTTGGATAATGGGCCTAAAACTTCTGTTTTTATCCTTCTATTCTTATATGAAATTCGGGAAAATTCACATAAGGAACTTACCATTCAAAAACACCCAAATTAAAGCAGCAGGGATTATCTTACAGCCAAAATGTTTGGCACAACCATGCGTTTCAGCTATGGTTTTTCCTTTAACTTTTGGAAAAAGTGACAAAATCACTAGGACAGTTTTGTCAGTTTACTCTAATATTTACAATTAGAACAACCACATTCTTACAAAGAAAAAGAAAAAAAAACAACCATGCATGACTATTATTTTGATTTTTTATAATTCTCGAATAAGGATGTTGAACTTCCATATGAGTATTGGACTTTCATTGCATCCTAAACTCAACTTTTAAACCAAATATCACCTAACTATGTTGTCCCCATCATCACATATAGGTATTGGACTTTCATTGCTCACCATACTCATTGGATTATCCATACTGTACATCATGGCCAAGAAAAGGAAGCTAGCTAAACTAAAAGAAAAGTTTTTTCAACAAAATGGGGGCGCACTATTGACAGAGAAACTAAAATCCAAGGGTGGCACTGGTGTGGGTTCCGTAAACATTTTTGGAGTTAAAGAGCTAGAAGAAGCAACAGATAATTTTGCAGAAGGTAAGATACTTGGTAAGGGAGGTAACGGTATTGTGTATAAAGGAACTCTACCAGATATGCGTGTTGTGGCAATCAAGAAGTCCCAAAAACTTGATGAAGAACAAAGGGAACAATTTATAAATGAGATGGTTATTCTCACGCAGATTAATCACACAAACGTGGTGCAACTTTTGGGGTTTTGTTTGGAAACTGATATCCCGTTGTTAGCTTATGAATTTGTTTCCAATAATACTCTGCATCATCACATACATTATAGAAAGAGTGGCGTAGGGAGATTATCGTGGTATAGTCGTTTAAGGATAGCACATGAAGCAGCAGGTGCACTTGCTTATCTTCACACAGATGCTAGAATGTCGATCATACATAGAGATGTGAAGTCTACTAACATTTTATTGGATGACAATTTCACAGCAAAAATAGCAGATTTCGGGGCCTCGAGGTTAGTTCCCTTAGGTCATGATCAAGTCGTTACACTAGTTCAGGGAACATTTGGATACTTAGATCCTGAGTATTTCCATACAGGGGAATTAACAGATAAGAGTGATGTTTATAGCTTTGGAGTTGTTCTTGCAGAACTCTTAACAGGACAACAACCTCTCAATATGGAAAGAGATCTAAAGGTGAGAAATTTAGCAACCTATTTTCTGAAGGCGATGGAGGAAAATACGTTTGTTAATATACTGGAACATGGGTTGGTAAACGAGGCACCTTATGAGCAGCTTAAAGCAATATGTGGGCTTGTATATAGGTGCCTTAACCAGCTAGGTGCTAAAAGACCTAGCATGAAAGAAGTGACTATGGAGCTTGAAACTTGGAGAAAGTTCGGGAAGCATGCTTGGGTTAGTGAAGACAAGTACAACGAAATGAGTAGCTTAATGATTGAGTTGGAACCAACCGATCTTTATACTCTTCCTCTTAGGCCTAACAGTGATACATTTGGAGGAAGTTCCAGCAGCAATACTGAAATGCATGACATGATGCTCCAGTTACAAAGTGCCCGTTAAAAACTTAGAGTGCACGGTGCAACGGTTAACCACCCCGTTATAGATGTGTTTTGGGTAGGTATAACGCCACCAACTACACCGGTTCGGGCGCTATAGGCTCTTTATAGGTGCCTGGGCTGTGTGAGTAACCAGCTAGCTAGCGTTTTGTGTCTTTTTTTTTTCCTGAAGTTCTATAACTGTGTGTGTGCAGACTTTTTTAGCCTTTGTGTTTAAAATATGTTATAGGGTAAAAGTTGACATATCGGGTGAATGACCCGACTTAAGTTCACCTTGCTCTCTTAGCACTGAAGTAATAAAGCTTTTATTCAGCATTATATTTGCTTCTAAGTTTCGGTTTTATCATATGATGTAGACATGTAGTCCAATACCTTACTATCAAGTCACGACTTATGCATATATATGCTCCAAACACTATTTTTTTTATAAAAAAAAAATATTATACTTGTAAAATTTTTATGATTGTGGTAACAATGAAAACAATTCTTTTCCGAAAAGTCAATTACATACTGTTTTTATTTATCAGAGTTATAATCGATCAAATTTTAAATTATGTTCAGATATAATATATACATGATGATAGGTGCCTAATTATGCACTTCTTGATGTAAACGTGATTATAATTTAAAAATTATTTAACAATTAAATAGATATTAATCGGTATTACATCGAAAGCAATTAAATTCACAAAACCTTTTGCATACTAGTGATCCAGTAACATATACATGGCTAATTAAAAATAAAAATATCATACGTGCATGATATGAATCAATTGCAAGTCAAACAAGAAAGTCACAGAAAGTCAACAGAAAAAGTCAAATTCTCAAGAACAACACATAACAGACATTCCCGCCAAAACCAATTCAATTTCATTTCACATTCTCATTGTATAAATACATGTATCAGTCATTTTACATTTCATGTTTGTACTTGGAATCAATTTTTCTCTTGTAACAAACTCAATCTTCCTAATAACAATTCACATTCTCTAATTCGAATCTCTATTTCTTGCTTGAATTCTTGTGAGTTGAATTAGATCTTCCTCATTTCATCTTGAATTCTAGAATGATCATATGAGTGTACGGTGTACTTTATGATTTGAAGAAGAGATCAATCACAAACAAGAAGATCAAATAGTATGATCTTATACACGGCTACATCCTTCCCGCATCTCCTTGATTAATCTTTTAATACGTTTGAATTGAGACTCGAGTTTGGTCGTGAGAGCTCCCAACTTTTCCATCAACTTGGATTTTTCGCTTCCTTCGGTGAAAGCAATGGTTTATCGCTGAGATTTATTTTTGGAATCCTTTTCCTAATCTAGCTTTAAGAGTACTCTATCTTCGAGTAGTCTATAAGCTTCGTTAGGGGTCTTATAGAGGAAGATTACTCCTGTATCAAGGATTCCATGAGTGGTTTCATCAAGACAACAATAAAATATTTGAACTATGGTTCCATGGGATACACTATTTCCATGACAACTTCGAAGCATATCTGTCATTCGAAACCATGCTTCAACGAGAGATTCTTTTTCTTTATGGTTAAAGCTCCTAATTTCACCAAGAAACGGCTTACGAAAGCATCTCTCATTTTTTTGTCATGTATAGATTAATCCATCGTTATGCTTGTTATACCAAACTTTAATTTGTGTCTCCGGTAAGGGATGATGGAAAAAGCTTGAGTCTTATGGCATCAGTATCGGTGCCACCGTACCGAGACATTCCACAAATCTCATAAAAATCAGCGATGTGTTTGTGTGGATCGATCCACATCCTTCCATCAAACTGGTTATCCTTGATCATTGCAAGATGATGACCTTTAACGGTATGGATATTTTCGGGATAAATTTGATATATAGCAGCCCCGAGAGTGGGTTCCCCATATGGGTAGATCGTCGACACTCTTAGTATTTTGGAAAGTATTATGGGTCGGTACAATATATAATAAAATTTGGATACCCTATGCAGGCTTTTTGTAACAATTCACAATTTCAGGTTAATTACCATTCCCGGAAAATTTCACTATTCACTTTTACTATTCATTTTCCCGAAAATTTTTCCCGAAACTTGATTTTTATTTCTTGGGCTGAAGTGATAAATCATTTCCATGGCAAATTAAAAGTTTGACATTCATAAGCTCATTTTTGTGAAAGTTATTAAGGAATTACACGAAATTACACGTTTTAGGGTAAAACGTCATTCAAAAATTCTACGCACAACGAAATTCGGTCGCGTTAATTTTCCCCGTATCAGAAAAATGTTTGACACACTCATGATTTATTTGAGAATAAATCATGACTGAGAAAAACATGACCAACATAAACCTCGGCCGCGAAAAACTGGAATTTTCAGTTTTAAGCGTTTTTACTCAGCCGTAACCTTAGCCTATACTTGCACCGCATTTCTAAGACGATTTGAGTTTTCAACTTATTAGAAAAAGTCAACATATTTTTTTCTCCTCCATTGACCAAAAATCATTCCTTGATTTTATAAGTCATTTCGTGAATTTTAGGCTTACGGTTTAATGTCTAAAAGACATTTAATACCAACCGACACTAGACTGAGCCCAGTCTAGACATTATACGTCTTTTTAAATCAATATTATCCTATTAGAAAAGTAACATTTTACTTTTCTCAATTTTACGCAATATTCGTACGTTTTACGTATTACGCGTTTTAGACCCGTGTTTCCAGTTTTTAGCAGGGTTTTACCACCCAAATGGAACCTACCACTCATTTTATATTTTATTATGGGACATATGGACATGTCTAACAATACTTTAAAGTTTCGTATTTTTACGACACCCGGTTTTACGTTTTGAGGCCTAATCATTTACGGTTGTCATTTCCCGGAGTCAAAACTCTTCCTAATACTTAGGATAATACCAAGCAAAGTCCACACCTTGTCCCCCAAGTTTAGGAACCGACCTAGGGGGGGGGGGGGGAATTCAGCCTTGTGTGGCTTGATCTCAAGCTTGATGCTCTTAGATCCTTACATGTGTAGAACTTGGCCTCCAAGGGTTGACAAGTCAAAGGAAAGTAACCTCCTCAAGCTCATATTTAAGCCCCTCCCCCTCCTTGTTGCCGTCCACTTCCACACACACAAACACTCTCATCTTTGCTTGATTTCCTTCTAGTTTCATGCAAGATTCAAGAGCTACAACAACACATAAACTCTAGTTAGGTTTTCATTCATCAAACACTTCCATAACCTCATATACTTGGTGATTTCTCTTGAGTTTGAATCCACTCAAGTCACCTCAACCTTCATCATCCATCTTTCAAGATTACAAGGGTAGAAAGATTGCATGAAGTGAAGTGGGTTGAAGCAAGTCTATCAAAGTCCTATCCTTACATGTTAACTTCCTTTCATCTTTGAAAGCCAAAAGTTGTGAGCCAAACCCTAACTTGCTTCTTGTTAAATAATCATGTTCATGTTATTTACCTATTATTCTTGCTATAGTATGTCTTGTATGCAAGTCCATGATGTATAAAAATGAGCAAAACAAGTTGTTGTAATTGATTGTTAATATAAGTTCATAAAACAAGTAAACTAGTGACTTTGTTGGTATAACCTGATCAAAATGGTAAAAATATGATATTGTATTATTACATAATACAGTAGAGGACTTAACAAGGAAACCATAGCAATTTGAACCACCTAAAACGAGTATACGAGTCAAAAGTTACGCCGATTTGAAGTTACCAAAACTTTCCGGCAAAACTGCCAAAACTTTCTGTTACAGAAACATTAAACACGCAAAAAGAGGCATTTCTGCTCCGATTCATCAAAAAGATAAAACACGAAAGTTGTCCGGAATCACGTTTTCCTTCAGGAACAAAGAAGCTCGAGCCTTGAAAACACTTTCTGAGTGAGATATTTCTAAATTTCTTAACAGCTATTTACATATATATAAGTCACTATATTATGGTTATACTTTAAAAGGAACAAGAGGTCTTATGACCTATAATCAAGACCACCACCATGGCTAGAGCCAAGGTTGAGTCTCATGACCTTGGAACAAGGACCAAAGGTCATGGCTAGGCAATGACGAAACGACCATACAAGCTTATTTAGGCGAAAACATGAAACAAGGAATTAGCGAGAACTTGAACATACAATTTGGATATACTTCACCTAAAAGGAACCATGAGATATTACAAGGAAAATTAGTCATACAAGACTTATAAAACTACCCCTAATAATAATCTTCATGTACTAATAAACTTTCCTAAGTTTATCCAAATATCGGACATGTAACTTTTCGGATCAAAACTTATATCTATATATTTTATCAACTACTACAATAGTAGGGAGCCTCATGTGAGGAGTTCATTATGTAAGCCGTCGAGATGAGTTGTGGATTTACGAATTAAAGTGTCCTGGCTCCTCGAACGCTTACTAACATGACTTCTGAATTATGTCGGCCCGAACGGTAGTAAACGATATACAAAACATACATGTTTCATGAATCTTTTCTTTCAAGGACATACAATATACATCATACCACATCATGGACTAAATGCAAGATATATATATAGGCACTTATTCATATTCTTTACTCCGATCCTAAGACGCAACATTCTATTATAGGTTGCTCGTAGAAACCTTCACGATTCAACCGTTACATTCATTACTTGCTATCTTACTTAAGGTGAGTTCATAGCCCCACTTTACATTACTTCAATGTTTTACAAACCCTTGGGGGGAATACATGCTATTTCTAAACCGAACACAATGCTTTGAAACTGTATGCTGCCTGATTGTTTTATTATCACTAAGTACCAACCTTGCTAAACCGAGATCCTTTATTATGAACCATTTAGTCACTAGCAATAGTGAGCGCGAATATTGTGAATAGGCCTATTGGGATTGACGAATCCCATTTGTATTGACTAAGTTCAAACAAATGCATTAATATTTGAGATTTAGGTATGTTAGCAAAGTACCTACCGGGATAAATCTGCCGATCGATATTGGTGCACGTTAACGTTATGGTGTCATAAGCTTAGTGTATAATAACTGTTCCGGGCGTATAATAACGTAGCCTACCTGTTTTGTTTTCCAAACATTGGTGTGAGCCTATAACTCACACTACCAACATATTGTGTTCAAACGATTTAACAAACTCTATGAATATCACTCAACCTTTGTGTTGACCTCTCAAGCATGTATTTCAGGTTCATGACGATCAAGGATGGCACGGAAGGACACGGATACTCAAGAGGGCTATAAATTTACTTATCATTCAAAAACTCACTTAATGTGATTTGTAAACATGGAACCAATTGGGACCTCATTTTGTAATCTCTGATATTTATATAATTTGAATGATAAACCTTTTTAAAACGACTCAATTAGAGTTCGTTTTCTATTATTGTGACTATTGTGCCGTCAAGTAACACCCAGTTCGAATTCCGCTGCAACCATGAATTGGGGGTGTTACAGATTGGTACCAGAGCCATGGTTATAGAGAAACGGGTCTAATTGAGACCTAAACTATAACCACATGTACAAGCAAAAACATTTTATAGCCTTCCGCTCTCCGTGTCTTCCATCCTCCAGACGATTATGGACTTAGTAAGCATGTTAAGATACACAAACATATTAGTATATTCATATATACCCATTTTGAGCATTTCCCCGTAGACATTTTTGTGCTACACAAACATAATTGCATATTTATATATGTACCCTAAACATAATTGAGCATTTCCCCGTAAGCATTAGTTTATTGATATATAAACTCGGTTTATTTTCAATCATTTATCTAAACAATGGACTAAACATATCTGCATATGCCTATTCTAAGGCATTACGACACAACCAGATTCTCCCAATCATGTTCCTATTCCAACATTATATGTCCAAGACATTGTAACTAATTACAATGGTCTCATTCACTTTTCAAGACATTGTATGTTACAATGGTTTCATTCACTT
Organism: Artemisia argyi; assembly: GCA_030686995.1. Classification (NCBI taxonomy): domain Eukaryota; kingdom Viridiplantae; phylum Streptophyta; class Magnoliopsida; order Asterales; family Asteraceae; genus Artemisia; species Artemisia argyi. Next base: position 7,987,983 of record CM060680.1, read on the forward strand.
TTCAAGACATTGTATATTACAATGGTCTCATTCACTTTTTAAGACATTGTATGTTACAATGGTCTCATTCACTTTTCAAGACATTGTGAGATACAATGGTCTCATTCATTTTCCAAGACATTGTGAGATACAATGGTCTCATTCATTTTCCAAGACATTGTATTATACAATGGTCTTAACCATTTCTCAAATGTTTTGAGTCACACAATGGTCTAACCTACTTCCCAGACATTGTGAATTGCACAATGGTCTAATTTACTTCCGAGACATTGTGATTTACGTAATGGTCTCTGGAATTATTCCATCACATCATCAATATCATTTCATATGATATCAAAAACCCGTCACAACCTATTGATTTCTAAATAGAAATATGAGATTTCTAAAGGACAAACAAATCCATCACCTACAAAAGCTGAAGTTCAGCTTTACATTTATCAAAGTTTTCTTCTGAAACCTTCATTATAAAAAGTTCGTGATCCTGGCCAAGTATGTTCTATTTTAGAACTACTTAAAACTTCCTTTCCATACGTACCTACCCTTACTATTTTCTATGCAATGGAATATGAAAACATACGTTACAAGTCTTGTATGGACGGGACTTGCAACTTAAGGGTTGACATCGCCTTTGTTTAGTGAACAATTTCCCAAAACCAACGGACATATCACAAGTATACCTAATTTAGGTATTTGAAAATTTTATCGAACCTTGGCTAAATATAGACTAGTCACCTATATTTAACCTAGGGACAGTGGAATATAGTCTGACTAACTATATTCGACTTAAAATTTTCAAATACTGAGAGTAGTTGTACTAGGGTTATGTTTAAGTTGATTTCCTACTTGAACTCGATAAACCACCAGAATACATTAAAACAATCTAGAGACACGATAGTGCCTTACCACTCAGCGAAATCTTAACACCTTATCTGTATGATCTAAATTCATTCTTGAAAATTTTCATTTATGAGATAATCCGAACTACTATCTTGGGATAGTTATCAATTATTCTCTTCATCCTGTAGAAGTACTATCCTGTTTAGGTCCTAAGGATACCATCCCGTCATAAACCTTTAAAATTTCTTAAAATTTTAAAGCAAACTTGACATCTCTACCAATATTAACATTAAGCATACACTAAGCCCTTTTGTTCATCAACATATCACATCATTATCTTCACAACCGTTACAAACACAAGCTCATTAACAGATCTTGATGCACTTTTAAAGCTCAAATCATCCTTAGTTACACCACAAGCACCCTCACCAGCTTTACAAGATTGAATATTCATCTTGATCTTTTGGAACACCAGTATCATCTCATAATACACTACCTTGTAACTCACCGGCTAAGTATGAATGTTGTGTTGGGAATTCTTAAGTAGGATGATTTATAATTATTTGAATGGATTGGGATGCCTTTTCATTTAAATAAAGAAATTGTAAATCACCGAAGCATAAGTTTATATTCCTTTACTTACATTGTTTGGGATGCCTCTCTATGTAAATAAAGAATTATAAATAAGTGGGCTTATTTGTATCCAAAATAACATAAGTATGAAGTCGATAAACACTAGGTACAACAACCGATTACCTACTAGGCTATGATTGCAATTACTATCTCAATTCCTATTAATATTCGACTGCTATATCAATTTCCTTTGATATTCGACTATTACCATACCTTTCCTACATAAAAGTAAGCCTCATCCTACGCCATACACTGAAATGACAAATCAAATTACATCATCAGTAATCCCAGACTCTAGTCCTCATAAGTAACCACACCTCTTCATCGACACCACTCCAACATATGACACACAAAGAACTTCGGGACTAAGTTCCCCGTAAGGGGTAGGGACTGTAACAATTCACAATTTCAGGTTAATTACCATTCCCGGAAAATTTCACTAGTCACTTTTACTATTCATTTTCCCAAAAATTTTTCCCGAAACTTGATTTTTATTTCTTGGGCTGAAGTGATAAATCATTTCCATGGCAAATTAAAAGTTTGACATTCATAAGCTCATTTTTGTGAAAGTTATTAAGGAATTACATGAAATTACACGTTTTAGGGTAAAACGTCATTCAAAAATTCTACGCACAACGAAATTCGGTCGCGTTAATTTTCCCCGTATCAGAAAAATGTTTGACACACTCATGATTTATTTGAGAATAAATCATGACTGAGAAAAACATGACCAAAATAAACCTCGGCCGCGAAAAACTGGAATTTTCAGTTTTAAGCGTTTTTACTCAGCCGTAACCTTAGCCTATACCTGCACCGCATTTCTAAGACGATTTGAGTTTTCAACTTATTAGAAAAAGTCAACATATTTTTCCCTCCTCCATTGACCAAAAATCATTCCTTGATTTTATAAGTCATTTCGTGATTTTTAGGCTTACGGTTTGATGTCTAAAAGACATTTAATACCAACCGACACTAGACTGAGCCCAGTCTAGACATTATAAGTCTTTTTAAATCAATATTATCCTATTAGAAAAGTAACATTTTACTTTTCTCAATTTTACGCAATATTCGTACGTTTTACGTATTACGCGTTTTAGACCCGTGTTTCCAGTTTTTAGCAGGGTTTTACCACCCAAATGGAACCTACCACTCATTTTATATTTTATTATGAGACATATGGACATGTCTAACAATACTTTAAAGTTTCGTATTTTTACGACACCCGGTTTTACGTTTTGAGGCCTAATCATTTACGGTTGTCATTTCCCGGAGTCAAAACTCTTCCTAATACTTAGGATAATACCAAGCAAAGTCCACACCTTGTCCCCCAAGTTTAGGAACCGACCGAGGGGGGGGGGGAATTCAGCCTTGTGTGGCTTGATCTCAAGCTTGATGGTCTTAGATCCTTACATGTGTAGAACTTGGCCTCCAAGGGTTGACAAGTCAAAGGAAAGTAACCTCCTCAAGCTCATATTTAAGCCCCTCCCCCTCCTTGTTGCCGTCCACTTCCACACACACAAACACTCTCATCTTTGCTTGATTTCCTTCTAGTTTCATGCAAGATTCAAGAGCTACAACAACACATAAACTCTAGTTAGGTTTTCATTCATCAAACACTTCCATAACCTCATATACTTGGTGATTTCTCTTGAGTTTGAATCCACTCAAGTCACCTCAACCTTCATCATCCATCTTTCAAGATTACAAGGGTAGAAAGATTGCATGAAGTGAAGTGGGTTGAAGCAAATCTATCAAAGTCCTATCCTTACATGTTAACTTCCTTTCATCTTTGAAAGCCAAAAGTTGTGAGCCAAACCCTAACTTGCTTCTTGTTAAATAATCATGTTCATGTTATTTACCTATTATTCTTGCTATAGTATGTCTTGTATGCAAGTCCATGATGTATAAAAATGAGCAAAACAAGTTGTTGTAATTGATTGTTAATATAAGTTCATAAAACAAGTAAACTAGTGACTTTGTTGGTATAACCTGATCAAAATGGTAAAAATATGATATTGGATTATTACATAATACAGTAGAGGACTTAACAAGGAAACCATAGCAATTTGAACCACCTAAAACGAGTATACGAGTCAAAAGTTACGCCGATTTGAAGTTACCAAAACTTTCCGGCAAAACTGCCAAAACTTTCTGTTACAGAAACATTAAACACGCAAAAAGAGGCATTTCTGGTCCGATTCATCAAAAAGTTAAAACACGAAAGTTGTCCGGAATCACGTTTTCCATTAGGTACCAAGAAGCTCGAGCCTTGAAAACACATTCTGAGTGAGATATTTCTAAATTTCTTAACAGCTATTTACATATATATAAGTCACTATATTATGGTTATACTTTAAAAGGAACAAGAGGTCTTATGACCTATAATCAAGACCACCACCATGGCTAGAGCCAAGGTTGAGTCTCATGACCTTGGAACAAGGACCAAAGGTCATGGCTAGGCCATGACGAAACGACCATACAAGCTTATTTAGGCGAAAACATGAAACAAGGAATTAGCGAGAACTTGAACATACAATTTGGATATACTTCACCTAAAAGGAACCATGAGATATTACAAGGAAAATTAGTCATACAAGACTTATAAAACTACCCCTAATAACAATCTTCATGTACTAATAAACTTTCCTAAGTTTATCCAAATATCGGACATGTAACTTTTCGGATCAAAACTTATATCTATATATTTTATCAACTACTACAATAGTAGGGAGCCTCATGTGAGGAGTTCATTATGTAAGCCGTCGAGATGAGTTGTGGATTTACAAATTAAAGTGTCCTGGCTCCTCGAACGCTTACTAACATGACTTCTGAATTATGTCGGCCCGAACGGTAGTAAACGATATACAAAACATACATGTTTCATGAATCTTTTCTTTCAAGGACATACAATATACATCATACCACATCATGGACTAAATGCAAGATATATATATAGGCACTTATTCATATTCTTTACTCCGATCCTAAGACGCAACATTCTATTATAGGTTGCTCGTAGAAACCTTCACGATTCAACCGTTACATTCATTACTTGCTATCTTACTTAAGGTGAGTTCATAGCCCCACTTTACATTACTTCAATGTTTTACAAACCCTTGGGGGGAATACATGCTATTTCTAAACCGAACACAATGCTTTGAAACTGTATGCTGCCTGATTGTTTTATTATCACTAAGTACCAACCTTGCTAAACCGAGATCCTTTATTATGAACCATTTAGTCACTAGCAATAGTGAGCGCGAATATTGTGAATAGGCCTATTGGGATTGACGAATCCTATTTGTATTGACTAAGTTCAAACAAATGCATTAATATTTGAGATTTAGGTATGTTAGCAAAGTACCTACCGGGATAAATCTGCCGATCGATATTGGTACACGTTAACGTTATGGTGTCATAAGCTTAGTGTATAATAACTGTTCCGGGCGTATAATAACGTAGCCTACCTGTTTTGTTTTCCAAACATTGGTGTGAGCCTGTAACTCACACTACCAACATATTGTGTTCAAACGATTTAACAAACTCTATGAATATCACTCAACCTTTGTGTTGACCTCTCAAGCATGTATTTCAGGTTCATGACGATCAAGGATGGCACGGAAGGACACGGATACTAAAGAGGGCTATAAATTTACTTATCATTCAAAAACTCACTTAATGTGATTTGTAAACATGGAACCAATTGGGACCTCATTTTGTAATCTCTGATATTTATATAATTTGAATGATAAACCTTTTTAAAATGACTCAATTAGAGTTCGTTTTCTATTATTGTGACTATTGTGCCGTCAAGTAACACCCAGTTCGAATTCCGCTGCAACCATGAATTGGGGGTGTTACACTTTTGGACACCCTTAGTTTTATGGACAGTATTATAGGTTGGTACAATATATAATACAATGCTTATATAAAATTTGGATACCCTATGCAGGCATTTAGACACCCTTAGTATTTTGGACATTATTATGGTCTTTTGGACAGTATTATGGGTCGGTACAATATATAATACAATGCTTTTCAAAAAGACTAAGGGTGTCCAAACGCCTGAATAGGGTATCCGGATTTGATATAATCGAACATGCTTAAAAGGTATTCTGCCTCGAAGAGGTCTTCAAGAGACGGTTTTTTTGTTTTTGATTTTGGGATAATTTCTTCTTTTGGGACAAAAGGTTTATTCTTTTGGTTATTCTTTTACTTTATGTACAATTCTTTCGGGATCAGAATATGGACTAGTTGGTTCTTCTCTTGAAGAACCGGTGCTCATTCAAGTTCTAAAAACAGCTAGGATTAAGATTAAACCCGGCAGATAATATATATATATATATATATATATATATATATATATATATATATATATATATATATATATATATATATATATATATATATATATATATATATATATATATCAGATTCGAAAATACGGCGGATTGGGTTTCAATCATGCGGAATTCAGGTGTTCGAGGGTGTCGAATCCGGTGGATTTGGCACTCAGATGGTTTTTTGATCGATTTTTTATAGAATGAATTTAGCACAAACAAAAGACGACAATGATAAACAGGTTCAAAGCACTTAAAAACACAAACAAATCTCCAGAAGCGGCACCAAAACTTGATGTCTCCAAAATGCTTAAATTTCTAAACAAGAATTATTGGATAACTAGGAATACATTTGAGCAAGTATACCCTTATCGTGCGTAGTTAGAGGAGTTTGGTAAGTCGAGGTCTTTCGCAATGATTTGTGTGAAATAAAAGTATGAGTCTTGTGTAAACATCAAAGATACATTTGTATTTGAGTTATTATATGTCTTTGTGGCATCGCTTATCTATGTGACAAAGCCGGAACATTCGTAATGATACATAAAATAGTATTTCCTAATGAGTGAATGGAAATCCTACCGGTGCTAATATCAAGACAATCCTACCGGGTGTAAAAACCTTTTACCCTAAAAAATGTGATATAGGAGCTACGTTTTTCTTCGGAATGAGCTACATGTTTCTTCGGAATTTGTTGTCGAAAACACAAACAACATTTATTTGGTTTAATCATGAGAAAAGTTGCATTACCCGTATTTCACTAGATTGATGCTTACTTCACGATCATATTTCGCATCGTTATCATGAGATTTTTTTTCTTTGATTGTCATATTGAACAACTCGACGGGTGTTCTTTAGCACATCTCGTCATACATATAGATTACATCGACAAGTCCAACGTAGAAGATTGTTTACTTCTCTATTATTTCCAAATCCATCTACTACAACAACACAACAACATCTCTATCTTTAACTAGCATTACATCTTTAACAAGTCTTACACAGTCAAAAGTAAACCTTCAACCTTCACGTAAACGACAAAGATCAAGCTTGTTGGTTAAAGGAGTTATTAGTTATTTTGAGGAAGTATGTTTGATTTTAAAGGGAGACTATTTGATTCTTCCAGGAAATTATTTGACTTTCGTGCTTCAAATGGTTATTCTTCTAATGACTCTCACCCCGAAGCTACTTTTTCATGATGCTCATGATGAATCATAATCATCATGAGGAGGAGAAATTATTTTGGTTGACAATTATGGGAAAAAGCATTCCGTAGTGAATATAAAGTTGAGATCAAGAATTCCTTACCGCAAAGAAAGGTCACTTCAAACGAATATTCACTTTAAAGAAATATCAAGATTGTTCAAATTTCAAGGAGTATGTAAATCAAAGTTGTTTGAAGATGATAATAATGGAGACAAGATCAAGAAAGTTTGGTTACAAGAAAGATTGATGAGATGTCCGAGTTTGATTGTATTAAGGCTACAACAAAGAGTTTTTAAGTTGTGTTTTCCAGATAAAGTTCAACAAAAATCACCATTTCAACATCAACAAAGAATCAAAGACTACAACATTTTACATCAAACAAATCAAGTTGAAGAGACTGATTAGTGAAAAGATAAAGACTTCAAAGATTAGTATCAATAATTAATCAAACTTGATATACAAATGTCACAAAAACTCAAGTACATATGGTCCTTTATCTTAGCATGAAATTGTTCAAAAAACAATATTAAGACAAAACAATCCTCATATCACAAACATAATCCAAACAAGTGATAAGAAACTAAGCCAAACATAACCCGTACATATGGCATATTTAATTCGGATAGTACGCCGAATTGGAAGCTTTGCAGTCAAAGCCCAAGTCAACTATTGAAGTCATATGACTTATGAAACTCTGGCCATACACCGTATTGAGTATCTATTTCCCAGTCTAAGTATACAGTGATTTGAAGGTATACAACGTATTTAACTCTGGCAATATTCCGTATTTAATGAAGACAGATTCTGTGCACACTATTTGCTCGCATTCTAACCATGGAGGATCATACAGAGCAATATTAGGGGAGCTTTCTATTTCTAATTCTACCCTCTTTATATTTTAGTTTTCATTTGTACAACGAGGGCATTGTACAATTCAAGTGGGGTGGATAGAATTAGAATTTTACTTGTCCTATATTTACGAAAAATGCTTAAAAATCCTAAATTTAAAAAAAAAAATCACATCTTTTTCGTAAATCATTAGTAGCATAAACCGCACACAATACCATTATTTCTATTTGTGAGGAATTGAAACCTTTCTGTTTCCCCTATTTTACCCCAAATTCCTTAAAACTATGAGTGTGCCAATGAATTGTTGTAGACTTTAGAACTTAGCTTGGCATATTTGTTCGAAACCATTATAATGAGCATTGCATTAGGGAAACCGGGTGTAATCAGCTTTAATCAACGTAAAAGGGAAATTATTAGGATAAACCTAAATGGCCCATGTCATTTATATATGTTTATTTATTAAATAACTACATTGGTTAGTTAACCACCCGTATAAACCCTTTGTTACTCTCATCTATAGAGTAATATACCCCCAGTATAACCTGTTGAGCCTATCTTTTGTTTGTTACATCCACTAAATGTTTATGTTTCATTACACCTTTACACCTTAGCCTACCGTATAGACTAAAGTCCTTGCTGGGTTTCTAGTTGCTACATGTGTTCTGTGTATTTCCTTTGTTCATATGAGTTTTTTATTTGATTCTTTTCTAGAGAGACATTGGTCGGGAAATTTCATGATGCAATGGAAATGTGAAAATATGTATATTGTGTAATATTCTTGTACTACTAGTTTCACTAATTTTAATTTTATTCGAATTTCTATGCGTTGATGAGTATCACGGATGAGATATTATTGGTGAAATGGTAAAGTAATGTACCATTAGTTATTATGTTTATGATAGTTAAAAAAAGTATTATGAGTTAGTAGTTTAAGTGGTAGGTAATATATACCACTTAATTTTAGTGCACAAGTGGCCGTAATTTTGCCACTATTGTATTGTATATTTCGGGATCCTTCAGGAGTTGGTTATTCGGGATAGCCAACTTTTTTTTTGGGTAAAAGGTCAAAAGACCCGGTAAGTATATTACTCCAAAAAACATTTAAGAACAACGGATATGAGTGAATCCCATATCTCAGCCCGTTACATAGGCGAAAAGCTTACATAACAAGATACTTCCTATTTTCTAGACAAGAAAACAAACCACTACCTCATCATATAGAAAAAACTCGGACAAAAAACTACTTCCTACGACCTTGGAGATTAAAGCCATAAATGGCATTAAGAGCATCCAATTCCCCTGGAAGATCATGAATTTGCTTCGAGTAATCATCATAGTCATCAAACTCATCTTCACGCTCTTGACTTCTACCAAAAAGATTCGCAGATTCGTCGAACGTGTTAAGGACCTCCTCCTCCTTACTATCAGTAACCACAACCTCACCCACCTTGGAAAATGGGTTAGCCCTCTTAGTAACAGAGGCAGATGGAACAGGATGACCATCATCATCCACAAGAGTACCTTTCCCTTCAATAAGAATCTTCTCAAACTTACTAATTTTATCAACTAAAGGAGTAGAACCAACTTCCTTAGTTCCCATTGAATCACTCACAAGTGGTTCTTGTGATGTAGCACTAGTCTTTACCGACTTATCCACATTAACTTCCATTGAACTGCCAGTATCCACATCCATGCAGGTGTCATAAGTAGGAATACCAAACATATCCGTATCATCCATATTAAGCGCATCAATATTAACCCATATTAACCCAGCTAGATTCTTCTAGAGCCATATAAACATTCTTAGGCTCCACTTGTGAGAGAAAACAGAAAAACAAACACTCATTCTTCCTTTTATGCTTCTTGAACTCATACACTTCACTAATGAACCCATGAATATCATCTTTCTTTGTATGTCTTCTAGTCTTCACACCTAATTGAAGTTCACCAATAACATTATCAAATGGATGCACTGTGTGAATTGAAGTCTGTGATGTGCTAGGTATATCATATGTTGTAGGCATGTTTGTGATCTCTACATCATCACTTGGTGATTCCTGAGATGTATGTTCCACATTTGGGTTGTCAGTGGAAACTTCTGGTGTAGCAGTGGGAATTGAGTTACCACTGCTAGCAGGAATTTCTTTATTCAATACATCAAAATTCACACCATCTGCATCACTTGTCTTTTCAGAATTATCAACGAAGTCCCAAAGTGGCATAAAAATTTGATCTTCATCATCTTTGCAAGCTTCATCTTCATCAATCAATTCTTCTGAATCTTCAAGATCTTCGTCTCCTGTACTTGAAGTAAGAGGTACATAATTCATTGTATTGGTTAATGTTTCAAGATCAAATAGCCAATCTGGTCCTGAACCTGCCATGTTAGCTTTATTTTCAAGAAACTCAACATGCAAATTTTCTTCAATCTTCTTTGTTCTTAAGTTGTATACTCTGAAAGCCTTGCTAACCATAGAATATCCAACAAAGAAGCCTTCATCAGACTTTTCTTCAAATTTACCCAGATGATCAATGGTATTGAGAATAGTAACATGACACCCAAATGGCCTTATAAACTCCAAAGTAGGAGGTCTTCCTCTGAATAACTCATAAGGTGTCTTGTTCTTTGTTTTGACCACTAAAACCCTGTTCTGTATGTAACAAGCAGTGTTAAATGCTTCAGCCCAAAAAGTCACTGGAAGCTTTGAGTTAGATAACATGGTTCTAGCAGCCTCAATTAATGTCCTGTTTCTTCTTTTAGCAACTCCATTTTGTTGAGGAGTTCTTGCAACACTAAATTCTCTCTTAATACCTTTGTCTCTGCAGAAATCATCCCTAACTTTGTTCTTGAACTCTGTCCCATTGTCACACCTGATAATCTTGATCTTCTTTTCAACTTGATTTTCAATTTTAGTGATGAATGTCTTAAGGATGCCAGTGGTTTCATCCTTGGTTCTTAAAAAATGTGAATCTACTAAAATAATCAGTCACAACAAGACAATACTTCTTCAAATTGATGCTGCTCACAGATGTAGGACCAAACAAGTCCATATGCAGCATAAAGAGTGGATGATCAATAGAATTGAATGCTTTGGTCTTGCATGAAGCTCTGTGTTGCTTTCCTTTGAGACAGGCAACACAAGTTTGGTCATTTTCAAATAAACCTCTGACAAGTCCATCTTTCACAATCTTGTTGATGGTATTGAAGTTAACATAACCAAGTCTTCTGTGCCAAAGCAAGGATTCATCTAAAGTGGCTTTTGCAAGCAAGCAAGTAACATCATTATTAGCCACTATGTTCTTCATTTCAATGCTATATAGATTTACTTTTCTAGGGATTGTAAGCAAAATTTCACTTTCATCAGGGAGCTTATAATCCTTAGACAAGATATAGCATTCATCTTCTGTGAATAGAACTCTATGCTTCTTGTCACACATCTGTGACACACTGAAAAGGATGTACTTGTGTTCTTTCACATAGTGCACATTCTCAAAATCTATGTTTCCAGCCTTGATTGTTCCTTTGCCAGAAACTCTACCACCAATTCCTCCTCCAAAGCTGACAAATTGTCCATCATAAGGTTGAAAGTCTGAAAGATAGGACTTATTGCCAGTCATGTGCCTGGAACATCCACTGTCTGAGTATCCTTGATCATTTGTAGTCTTTGAATGTTCCTGCACACAAAATAAATGAATTAGTTCCTTTTGGGGACCCAAGCCACAAATGACTTGGATCTGCCTCGTGTATCAATATAATTATATCTATCAAAGGACATTGATACACCATTGGGATTGTTTGAGGTGATGGTTCCTTTTGGTTTCCATTCCCAACGTGCTGAGGCCTTAACAACATTTCCCATATTTACCCTTTTATTGTTCACAGACCTACCAGTGGAAACCTTTGGCCTTGCAGTGGTAACTGCTGGCTTAGCAGTGGAAACTGCTGGTTTTGAAATTTTGGGTACCCACTTGTGATTATTGTAAACTTTCTTTTCAAAATTGGTCTTTTTCCCTGTTTGAGTAGATTTAACAAAAGTAGTAATAGGGGGCTTAGGGTAAACTCTGTTTTTATTTTTGGCAGTGGCAACTGCTGGTCTAGCAGTGGAAACTGCTGGTCTTGCAGTGGAAATTGGTTTAATGCCAAAGTTAAGCAAAACAGACCTGGGAATCATCGTGCTAAGTGGATTTGGGTGAGTTAAGTTATTAGCATTGTGGCCATTCACCCTAGTATTCCCAAACACTTCCCTTCTACCCAAGTGGTAGGTACAGTTATAAGACAAATGGTCAAAGCTACCACAGATATGACAGGGTTTGTTGTTGAACACAAAGTCACTACCAAACTGCCCCTAGGAGTTGGTGACCTACTTCTGTACATCTCTGCATATCTAGTAGTGGGCCTAGTGAAATTAGGTTGTGACCTAGGCTTCTCTTTGACAACATCAGGAATACTCTTTTTAACCTCCACTTTTACATTCTCAGGAACACTAGGTTTAGACTCAACATTCAAACTTTCATCTTTAAGAGATGAGTCTCTAGTACTATCAAATGTATCAACCTCAACCTGAACCTTTTCAATAACAGCTGGTTTAACAAATTTTGGTCCATAGGTCATAGGTGGTTCCTGGAATTCTTCTAATCCTATGTGAGCTAAGTCAATGCCAGGAGGTGATGGAACACCTCTTAGAGATGGTGGAACTGATTTGTATCCAACTCCTGATTTAGCTTTGTTCACAACTTGGGCTTCCCAAATTTTGTCAATACACCTGGATTGGTGATCCAGTGTATTGCAAGTTATCTTTATATTCTCACTATCCATTTTAACCTTTTCTAGTTCTTCCCTAAGAACCTTGTTTACAGCAACCTGATAATCTAAGTCTCTTCTTAATACTGCAATATCATCATTGAACTTAGATTCATTTGCCCTATAATGCTCAAATTGAGTTTCTAAAACACCTAGGCCTCTTTTATGATTTGCTAAGTTATAATTAGTATGATTTAACTCTAGCAATTGTTCATCATATTGTGCTTTAATTTTCTCATACTCTTTTAAGGCCTTACAAGTTTTAGAACAAGCATTATTAAGTTGTACCTCGGAGTCAAAAAAAGCCATTAGTGCAAGCTCAGTAGCAACCATTGCAGACTCTGAATCATCTTCTTCATCCTTAGTCATAAAACTCCAATCAAAGCTCACTCCATCAATAGCCAATAGCCCCTTTGGCTCATCAGTTATAGGTTCTTTCTTCTTGTCCTACTTATACCAAGTTGACCTGTTGTCAGATTTCCTTGGTTTCCTGCACTCCCTCGCAAAGTGCCCCTTCTTATGGCAATTATAGCACTCCACCTTCTTTTTGTCAAAACCTACTGTCTCATTGCCACTGATGTTAATCTTTATTCCAGTATTCTTCCAAAACATCTTTGTTCTTAAGCTTAGTAATGCCACCTGCCATTTAATGTCCATCTCCTCCATATCATCCTCATCAATTTGATCCAAATCCTCATGATTGAGAATTGAACCACCCACTTGACTTGATATAAAGGCATAAAAGGTAGAATCACTAAGTCCTGCAATCTGTCTCTTTGAGCTACCAGTGGAAACACTTCCGCAATCTGTCTCTTTGAGCTACCAGTGGAAACAATTATGTTTGCAATGTCATCATCACTATCACTTTCTTCATCTGAACTATCATCAAGAGATGATGATATAAGTGCTACACTTCCTGAACCTGTGCTTAATTTTCCAGCTTTCTTCAATCTTTGTTCAATAACCTTGAAGTTATTGTACAAATCATTAAGTTTCATGGTTTCCAAATCTGGCTTATCTTCCCACACTGCAACATTGGTTCCAAACTTAGAGGGTAAGCTTCTTAAGAACTTTAGATTGAGGTCTTCCCTTTCCACCTCAATTCAAAAAACAGTGAGTTGAGTAACAATCTTTTGTAGCCTTGTGAAGATGCTATCAATAGATTCATTACTTGTTGAACCAAAGTTTTCATAAGTCTGTTTCAGCAGGGTCTTCTGAGTCTTCTTGGTGGAATCATTACCACCAAAAACATTACAGATCTCCTCAAAAAGAGTCTTTGCAGTCTTGTACTTGCTGAATGCTAGAACTTGATCTCTGGGAAGTGTCATCAGCAACAAACCTCTGGCCTTCAGATCATTCTTCATCTGAAGTCTTTCATCATTAGTAACAGGTCCAGTGTTAACCTTTATTACTTCCTTGCCACCAACCATCTCTGAGGTAGAACTTGGTTTGAAGGAATTACCAAGCATAATGATCTCCCAGAGTGTATAGTCTTGCACCATAAAGAATTGTTCGATCATTAGCCTCCACATCTCAAAGTCATTCAACTTAAGCTTTGGAAGCTTAGCAGCAATGTTTGATTGACTGGTTTCTGTCTCCATTGATTCTTCTAAGTGAACTAGAGTCTTCTAAATCAAAGTATCAAAGCCTGGCTCTGATACCACTTGATGGATCTAAACACCTTGATCTGTGTTAGATTGATACTTTGAGTTATATCACTAAGTATGTGGAATTTACTTAGTAACACTTAGAAGTTTGATTGTGAGTGAATGAAACAGTTGTTAATGAATGAGAACAATGTATGTAACAAACGGTTAGCTCCAATATTATTAATGATAATAATACGAGTGATCTTAGTATCACTAGGGTTACACCTTGAAGCTCTAGAAACGTATATCTAACTATTAACCTAGGATCTCCTTTTATAGCACAAGGAGTCCTCTTCTACAAGATAAGTATAATGCTAATAGAATAAGATATACACAAGATCTATTCTATATTTATCAAAACACGTTTCCTAACAGTTATCTAAATAGCAATGGTAATATATGTTCTTGCAGTGGTAATGAGTTTCCACTGCAAGTACATTCTTCAGTAGTTGTAATGTCTTCACTAGCCGTGGTAACTGTTAGTATAATTCCCAACATAATGCGTGGGCTAAGTTTGGTATACAAAAGGTAATGATGAATGCAAAGAGATTTTTTTTTAAGTTCAATTCGAGTAAAGGTGTTGATGATTTTCTTGAAAATGGTCCTTGGTTGATTAGAAATGTTCCTATTATTCTTAAACCATGGACATTGAACACCAATTTACTTAAAGAGGATTTGACCATTATCCCGGTGTGGGTTGAATTCCATGATGTTCCTCTTGCTATGTTTTCTGATGATGGTCTTAGTCTTCTTGCTACATTGATTGGTACACCCAAAAGGTTAGATGCTTTTACCAGCCAAATGTGTAAGGATTCATGGGGCCGTAGTAGTTTTGCTAGATGCATGATTGAAGTAAAGTCGGATGAGGTGCTTCGGGATAGCCTCACTGTTGAGATACCTTTACTTGATGGTACGGGGTTGACTATTGAGAAGATTCGGGTTGAATATGAGTGGAAACCACCACGGTGTGATAAGTGTAAGGTTTTTGGTCATACTCCTACTGATTGTCCTCAAGTTGTTGTGCCTTCTGTTCAGATGCCTGTTAATGATGGTTTCAAGACTGTCAATAACAAGAAGAAAGGAAAGCAAGGGGCTCATACACTTCCGAGTCAGGGAGGGTTTACTATACCAGTTGTGGGTAAGCAGTTTCAGTATCGACCCAAAAAGACCTCTACGGAACCTAAGAAAGTGGATAGCAATAAAAAAAATGTTTCTGGCATGGCTAGTTCAAGTGGAACGAAGACAGTTAATGTCACTAAGAAGAGTGCTTCTGATGTGGCTAGTATAAGTGGAATGAAGATCACTACATCCAACCAGTATGATGCGCTTAATATGGATGATACGGATGGTTTTGGTATTCCTACTTATGACACCAACAAGGATGTGGATGCTGGCCGTACAATGGAAGTTAATGAGGATGAGTCGGTTAAGACTGGTACTACATCACAAGAACCGCTTGTTAGTGATTCAATGGGAACTAAGGAAGTTGGTTCTACTCCTATAGTTGAGAAAATTAGTAAGCTTGAAAAGCTACTTATCGATGGGAAAGCTACTCTTGTGGATGATGAAGGTCATCCTATTCCGTCTACCTCTGTCACTAAAAGGGCTAACCATTTTCAAAGGTGGGTGAGGTTGTGGTTTCTGATAGTGATGAGGATGAGGTTCTTAACACGTTTGACGAATCAACAAATATTTTTGGTGGTGGTCATGAGTGTGAAGATGAGTTTGATGACTATGATGATTACTCGAAGCAAATTTATGATCTTCCAGGGAATTTGGATGCTCTTAATGCCATTTATGGCTTTAATCTCCAAGGTCGTAGGAAGTAGTTTATTTGTTTTTTATGTCAGAGTCTCTTAATATAATGTGGTAGTGGTTTTGTTTTCTTGTCTAGAAAATAGGAAGTATCTTGTTATGTAAGCTTTTTGCCTATGTAACGAGCTGAGATATGGGATTCACCCATATCCATTGTACTTAAATGCTTTTTGGAGTAATATATTTACCGGGTCGTTGACCTTTTACCCAAAACCTACACTATACACTGCCCCTATGTATATCTTTTCTGTTCTTTCTCCTGGTTATCATTCCCATATACCACACCTCTCCACAAAATATGTACAGTCAAACAAGAAAGATAGAGAAAGAAGCAAAGACGATCCATCACCATCACTGCCTTTTCTTCTTCCCAAGATTTCATCACGAGACCATCTAGAGATTGAAGAATGATAATGATCTTTACTCCTTTTGCTCATTCACAAGACAACGCCATGAAAGCTAATTTAACTTTTCCTTGGTGTTCTTCCTTTTATTCCTCCCACCGATCTACAGTGAGCCGCACCTCAAAAATTATTATCAAATCAGAAGGATAAGCTTTTGGTGGGTGCTTGCTTGGAATTCGGATTGGGATTTTTGGATTCAAAGCTCTCTTGTTTTCATCTTGTCAATCGACCATACTATTGTAAGGGTTCTAATCTCTTTTCAATCTATAAATTTTATTGTGTTATTGTTGTTAAGTTTGTGAAAATGATTCATTTTATAAGTTGGGATAAAATTGATTATGTTGTTACACCGATCAGTTTCTTAAATCTATAAATGGTTTTTATCTTGGTTGTTATTGTTGTTGTGTGGCATAAATGAATAAAGCCCTCAACTAAAACCTACTAAAACTTAATTATTGGCTCTATTTGGAATATTTTTGTGTTTGGCCTTTTGTCGAAACCCACGGTTCAAACATCACAGTTGGGTGCGTTTGGTTTTTTGTTGACATAAATAATGCCTAAAAACATTATTAACATATTATCAATATCTCTATGTTTTGATTATTACAAAACATAAACCCATTGAACTAAAATTTATGACATAAACAAGTATTTAGTGATTAATATTCTCTTTACATCCAAATCACTTAAGGTATGAATAAACAAAGTGTTTATTGCAATCTATGATCAAAGTAAAATTTTTCTAAATCACTAGAACTTTTATAAAATGTCATTAACACTTAATATCTTTTATAAAACATTTTTTGAATTAAAAGAATATGTTTAAATCACTATAAATATATGATTTCAAATTTCCAACCAAAAATAGAAAATTTTATCCAGAAAAACCTTCCCCACAAAAGGTGAAAAAAACTCCAACGTTCAGGAGGGCGACCCCCTTAATTATACTAGGCAGCCCCCTTAATCATTAAGGGGACCGCCCCCTAATTAAGGGGACCGACCATGCTCCAAAACAGTATTTTTGCTCCCTATAAATACTAGTTTATTCCACAGATTTTTCTCACCTTTTGCACTCCTAAACTTTCTGTTCTAGATCTCTATTTCTATTCTCTTAATCCTTGATCATACATACATAAATCTTTGTTTCAAAGTGATCCAAACATCATCCTCTCAAGTGCAAGAGAAGAATACTTCTATCTTACAAGACAAGAAGTATTACAACTTGTTGTGACTTCCACATCCAAGTTGTTAGAGCATCATCAATTGTATCTATCTCTTTGTGTAATTAGTTGTGAATATTTGATAGTAGATAGTTTAGTTAGGTATATAGATAGTGTTATTGGTTAGTAGTTTGTTGTGAAGGAGAAGAGTTAGGAAGTAGATTGTAGTGAAGAAGATTGGTGTGAAATAGATAGGTGTAAAGTAGAAAGTAGTGAAGAAGATTGGTGTGAAGTAGATAGGTGTGAAGTAGAAAGTTGTGAAGTAGATTGGTGTGAAGATTGATTGGTGTGAAGAGGTTGTGTAGAAGTTGTGATTAAGTTGTGACGAAATTGTGGTGTGTACATTAGTGTGTAAGGTTTTCTCCGCCATAAGGGAGCTTGTTGACATAGTGAAGAAAGATCTCGAGTTAGGTGCTCGGGGAGTGGAGTAGGGCAAGGAAGGTGTCCTTGTAGCCGAACCACTATA
This sequence comes from Artemisia argyi, assembly GCA_030686995.1. Classification (NCBI taxonomy): domain Eukaryota; kingdom Viridiplantae; phylum Streptophyta; class Magnoliopsida; order Asterales; family Asteraceae; genus Artemisia; species Artemisia argyi. The sequence continues at coordinate 8,006,200 of CM060680.1, forward strand.
AATCTCTTGTCTCACGGTTCGATCTTTCCATCTCTCATTTATTTCTTTACTTACATTATTATTGCTATATTGTACATATTTATTGTTGTTTATATTGTGCAAGACTTGAGATCACATATTATCGAATCTAAATTTTTGAAAATAAAGAAAACACTCAAACAATCTTTTATAACAAATTAAAAAGACGTAAAACTATTCAACCCCCCCCCCTTCTAGTTTTCCACAATTGGTATCAGAGCCACGTCTAGCAAGATTTTTAAAATATATTGTATTTTAAAACTTATAATGATCTATGGAATCTGAAAAGTATTTAGAAGGGCAATCAATGCAAAGACCACCACTATTTGAAAGTGATGGATTTTTATATTGGAAGAATAGATTCGAAACTTATGTGAAATCAAAAGATCTTGATCTTTGGCATGTTATTACCTTTGGTGATTTTCCTCCTACTCAACAAAATCCGGAAACTAAAAAGGATGAAATTGTACCTTTTGAAAAACAAAATGATGATTTGAAAAAGAAACTAGCTAAAAATAATGAAGCTAAAATGGTAATTCATATTGCGTTACCACGTAAAGAATATGAAAGAATTTTCATGTGTAAAACCGCCAAAGAAATTTGGGAATCACTACTTATTACTCACCAAGGCAATAGTCAAGTCAAAGATAATAAAATAGATCTTCTTGTACAACAATATGAACAATTTACGATTCCGGAAGAGAAATCAATTGATAATGCTTTTGCTAAATTTAACACTATTATCACAAGTTTAAAAGCACCTGATGAGACATTTTCTAGTAAAAATTGTGTTAGGAAATTTCTTAGGGCATTGCATCCAAAATGGCGAGCTAAGGTCACGGCAATTGAAGAATAAAAGAATTTAATGACGTTATCACTTGATGAACTTATTGGCAACTTGAAGGTCCATGAAGAAATTATAAGAAGAGATTCGGAAACGGTCAAAGTCAAGAAAGAACAAATCAAATCCATTGCTCTAAAAGCCAAAAAGGAACCTAGTGACGATGATGACTCAAGTGACGAGAGTGAAGACGAAGAATATGCAATGGCCGTAAGAGAATTCAAGAACTTCTTCAAGAGATGAGGAAGATTTACTAGATTACCACGAGACGATAGAAAACCGTTCCAAAGAAATAGAAGTGATAACTATGGGAAAAGAAAGTGCTTTAGATGTGGAAGTCCAAATCATCTCATTGGTGAATGTCTAAAGCCGCCAGGTTATGAAAATCAAGGCGCCTTTGTTAGTGGAACATGGAGTGATAGTGAAAAAGAAGAAGTGGAAAAACCAAGGGACGAAAAGTGTTTTGTGGCAAAAGCAACCGACGAAATATGTTTAGGAATTGACTTAGAGCCTGACGAATGGATCAAGGATAGTGGATGTTCGAGGCACATGATGGGGAACCGCAAGCTATTTTCTACGTATAAGGCATACAATGGAGGTAACGTTATTTTCAGTAGTGACTTGCGCGGAAAAATCATTGGCAAAGGTACGATTTCTCAAGACTCACTTACTATTGAAAATGTTGAGCATGTAGATAATTTAACATATAACTTGCTTAGTATAGGCCAAATATGCGATAATAAATGTAGAGTTACCTTTACCGAAGAGGATAGCGAAATAGTTAAGAATGGAAAGATTATAGGTAGAGGAATTAAGAAAGGAGGCATATATGTTATGAAACTAGGAAACAAACCTGAAGATAGGATATGCCTAACAACCCTAGACGAAAACTCCACATTGTGGCATAGGAGATTAAGACATGCAAACATGCAACAAATACAATCTTTGGCCTCTAAAGAACTAGTTAGAAACTTGCCTAACCTAAAATATGACAAGCATTTTTGTGATGCATGTAAAATTGGAAAACAAGTTCATGCTAGTCACAAAGCTAAGAATATAGTATCCACTACTAGGTGCCTAGAATTATTACATATGGATCTTTTTGGTCCATCCGCTGTGCGGAGCTGTGGAGGAAACAAGTATACCCTAGTAATAGTAAATGACTATTCACGATACACGTGGACTAGGTTTTTAAGTGACAAAACCCAAGCATTTGAAAAATTCGAAATATTTAGTAAAATGATTCAAAATAAATTAGGATGCACAATAGTAGCCATTAGGTCAGACCATGGTAGGGAATTTGACAATGAAGTACAATTCGGAAAATATTGTGACTTAAATGGAATATCTCACAATTTCTCCGCTCCTCGTACTCCTCAATCAAATGGCGTAGTCGAAAGAAAAAATAGGTCACTACAAGAAATGAGTAGAACAATGTTAAATGAACAATCCATCCCACAAAAATTTTGGTGTCACGCTGTAGATACATCAACATATATTATTAATAGGGTATTAATTAGGAGAATTCTAGGGAAAACTCCTTATGAGTTACTAAGAGGTAGAAAACCAAACTTGAGCTACTTTAGGGTATTCGGAAGTAAATGTTATATTTTAAACACTAAGGATTACCTCACTAAGTTTGATCCAAAATCATATGAAGGAATATTCTTAGGGTACTCACAAAATAGTAAAGCATATATAATACTTAACAAACACTCTATGAAAGTAGAAGAATCACTAAATGTAACATTTGATGAAACACCACTACCTCCTAAAACATTACCTTTAGAAGATGATGACTTAGTCGAAGATGAAGCTATTAAGTTAGTAAGACAAAACCCATAGGAAATGATAATGAAGACATTGACTTAGGAAATAACGAAATTGTAAATATTAAAGAATCTAGATCACATCCATTAGATAATATAATAGGACATCTTAACCAAAGAACCCTTAGGTCACAAGTCCAAGATAAAAATAACTTCTTTTGTTTCCTCTCAGCAATAGAACCTAAGAATATTAATGAGGCATTAAAAGATGAAAGTTGGGTTGTAGCTATGCAAGAAGAATTAAATCAATTTAAGGCAAATGATGTTTGGGAATTAGTCCTAAATCCAATGAATATGACCATCATAGGAACTAAATGGGTATATAGAAATAAGTTAGATGAAAATGGAATAGTAACTAGGAATAAAGCTAGGTTAGTTGCCCAAGGTTATAATCAACAAGAAGGAATTGATTATGACGAAACTTATGCCCTCGTAGCTAGACTAGAATCTATTAGGATATTACTTGCCTATGCATGCGCCCTAGATTTTAAGTTATTCCAAATGGATATGAAAAGTGCATTCCTTAACGGTTTTATCAATGAGGAGGTTTATGTGGCACAACCTCCAGGATTCATTGACTTCGCAAAACCTGATTATGTTTATAAGTTAAAGAAAGCTTTGTATGGACTCAAACAAGCTCCCAAAGCTTGGTATGATCAATTTAAAGCTTTCCTTATTAAACATGATTATTCCATCGGAATGGTAGATAACACTCTTTTCACTAAAAAGAAAGACCCAAATCTCATCATTGTTCAAATATATTTTGATGACATTATATTTGGATCAACTTGTCAAGACATGTGTGATGAATTTGCCAAAATCATGCATGATGAGTTTGAGATGAGTATGATGGGTGAACTAAACTTCTTCCAAGGATTACAAATAAAATAATTAGAAGATGGAATATTCTTTAACCAATCTAAGTACATTAAGGAAATGCTTAAGAAACTTGGCCTAGAAGACTCAAAACCCATGAAAACTCCCATGTCTACGGAAGTGAAACTCACAAAGGATGATGAAGGCGAGTCCGTAGATAACACCAAGTATAGAGGAATGATAGGTAGTTTACTATACTTGACGACAAGTAGACCCGATATCATGTTTAGTGTCTGCCTTTGTGCCCGTTTTCAAGAGGATCCCAAAACCTCTCACCTAGAAGCGGTTAAGCGTATCTTCCGATACATTAAAGGCACTATACACTTAGGATTATGGTATCCTAAGGGATCCACCATAGAAACCATCGTCTATGTGGATTTGGATCATGCGGGAGACTACGTAGATAGAAAAAGCACTAGCGTTATTTGCACGTTTATGGGATGTTGTCTAACATCTTGGTTTTCGAAGAAGCAAACCGCTCTTGCTATTTCTACTGTTGGGATCATAGTTTTCACTATTTTATCAAGTCTCGGTCATTTGTAATAATGTTAGGTTGCTTAACTATTATTTACTTTCATTTACTAAATGTATTAAGTTTACTAGGCTTAAGTAAAATGATCCATGGGCTTGAAGCCCACACGTTTTCATGTAAGGATGGAGTAGGAGTGTTGCCCTAGCTCCTTTCCTATAAATACTAGCCTTAGGTCTCATGTAAACTTTGTTGGTTATTTGATTTCTTAAGGAAACTCTTGCTCTTACATTTCTCTTTATCATATAATCACCCAATCTCTTCTCTCATCTCATTTCTATCATTTCTATGCTTGTGTTTACATAAAGTGTGACCTAACAAGTGGTATCATTCGCCATATGAAGGTGTAGCTTTTGTTTTTCATTGATTTTGTTTCTTAAACTTGTTTTATATAATCGATTTTTGCTCAAATTTTTATACTTTCTTGCTTGTTTCTTGGTTTTTATCACATATTTGCTTACAAACTTGTGCTACAAATCAAAACAAACAAAAAAGCATAAATTTTTTCTCAAAAAATCGATTAGGGGTTATTGTACTTGTTTTCGAAATTTTTTAAAATTTTTGAAAAGTTATTAAAGTTTTCAACTTTCTTAAAGATCTCTTCATTTTACACATAAAAGTACAAGAATCTTGAAATAAAAACAAGTTTTTGGATTGCTTTCTTTGAAAAACAAAATCTGCCAAGTTATCGAGAACATTCATTGTCCCTATTTCGAGGTCTATTCAAAGTGCTCTACTTCGTCTTCGTTATTGTGGACTCAGTATTTTCTTTCTTATATAAGAAAGTAAAATACTTCGACTTTTGGTAAAGTTTTCGAAATTGTACAATTTCGAAAATTGGATCGTCGCCTTTGTGTTTTTTCGAAAACATCATTTTTTCGAAAATCACACTTATTTCGCAAACTTGGATAAGTTTCGAAATCACAGTTTCTCGAAAATTTCTCAAGTTTCGAAAACCTTCTTGTTTTTGGAGGGAAAATTTGAGTAAAATTTAATTTTTACAGGATACTAAACATTCAATTTTTACGCAAAATTTCAATTTTGGTATAACGTTGAAAATTTTGGCCCAAAATTCAAATTTTTAGGCCAAAATTCAAATTTTTTCGTTGAAATTTGGCGGCAAAATTTTTTTAAACTCAAATTTTTCCGGTGACATTTGAATAGCATTTTACAGTGATTTTCAAATTTTGGAACAGAGAATTTTTCAAATTATTTTTGGAGGGAAAATCTGAAATCACTATTTCGACCTTGAGTGTGACATTTTGGTTTGATTATTTCAATTACGTTGCAACAATCAAGGGGGAGAGAAATGTCATTCACAATGTCTAAAGTACCATCTTCCAACTACCTTCCTCACCAATATTCTCATCAGCAACAACATCATCAACAACAAAGTCACAGCTCCCTCATTCATCAGATTCTGCTCTTTGGAAATGAATCAAGGCCTCCAATGTTGCTACCAGGAACGTATACTGTTTGGAAACGGAGATTTCTACAAGGGCTCACAGATCATCCTGCTGCAGATCTTATGCTTAATTCCATTAGAGAAGGTCCATACAAAATGATAATTCTTGCTGACTCAACAGGGATTATGAGGCTACAAACTACTGCAGACTTGAATGCTACTGAACTCGCTCAGTACGATGCTGACCATCAGGCTGCATGGTTCATAACATTAGCCCTTCCCAATTCAATTTACATGAATATGGACTTTCAAGCCAGTGCTTATGAAATGTGGAAATATCTTGAAGCTTTGCATCGTAAAGAAGAACTTCATCACATCAGAATGAAGCATATTCTTGAATCTTGCTTATGCATGATTCCACTGAAGACCATTCTCCCTGCTCCACCATCTCCAGCTGTTGACCATGGATCATTAATCTACACTCCAAATGGTCTCTTCTTCAATCCTCCGAATGCACCTGAGCCTTTCTTCATTCCTCATCACCATCCTGCTACACTACATAATAATGTGCAATCTCTACTGCAAAATCTAGTGAAGCTTAGTCAAGTATCTACAAAGAAAGGCAAAGGCGTAATGACGGCTAGTCCTGAATGGTTAAACACAATGGAAGATACTGATGATGAAGAAGATCTTATCGAACCAAGCATGGCATTCTTGGCATATACGGAAAATATTGCAGAAGAGGAAGATCAAGATTATGATTCAACCTCACTCTCTGACGATAATTCTGAATACAATGCCACACTTAGTCAAATGGAAGTTGAAGGGGGTAATCTCAATGCAGTTTTGCAAAGTGTCATGGGAGATATTCCATCTGATGATGAATATGCAGATTTGGAAGCCAATACAGCAGATGTCATGTTAATGTCACATCATGATTATGTTCAAGAACCTGCTACTTCTAATATCATGATCCAATATGATTCATCTCCGCAGCAGACTTCAACTCAACTTGTTCCATATGACAACAGTGATGCAGTGTACTATTCAAAAACCAATGAAGATGACGATGAGGATTTCAAAATTCTGAATCAAGAACTCGCACTTATTACTCGTGCCCTCAGCAAAATCTCCAACAAGACAAACAACCGTCTTCATTCTTCTTCTAACATAAGGAATCAAGCTGTTGTGCAAGGTGAAAGAGTTGATAGACAAGGAAGGAATGCTGAAAGGACTATTGGGAATACTGCAGATGTCGTTAATGTAGGCTATGAGGTTAAAATATTGGAAGATAATCCGGGTGTCATGGATGATACTGAACCAGTATACGACATTAATGCTTCTGATGACTCTAAAGACCCATTTGAGAGAAAGATGACTGAAGCTGAGAAAAGAGCCAGCAATTCTACAGAAAATTGCTTAGCTCATTTTGAATCAGTTAAGAATCAATGCAAGATTCTCTCAGATGCATGGTTTCCTACGGGGGGTACCTTTAATGCATTCTTCGGAACTGGAATGGATCGTCTAACCTTCCAAAGGAAACTCCGAGAAAACATTGTTCAAATTGAAAAGCAAATTGAACAGGGAAGCGATTGCATGGCAGGATTTAGAGCGCTCAAGGCTCAGTTCAAAGTGTTCATGGCATTGCATTTTAAAGCTCTCATACACTATAAATATGAAAGCAATGTATGGAGAGAGAACATCACAAGTATGGAGTTTGAAGATTTTAGAGATAAACTTGTTTCACGCCTAAACCGCTTAGAATTTATGCTTAATGAAAGATCACTTCATCTGAGTGCTATCAAAGAACAGAAGATGCATATTCAAGAAGAGCAAGTTCATAAAGTTGATACATTGGAAGATAATTTGGTTGCCATGGAATGCAAAGGGACAGAATCAGAAGTGTAGGATGACAACAGCAGATTGGGGAATGATAAAGATGCAGATTGTGCAGAGATCAGACCCTTCCGTGACTCAGAGCCCAACTTTGACAAAGGACAGATGGATGAGGAAGATGTCATACCCATCTATGACAAAGAACCAAACTTTGACAAGGAGCAAATGGCTGAGGTACAATCTACTGTTGATCGTATTATGCCTGCAAATGAGAAACAACAATCTGAGCAACCTAACTTCAGTAATGTAGGAGAGGTTGACCAGGATGTTGTACAATATCTTGACAAACGTTCTGAGTCTGAGTCTTTACATGATAATCTAATGATTGAAACATCAAATCAAACTCTTGAGTCTGAAAACCTTCTTCTCAAAAAGACCATTGCCCAGTGTCATAAAAAATTTTCAAAACTAGAGGCACATTGCATCTCACTTGAACTTCAAATGCAAAACAAATCTCTAAATTCGGGCAACAATGGTCAATTTTTGAATGAACAAAGAAAACGTGTGGATACATTAGTTAAAGAAAATGAGCTTTTAAAAGGTCAAATTCAAGAAAAGGTGTTTGCACATGCTGCATTACAAAACAAATTAAGAAGACTGACTGGCCAGAGTGTGGATACTAAGTTTGCAAAACCATCAATCTTAGGGAAACCGCCTTCTCAAACAATCAGAAAACAAGCAGTGGTTAGACAACCTACTGCATTTAAATCTGAACGATCTAAATTTTCAAAACCTCGGTTTGCCTCCCAAGTTGTTGAGAAAAACAATTTGACAAAACCAGTCACTCGACATTCTAGGATTAGTTCTACCACAGTGTCTAAAACAAGCATTAAAAGTAAAGATTCTTATGGAAAATATGACATGTGCAAGAACTATGATCTAGAAAAGGCTAGAAAAAAGGCGCTACTTCAAAAGGATGGAATTCTAGGTTCAAAACCTCGTGTGATGCCTTCCACTGTAGTGCAAAATACTGCTAGTAGTAGCACACCAAAACCTAGGAGTTCTCAACAAACTAATAGGAATTGGCTAGCATCTAAGAGTAGTTGCGTAAATAATCATGTTGTTTGTGCTTTAAAATATCTTCAAAAAGGAAATTCACTTGAAAAGGCTCAATCGACTAAGACAAACAAACCCATTGAACCAAAAGTCATAAGTCAGAAACCTAAGAAGTGGATCAACATAGGACGTAGGTTTTCTCTAAGAAGTGATGCTCCCACATTTCATTCAACTGCATCTAAAAGGAAAACATCTCCTAGATCTAACACTAGGTGGGTACCCACGGGTAGAATTTCCAAATCAATTGGTCTTAGGTGGATTCCTACAAGAAAGATTTTAGACATTTGCACCAAAACTAATGTGATCTCCACAACTTCTACCTCTGAGACTAGAATGAAAACCATCGGTATTGTGTGTTCGAGTGTCAAGAAGATAATTGACACTACATCTTTATGCTTCTAACATCTGGAACCCAGTTACTCTTGGGGTTCCTTGTTCTCTGTTTTCTTGTCTCTTCTTTCTTTCTATGCAGATTCAACAGGTATGGCTTCAGAACAAATCAGTATTCGGACCGAGCTTAATCATTGGCTTCTGAGCACAACAGCTTAGGACCCGTAATCAACTGTTTAAAAGTACTTCATCATTGGCTTCTGAGCACAATAGCTTAGGACCCGTAATCAACCGTTTAAAAGTACTTCATCATTGGCTTCTGAGCACAACAGCTTAGGACCCGCATCCAACCGTCTAAACTTTCCGAAATTTTTGGCTGAACCATTGTCTCTCTCCCGTAGAGAAGTGGAAACCTCGTTTGCTCCATTGTTTGATGATACGATTGAAAACCGTCCTTCTGAGGCCTCAACAATTTCCGCTGCACATCTTGATCACCATCAAGTACCTGACACACCTCAACAAACAACAACAACTGTTGATAAAGACGGTCCTCCAATTGCATCTCCAACAACAGTAGGACAAACCGCTTCCAACTCCAGACAATCAGCTGAAGATCCATTACAACAATCAGTACCACAACCTGCAGATTATGATGGAAATGCTTTCTCCAATCCATTTGCAACGACTCCAACCGTTCCTGATATAATAGAGTCGTCTTCTCGCAATTTGGATCCGTCTAATATGCATACGTTCTATCAACATCACCCTTCGACACATCATTGGAATTAAATGGATTTGGAAAAACAAGCTGGACGCAGAAGGCACAGTGATTCGCAACAAATCTTGTTCAGTTACAAAGGGATACAGTCAATGAAGCAGGATTATACATCACTGTCATCAACAAAAGCTTAGTATGTAGCCATGTCTGCTTTCTATGCTCACGTCATTTGGATGAGAACTTAGCTCACGGACTACGGCTATGTATTTGACTAAATCTCAATGTACTGCGACTCAAAGTGTGCTTTTGCAATCTCGTGCAACACCTTTCATCATTCCAAGGCCATACAAATTGCTCTCCGCTACCATTTCATAAAGGAGCATGTTGAGAAGGGTACAATTGAATTAGAGTTTGTGGTAACTGAATACCAATTGGCGGACTTGTTTACAAAGACATTACCTCCATCAAGGTTTGTTGATCTAGTTCACCATATTGGTATGCGGTGTTTGACTCCATATGATTTGCAAAACTTTCTTAAAAAACTAAGAGAGTCAAACATCAAACTCTTTTTGTAAATATTCTATCATAATGAAAATACAAAAAACTGCGAAAAGAATCTTCTTTCTTTGTGTACAAACTTCTAATCTTCAAAACTATGTTCCTACATTAAAACATATTTTGCTTTACATTGTCAAAATGGAACATGTTTTGAGGGGGAGAAATTTTTTCACAAAATCATGAAGTTTGCACACCTAATCATTATTCTTCAAGGATAAAATGTTTCTTCATCATTCGGCAAAGGTTCTATGATCTCTCGAATTAAAATGTGCAAAAATGTTTCACAAAATAAATGCTAATTCGAGGGGGAGAAAAGAAATTTTTCGGCAAGGATTCCAATTTAACCATGTTTAGACTTCAAATGGAAAAGTAGTTAACCTTTAATGAGTAAAGTTCACAAAAGTCTTAAACTTAGGTAAAAGGACATTGCATGAAAAAAAAAAAAAAAAAAAAAAAAAACAGGCTCGCATCAATGTTTTCACAAATATTCTCATAAGTTTCACACATAATCAGACTAACAATTTTTTATCCTCGATTTGTTTTCGATTGTGAGTTTCTAATTTCTTCATTGTTGTTATCTAATCGTTCCCTAAATTTTTCAAATGTTTTCAACAGTCAAAAAAGGCATAATCAGAAACTAGGGTTCAAGTAATTATCGATCGGGGCATTTTCTTTTATGTGTTTAGTCTAATTAATCATTTCATATAACCCTAGAGAACACTAAAGAATGCTCGATTGGTGTGTTTGCATGATTAGATACAACATAGGTTTGAAATCAAGTGATTTAGGGTTTCAGATGTCGATGTCTTTGCTGCTACTACTAGGGCGTTTGTTTCTACAATATTCTTGCATTTTGATGATAACATGCATGCAAAGTCTCAAATCATAACTCTAAACCATGATAATAATTGGGAAATTTCGAGTGAAAGAATGAATTAATCTGTGATCTTATGCGTAAATTTGAGAATTCTGAGCATTTTTCAAAGATTTGGAATGAGTTTTTGGTTCATCCACATACTTGTTTATGCCTGATGCATTTTCTCTGTGTGCAAGTACATGTCATTCCATTGAAAGTCAAAACTTCAACAATTGTCAAAATGTTTCTCACGGAACATACTTTGAGGGCAAAGGGTTAAATGTGTTAAAAGGCTAAAACTAGTAAAAGGATTCAAAATGGTGAGAAACAAATTTTTTCCAAAACTCTACACTCTCGTTTTACTCCGGTAAAGCAAGTGTGAAGACCAAAGCAAACTTGTTCTAAACTTTTCAAATTTTCAAAATCTGGAATGCTTTGGCTACGATAAAAGAATGACTCTGATTTGGGCATCCCTAATACCGGAAGTTTTCCATTCATCACAGAAACAAATCTTCAAAAAGAACCCATGAGGTTCAACTTTAGATGGAAATCTTTTTCAGATTTTAAAACTCAAAAGAGAGACTCCGGGTCTCAAACAACTTTTCAACAGTAAAAGAGTTTTGAATTTCAAGCATTCTTTGTTGTATAATACTTGATTGTGTTTTCTAAAACCTTGAGCAGAGTCGTCTCACGAATTTTCAAAAAGTATTTTATAATACGATTCAAAATTCTGCTCAAGAAGACTTTCTCTCGAATAACATTCATTATTTGAGGGGGAGTATTTTGCTTAAAGAAAACTAATTTTGTATTAAAACTACGACTTGTGCACTCATTTCAGTGTACAATTTGGTTTTCAAAGAAAGGAAAGTGCCTTGCTAAACCATTTCTTAAAAACAAAACGTGCACTTTTCCTTGAAAACAAGAAGTTCTCATGCAAAGCTTATCTTAAACTCTCTTAATCTTGAGCAAAATTTATTCAAATTTTTTTCAAAAGGTTTTTCAAAACTTTTCAAAATTTTACTCAAGATTTTTCAAATCTTTACTCCCCAATTCGATCCACAGTTAAAAAAAAAATGTCAAAACACATGCTCGTTTTGAGGGGGAGTAGTTTGAAATCAAAATGCTTTGTCAAAATCATGTTTTTTATGGTTTGTGCACACATAACAGTGTACAACCCGTGCTTGTATTGAAAGGACCCTGAGGTACGCTTCAGTGCCTCAATCCTTACATAAGGAGCGAAGGCTTCTTACTTTTGAGTAGAATTAATCAAACATTTTCTGATTTTCATAATTCTGCTCAAAAGACAAGTATTTCACCTCAATGAGTATTCACTTGTTGAGGGGGAGCACTTGAAAAATTCATCGTTTGAAAACCAAAAGTTCTTGTTGATATCTCCCCATAAGACTCAAAAAGCATATTTTAATCAAAAGTTTATCAAAAACAACATCTCATATGCTATTTTTGAGGGGGAGAAAAGTGAAAGTGATTAAAATATGAAAGTTAAATGTTGCTTAAATGTCAAACCTCATGCGAGCTAGACTCAGATTCACCCAGGAATTGACGGAACATAAAGTTAGTAAATTCGAAAAGACTTTTCCTCGACGGGTAATAACATCAAGTTAGTTACTAGAGCTAGTTGTCACCTAAAAGCTGACAATGGAACTCTTTAACTAGCCACGTAAGCGTGTCTCGAAAAGGATTTGTCTTAGTAGAAATGTACCGTCTCGAGAAACTTTCTGTGGACTTGACCAGGCCGGGTAATAACTTCAAGCTAGTCCAACTAGTGATGTAAGCGTGTCTCGAATCGGTCCTGTTCACTGAAAGTGGATCAATTCAAAAAGTGCTTGCTCCTCCCGCATGTGCAAATTTATTAAATACTTATGAGCACATGTGAAGGGGGAGCCCTTCATAAGTAAAACATAAAACTCTCGAAGTGTTAAACAAAATGTTTGACAAACACAAACACTTTGAGAGATTTTCAAAGGTTTCAATGGCAATTATAGGATAGTCATGGAGTTATAAGGTAACTAAGGTTAGGAAATAACCGTCCTATGATCCGCCTAAGCCGGAGGGATCTACCCAAGGACATCACCAATAGTTAGAACTAGAAGTCCTTAGGTATGATACGGAAAAAAAAAGGAGTAAAGAATGAAAGGAGAAAGAAGGGGTTGAAGAATTAAAAAGAAAAGTAAAGAAAAGGGTGAAAAGAAATAGCCCTCCATATGTTCAACCTTAGGGCAGACACCGGGTTCAATTCATATGCTACTGGCTGTTGCAAAGACAACACCGGTATTGAAGATTAAGTCGTCATGGACCCAGTGACGCAATGCACTAAACCTTCTAGCCACTCAAGTTCTCTTAAAAGAGCTTGTTTCATTCTCACGGGGAACCAGTGTAATCTATCGACTTATCTCTTAGAGATAGTTGATATTGAAGCAGGAGACCCCTCCCTAGTCTCCGTATAGGAAACCTAAATGAGCACTTATCGAGTCTAGAGCCATGAGATACATCAAAGATCTCTTAGGAACACTTAGCATTTCTACAACTGGTGTTCTACATCAATGGGCACCAGCTGTAAATTATCGAGTCCTTCGCAGATCTTAGCAATCTGCCTAGAACGTTTATGAGAGAATTGCATAAGTATTTCTCAATGATTGAACGGAAACTCCTGTCAGGGTCATCATCTAACAGCCTTGACAGGTCACTTCGGTAACTCCTCGTGAGTTACGCTTAGTGTTTGCGGTGGTTTCTAACGGTCTACAGTCGTGGAGTGATCCCCAGCGACTCACCCAGTCATTGAGCTACCTAGTAGGTCTCGTAAGCTCCTTCGGGAGTATCTGATATGGGAACGGCCTTGATAAGGGTTAGAAGGAGTCTTCACACTAAGTTGTTGATGATCTCTAATATCTTATCTGTAAGTACCGGTTGTTTATTGCTAACTGTTTACTTTCAGGGACATATCATCTCCATGGAGACTGATTCCGCATGCTCATACATACATCTTGAAGTCAACAAAAGCTCCCTCAAAGATCTAAGCAACACAATGTTCAAAATCAAATTCTACGCCAAAAAGAAGAATTTACAAAGTTTAAGGACTAAAGATCTATGTGAATGCAAGGGAATGACGTGCATGTGAATGTCTAAGTTCAAAGGTGTATGAGCATGTTGGAATGGACGACGACCACCACAGACACAGAAGTGACGCATGGCAGATAACTTCATAAGATGATCACTACCACATCTATTACGAACAATGAACAATGAAGCAAAAGAACACCCACTCTCTTTTGAAGACGTCTTAAGTTATACGAGTCAAAAGTCAAAGACAAAGAAGAAGACGTCAAGCAACCGTGATGACCGACCCTTAGGGGGAGATTGTTGGGAACATACTTTTATATTTATTCAAGTCTTGGTCATTACATTTTGTAATAAGATGATCACAACTACATCAACTAAGAACAAAGAACGATGAATGATTTAGAAGACGTCTAGAGCTTTGAAAGTCAAAGATCAAGACGAAGACGTCAAGCAACCTTGATGACCGACCCTTAGGGATGTTGTCTAACATCTTGGTTTTCGAAGAAGCAAACCGCTCTTGCTATTTCTACTGTTGGGATCATAGTTTTCACTATTTTATCAAGTCTCGGTCATTTGTAATAATGTTAGGTTGCTTAACTATTATTTACTTTCATTTACTAAATGTATTAAGTTTACTAGGCTTAAGTAAAATGATCCATGGGCTTGAAGCCCACACGTTTTCATGTAAGGATGGAGTAGGAGTGTTGCCCTAGCTCCTTTCCTATAAATACTAGCCTTAGGTCTCATGTAAACTTGGTTGGTTATTTGATTTCTTAAGGAAACTCTTGCTCTTACATTTCTCTTTATCATATAATCACCCAATCTCTTCTCTCATCTCATTTCTATCATTTCTATGCTTGTGTTTACATAAAGTGTGACCTGACATCTACCACCGAAGCCGAATATGTAAGCGCTGGAAAGGCATGTCAACAAGCACTATGGATGAGACAAGCTCTTATAGACTATGACATTAGGTTAGAAAATGTTGCCATTATGTGCGATAACAAAGGTGCGATAGATTTAAGTAAAAATCCGGTGAAACACTCTAGGACTAAACATATAGAAATATGCCACCACTTCCTTAGGGATAATGTACAAAAAGGAAACATATCTATAGAAAAAGTTGCATCGGAAGATAACATTGCGGATATATTCACTAAACCCCTTAAGCGTGAATTATTCAATCACTTGCGTTTAGGATTAGGAATGATGGAACAACTTGACTAAATTCTATTGCATTTAGACAAATTGTTTTTCTCTTGCATAAAATTTAATTTTCTTCCACTTCTCCATTTCTGAGTCTAAGAATCTATTTCGCACAAAATTAAAGATTGGGAAACATCATATTTATTGCATATACTCTCTTGTAAAACCCAATAAAAGTTTCTTCAATACTATTTTCACATCTAGGAATTACATGAACATCATTTTCTTTGCATTGTTGACAAATGCTAAAAACCTTTTTCCTAAATCATGCATAAACTCTCACATAAATTGTCAAAGTATATAATCTAATATATATATATATATATATATATATATATATATATATATATATATATATCATTGACATTCATGAATCAAGCAAAAATCGAATCAAGGAGATTTTGGATTGTTTCTTAGGAAACTTATTTTTCTTTGCATTTAGGAGTCGAAACAATCACAACTCCACATTTGTTGCATATAGGCACACACTAGGACAAAATCACTCATAATGTTGTAATCTTGTTTCATCACTAGTTTTTGACTCACTAGTTACTTTTGCCTTTGATCTAAGATAGTTGCCCTAGGAAGATTGAGTGCCCTTGCCTTTGCTTGTCTCCTCTAGCTTATTATTAATTGCTTGTTTGCTCTCTTACTTAAGTGTTTTTGCATGCATGCTATATTATGATTAGATTAGATGCTATATTGCCTCAAGGAATTGAACTTGCTTAAATCCAAATCCAAAGACACAACCTTTCTGCAAATTTTCTGCCAAAAACCCAAATCTGGCAATCTGGAAATCACCAGATGGGCGGCCCCCTTAATTATGTAAGGCGGCCCCCTTAATCATTAAGGGTACCGCCCCCTAATTAAGGGGACCGGCCATCTGATGGTCGGATTTACAGAATCTTTTCTGCTTTTTAGACCATTTCAACCTACATTTCCCATTTTTCACCAACACATTTTGTCCTAATTTCCCAAACAAACTTTATCCATCCATAAACACACAAATCTTACACTATAAATATCCCCAATCTTCAAAACTCTTCATTCATTCCATCATGACCTCTCCAAACAAACCAAAACCAAAAGCCTCAAGGCTAGCAAGGATGACGGAAAAACCCGTTTGGCGAAGAAAAAGCCCTCGAAACAAATCCATCATTACCAATGAAGTTGGAAATCACTCAACACCTCCAACCACTTACTTCCCAAACTTTACACCAAACCCACAAGGACATTCATTTGATCGTCTTTACAAACCATACAACATTGGCCAAATATCTTCTTTCATGCCAAACTACACATCTCAACCTCCAACCACTTACAATGATCCATACAAGTTTGATCAACAACCAAACTATAATTCCAACTACACAAACCCAATTCATCCATATCAACACAATGATTCTCTCCACATTGCCGCAGAAAAACAAAAGTTCCGTGATGAAATAAACCAAATCCATGATCTTAGTGATCTCCTTGCTATGCATCTTGCACAACGCAACAAAGGGCAACCTCCATCATCACCCTATGCAAATTTCCTACCCCACTCTCTCAACTTTGATTAAGTTACAAACCATACTCACTTTGGCCCTTGTTGCATCATCCTTCAAAAATAAATCCTCTACTTGAGTGAAGATATTTCTTGGATTGAATATCTTCTCACATGTCCTCACCCTATACCACCCTTTACTCGATACAACATAGTGAGATCCACCTCTTCCGCTCCATACCTCACTCCATATCCCTCTCCATCTAACAACTAAGCTCTATGCTTATGTTCCCTTAAAGCAAATAAAACACTCAACCATGGGTTGCAAGCAAGTCCAAGTGCTCTCTTAGGCAATATAGGACTATGTTTTTTCTTTCGTTTTATTGTAATCAATATGCTTTTAGCATATTGAATGTTGTAATGATGATCATTTCTATGATTGTCTCATATATGCTTGAATGAATCTATTTTTATTTGCATAATTGTTGCTTTGCATATATATGTCTTGTTCTCCTCACATATTTTTTGTAGCCAAGCTTTCCATAGCTCGTTTCCTTGGTGCTCTCAAATGAGGGGGAGCATACATCAAGGAGGAGCTTTCTACCCGTTTAACTTCTTCTATGAAGCTTACTCAGTTTAAACTTTTTGATTTTACAAAAAGGGGGAGAAGAGAGTATTAAACTCCTAAATACTTGTCTAATAATAAATTTTAGACCTAATGAGTTTACGGTTTTGTAATAATAAAAAAGGGGGAGATTGTTGACATAAATAATGCCTAAACACATTATTAACATATTATCAATATCTCTATGTTTTGATTATTACAAAACATAAACCCATTGAACTAAAATTTATGACATAAACAAGTATTTAGTGATTAAAGGAAAATTTATGATCGAAGGAAAATTTTTCTAAATCACTAGAACTTATATAAAATGTCATTAACACTTAATATCTTTTTATAAAACATTTTTGGAATTAAAAGAATATGTTTAAATCACTAAAAATATATGATTTCAAATTTCCAACCAAAAATGGAAAATTTTATCCAGAAAAACCTTCCCCACAAAAGGTCAAAAAAAACTCCAACGTTCAGGAGGGCGGCCCTTAATTATACTAGGCGGCTCCCTTAATCATTAAGGGGACCGCCCCCTGATTAAAGGGACCGGCCACGCTCCAGAACAGTATTTTTGCTTCCACAGATTTTTCTCACCTTTTGCACTCCTAAACTTTCTGTTCTAGATCTCCATTTCTATTCTCTTAATCCTTGATCATACATACATAAATCTATGTTTCAAAGTGATCCAAACATCATCCTCTCAAGTGCAATAGAGGAATACTTCTATCCTACAAGACAAGAAGTATTACAACTTGTTGTGACCTCCACATCCAAGTTGTTAGAGCATCATCAATTGTATCTATCTCTTTGTGTAATTAGTTGTGAATATTTGATAGTAGATAGTTTAGCTAGGTATATAGATAGTGTTATTGGTTATTAGTTTGTTGTGAAGGAGAAGAGTTAGGAAGTAGATTGTAGTGAAGAAGAAGAGTTAGGAAGTAGATTGTAGTGAAGAAGATAGGTGTGAAGTAGATAGTTGTGAAGTAGAAAGTAGTGAAGAAGATTGGTGTGAAGTAGATAGGTGTGAAGTAGAAAGTTGTGAAGTCGATTGGTGTGAAGATTGATTGGCGTGAAGAGGTTGTGTAGAAGTTGTGATTAAGTTGTGACGAAGTTGTGGTGTGTACATTGGTGTGTAAGGTTTTCTCCGCCATTAGGGAGCTTGTTGACATAGTGAAGAAAATTCTCGAGTTAGGTGCTCGGGGAGTGGAGTAGGGCAAGGAAGGTGTCCTTGTAGCCGAACCACTATAAATCTCTTGTCTCACGGTTCGATCTTTCCATCTCTCATTTATTTCTTTACTTACATTATTATTGCTATCTCGTACATATTTATTGTTGTTTATATTGCACAAGACTTGAGATCACATATTATCGAATCTAAATTTTTGAAAATAAAGAAAACACTCAAACAATCTTTTATAACAAATTAAAAACACGTAAAACTATTCAACCCCCTTCTAGTTTTCCACATTTTTATTTCATATGGGACACCCATTTACAAAATGCAAAAACCATATTAATAAACTTATTAATAACTCCTTAATTGGTAGACTTAATTTGGTTGTGGTCGAACACCCGATCAGTGGGGACAATTATTATTTTTTTTTTTTGTTGCTATTGTGTTTTCATTATATGATTTTCAAAAGATTAAAAAGATCTAACAAGCTTAAATTGGTGACTTCTTTTTGGTCATTCCCTTTTTCACTCAAATACTATCTCAGGTCATTCCATAAAGTGATAAACAATTTAACTATCAAAGAACCTTGTTTGTGAATAATGCGTAAACTACAAAACCATCTCTTTTAAAGAAAATGTTTGCTGAAAAAAAATTTTGATAAAAAGTGTCGCAAAGAACATTCGTTCAAGAATGTAACGTGTTAAGCATTTGACATATATATACAAGTGATAGTACTTGCCTTTTTTTTTATGAGATTGATCTTTGTCAAATTTAACAAACATGAATAACTTCCGTATTATTGACTGTTGATATATATATATTTACTAGAAAAATACATTAACTTGTTTTATACAACTTAGTAGGATTCTTATGTTTTGAGTTTAAATTGTTGAAAGTTGAAATGTGTTCTAGTTAAGTGGGCTGGTCCAAAAATTGTCACCACTAAACTTGTCATAACTTAATGGTGATTTATTTTGAACTTGAAATTTTGCTTGTGTTGGATTGTGCAAGCCAAGCCCAACAGGTCCAGCCTTGGAAGTGTTGGCATTGCTTAATTTGTATTCTGCTCATTCCCCGCTTATTTCGACGTACTCGATCTCGACTTAACTTCTCGATATGTTTAAAGCCTACATAACTCGTCATATATATACGGATTACTAAAACACAACTTGTCTTGAAACTTAATATTTTCTCATTATTAAAACTATAAGTTTAAATTATAAATATCTTCGTTAACTTAAACTTATAAATATACTACTAGTTAAGGACATTTTTATATCTTCCGACCACGCCTATTATTCACGATACTTTACTTATGACTATTTTCCGTACCTTGTCTATCGGATACTTTTGTAACGATCATTTATACTTTATACTCATATATATACTCATGCACTTCCAAGAGCCAATACCTTCAACATTTTCAAAATTATTCAAAGTTAAATGTTGCCACACAAGCAACAACAACACAAACGCTTAAAAACTTTTAAACTTATCTAAACTCCATCGAGTCTTAAACCTGAAACTGTGAACTAAACTTGCCATACTAATCTAGATCGCGTGTCGGTGTCGCTCACTATCACTACTCGATACTTTTCACTATCAGGCTGCTTTTTGCCGAGGTGAGTTCATAACCCCTACCTTTTTGCTTTCAAACTATTTTGGGGGAGAATACATGCTCATTTTTAACTAAACTCAACGCTTGTTTTATTTGAATGCGCGATTGTTTACTCAAACATTACTGTTTTGTTGAAATACTTGATTGATTTTTCAAATGCATTTATGTGTATATTGATTGCATACTTGATTGTTTTCTCATGGACACAAGTGTTTTATAAACATGGACACAAGTGCTTAAATCATATATGTGAGTTTATAGCCCCACTTTACTTATACTTGTTTTACAAACCTTGGGGTGAGAAACATGCAAAACATTTTTATGGACCAACACTATTCTAAAAACTATTACGTGGAGAGCCTAAGCCCTCGTATCCCACATTGCCCGAACTCATGAACCGTTAATTCCTGCTGGGAAGCGCGAATGTTATAAATAGATCTATTGAGGTTGACTCCTCCGTCCGGGTTGGTAGCGCCAACTAGACCAGTTTTGGATTTACGGACGTATACCATGTCGGAATTCAACTGTAACTGGATAACACTTGCTAAGGGCACATAACTATTGTATGCTTTCACGCATGCTAAACTGTTGTAGCTTAGGTTGCATGAACTTAGTGCTAGCGTAATAGACTTTTACTTTTATTTGACATTATATTCGTTGTAATGATCACATACTTTGCCTATGGTCCAACTTTATGCTTAATACTTATGGTCTAATTTAATGATATTTTTCATGACGCTGTGAGTAAAGCAGTAGTCACTAAAACTGAACTCGATTTGTATGTTAAAGGTTATTCACACTCGAAAACCTTGTGGTCCACATTACTACATTTACTTGAAAGTAAACTATATTTTCATGACATTGTGAGCGAAACAATGGTTACAAAACTTTTATCGAACTCACATTTCTTTTATACTAAATTGTTATTTGTATAAACCTATGAACTCACCAACCCCGTGTTGACACATTTTAGCATGTATTTTCAGGTTTAAGAGGTTAGCTAACTGTTGAAGGCTTTTGGCATTGCATGGCATGGTCATAGATGACTCTGATATAATTGGGACCGCTTAAACTCTTTTATGGACCTATATTTTCCGCACTATTTCCAAATTATGTAAACTAAATGTTTCGACTATGAAATTTATTCTTAACGGTTGAGTTAAAACCGTTCTTTGTTCCTTGTGTTGTGATACCAATTTAGTAGCACTCCAGTGACATATTCTTCCGCTGCGACACAATTTTGGGGGTGTTACAAACTTAACTCTAAGGCTAGGCACAACAATAAGGGTCAAAATCCCCCTTATTTTCTCTACCACGTCAGCTTTCTGTCTCCAGCGACCTGCAGGCGATTCAGTGCCACAATAAGGGCGACCAAGTTCAAAATAAAAAAAAAAAAAAAAAAAAAAAAAAACCATTTTTAACACAAACTAAAATTTTCATTCATAAATTAAAACGTTACATATTAATTCAACTAAAATAAAAACATTACAACATTTATTAAAACATAACAACATAAAAACTAATCTTCAAGGTTGTATTGTTCCTTGATCGCTTCTTTAAGTTCTTGCATTTTTTGTCGTTTAAATGCGGGCAAAGATGGGTCGATTGATTTGAAATAGAAGATGATGTCTTTTTGATATTTTTTTTGTCGCTCAAATTCAAGCCTTTCTGCTTCCATTGCCAATCTTTTATCTTCTTACTCCGCTTTCTTTTGCTGCAGCGCCAACTCCTTATCCCTTTGCTCCAGTTCTTTTTCCTTTAATTTGTAGTATCCATCTGCAAGCTCCTGCTTCTTACCCCATGCCTTTGACGTAATGGCTTGCCATTTTTCGGCTACCCCATCCAAACTAAACCCCAACGATTTCTTTTTAGTAGCCTTATTTTTCTTAGCTGCGTCACGCCCAACCGGTCACTCATTTCGAGGCTCTTCATTACCAGGCACATCCGAGCCCGTGTCAGAAGTCCTTGGTTTTTTTCGAGCCGCATTTTGGTTTAAAAAACCGGCATCTTATTTTTCTTCCAAATCTGATGGTCCCTCAAAATCTCTCAACAATGATCCAAATGAAACGTGTGCTTCATCATTATTGCATATTCGTCACACGCTCTTTGGTAAATAGTGAGATCATTCGCACCACTTCCATAATTCTCATAACAATTGTCGTAAATGGCACAAAATGCACCAACTCTAGGACGAATCCTATTTTTCCACTTGCTAGTAATTGAGTTGTACGATCTCCCTTCACTGACCTCCTTTTCAAAGTATGCAATCACTTTTGCCCAAAATCCTTTAGAATTTTGGTTGTTTCCAACTGCTCTATCCTCCGACGAATCACACCAAGCCATGCACAACGCGACCTCTTCTTGTTTTGACCAATTCGAGCTGTCTTTGTCAACCTCTTTCTCAACGTCTTTCTCAACCGCCTTCTTCTTAGCCTTTGTAGCACGCTTCTTTGGTTTGACCGGTGACATCTCTTCAGAAATAGTGTTGTCGTCATCAACACCAACAAGATCATCATTTGGAATGGAATCATAATACGATCCATGACCCGAACCTTGATAACCCGGTGATATTTGTTGACACGGATAACCCGAACCGGTTCCAACAAAGAAAGCCGGATTGTTTTCTAATTGTTTCACAAAATCAACCGCATCAAGATTGATGTAGTTAACCAGAGAATAATTTTGATAATTAGAGTATAAAGACATTGATGAGTCCATTGTTGGATGATAGCCCGATTCAGGGGAGCCATACATAGATTGTTGGCTTCGACGAGAGTGGCTTTGCTGTGGTTGTTGGAAGTTTTGTTGTGGTTGTTGGATGTTTTGATACGGTGAAATGAACGGACAATTTAAATTAAGATTCATAGCAAATGGATTGAATGTTTGTTGTTGTGGAGGTCGTTGAGATTCGTAATCAAGAGAACGAGGTCGAAAATTGATGCTTGGTGACACACCGGTTAACCGGAAAGTCGAATCCGGTGATACTTGCGGGATGTTTTGTGGTACTCGGGATTTTCGGCCTTTTTGTTGTGGTGTTTTCTTAGAAATTTTTAATAGAGATAGTGTGAATTGAAGTGTTGTTATGTTGGGTATTTATAAGAATTTTTTTTTAGCCGAACGTTGCATAGTTCCAAACGGTAAATTTTTTTTTTACTTTTGTTGGTTTCTATTTCAAACGGTCAAAAACACATTTAATTCTTGTTCAACGGATCGAAAATACAAAGTTTTGTAGTTTCAAAATCAGTCGAGCTTAAGACCGAATTCATTTGTGTTTTGGGTTTTTCTCGGTTGCGACCGATTGCTTACAACAAGGACGACCGATTCCTTTAAGAACTCACAAGATTTGATTATTGTGGCTAGCCTAATAACACATGTTCAAGTACTAATATATTGTTACTTTAAGAACTCACAAGAAAATACTGGTTTAAAAGGTTTTGGACCCCTTACAGTGAGCTTGAGATTTGATCAAGCAAGAGGAGAAACAAGAAGCACTTTTCAACCCAAGTATTAAAATGTAAAACCTCTAGCTTCCTAAGTTACTAATTACCCAAGATGTTCCAACCTTAACCAATTCTCTAATTGTCAATTTTCTTAGTAAAAATGAGTTTGCAACTTGAAAGGAGAATGAAAAAGTGTATGTGATATGGGTGCCAATCACATTTTGTTTCATGTATAATGGATAAAAGGATGCATGTCTCTTTTCAAGTTACTATCCATATTTTATACTTCAAAGTAACTTTAGTTATACATTCAAGGTAGGCATGTGCATGTGAAGCAAATGTGTATTTTCTGTTCGAATTATTGGCAGAAAAAGAAAAGGCCTTTGGCCCAAGTTACTAGTAGATATAGCAAAGTAAGCCTCATGCATGTTATTACCCAAACATTAAGTGGTAAAGCTATTTTATTTATTTATTCAAGATGTACATGTGACTTGATAGGTTGGGATTAGGTGGCAAAATAAGATTTTAAAGGGGATGATTATTTCAAAATTTCGTTATGTAATTCGTGTCTCGTTTGAGCTTAAATGTGAGTTACGGTGTCCCGGTTTGACGTTTTTAGTAAAAATACGTAATATACGTTTTGAGTGTGTTCTTATAAAAGTAAAATAAACATATTATTTTTTACTCAGAAAAATATTTATTCGAGATTAACATCTCATTTTCAAATCAAATGAGTTTCGAAAAGCTTGAAATGCATAATAGATAATAATAAATGAAATTTATTATTAAAATGGGTTTGGAAAATTACTGCTTGTTACAAATAGTTTTGAGTTTTTATGAACAAGTATTGCCCTAAAAATGCCCGTTGTTACGATTGATGATTCAATATCATTTTAAGAATAAAGTAATAAAGTTTTATTCTTGACATTATCCTATCAAAAGTCTTCGGTAGCTCCATTTGACACACAAAGAAGCGGAGAAGCGGGTCAGTGCGAGTCATATTAAAAACCTTCTTCTTTAGGGATTAACCCTCCTTATACCTCTGTTATAGTTTGTCACAATGGGTGAGCAGATGTGACTAATAATACAAACTATAGCAACAAGGATTTATTTAACGCATTAAGGCATGTAAAGTCAATCCCTTAATATCACATAAGATATCGCAAGAATAATAATTAATAATAAATCAAAATTTACCAATATTTTTTTGTTTTCAGTGGTTGTTTGATGAGGCGAAAAATGAACCACTTTTAGGGGGTCATTTAAGCCCGGAATTGAATTTATTCGATCAAATATTGCCCTAAATCGTTCCTTTTGTGATTTTAGGTACTTTGGGAGAGAAATCTGGAAAAGGAAGCAATTCGGACGTTTTTGGAGCATAAAAGTGAAGAAAACGCCAAAGTCTTAATTTTCCTTGCTGAGAACAGTAGGTGACGGCGTCAAGAAGAACATTTTGATGGTGTCAAGAGTAATTTTCATGACGACCCAGTACAGAAATGAAGGCGTCACAAGGAAGAGCGTCAAGAGTAAAATACGTGCCGGCCTGGAAAAAGTTATAACGTGACGGCGTCAGAAGTAGATCAAGGCAGTCCGAGAAGTATTTTGGCGGCGAGATGACGGCGTCACCAATTTGGTCTTGACGTCGTCAGCCTCAATTTCCTATATATAGTTTTCTAATTTTCATTCATAAAAGAGGAGAAGTTTTGGAGAAACCCTAAGGCCGAACTTAGTACGAATTTTACAGGTTTTTCAAGGGTTTTCAGCCCTTGAACCCTTTCATGTGTAATTGAGATAAGTATTACTTTAATTCAATCAATATGTCTATGTGTTGGTTGTCTATATCTTGTTCTTGTCTTAATTCCATCATGCTAGGCTAGATCTATCTTGTGTTTGCTTAGATCTAATGAAACCTAGATGTTGATTATGTGTCGATTACTTGTTTATGGTTGTATTGGATGAATGATTTCGATGTTAAGCTTAAGAAAACTGGCAGATCTCCAAATGGTAACATGCTTGAACGTCTTGGGAAACATGAACTGACGTGCACTAGGTTTTATTGGTTGTATTTAATGCATGAGTAAATTCTAATGATCCCATGTTAGGAGCTTCTTAGCGGGCTCGACATAGGAGTGAAGTAGGCACTCATAGGATTGGGGAATTAAGTGCGCCACTCCATGAATGGTATTAAGGAATACAATCCGTCATCCACGCAACTATAACAAGTAATTAACGTGTAAAAGATATCTAGGGAGTAGTGAAATCTAAGTAAACACAATTTCTCCACTTATTGCTCACAACCTTAGTTTAATTTAGTTTTATTTTCATTTCTAGTATTTTATTTTGATTGCATCTTTAGTATTGGGTTAGTTGACTAGCAACTAATTCCGCCCAAATCCTTAAAACCCGAGATTTTTACTTGCTTTCTACAAAATATAAAAATACAAAAATAATCATCCTTCATCTCTAGAACTAGTATTTAGGTTTTCTAATCCTAGCGACACTATTCCTAGCTGAACGATCAATCCCCCGGTACTTGTCACTATACTATACTACAACGATCAGGTACACTGCCTGGTGGGGGTTGTAAGCTTCTCAAGATCCCTTGAGAGGTAAAGCCTGGTGCGATTCCCACGTATCAAGTTTTTGGCGCCGCAGCCCAGGGAATAGTTATTGTTTAGGTTGAATTTGATTTTTATTAGGTCTACTCATTAGATTTCTATCAAGTGAGAATTTTTCTTTTTACTTTGTAGCTTTCTCGTAGTCTATCTTTTCTTTGTGATTTTGTTTGTAATTTGCTTCAAATGGACTCTACACTTAGACTTCTAAGATTACAAGATAGGGTTGAGCGGCTAACACACCAAAGAGTTCAAAATACCTCATTTAGAGACACCTATGAATCATATGAGCCTTCACCTAGGATAGATTCTTATGAACAACCTCCATGTTTAAGATCTAGTTTTAGTGAGGCCAATAGGAAATGCGACCTAGTTTGCCAAGGAATTATGGAGAGAGCCATTGCAACAAATCATAAGTTGGATGAAGCACTAGGTTTGCTATTATCACTACCTAAGAAAACAATTGAGGAGGATTTAGCCGAGCATAATCACATTGATAAAAAAGACCTAGGTTTTATGATCGATGATGATGAATCTCAAGAAATAGATGATGAATCTCTTGGGCAATTTGTATATAGCAGTCAGAAGATTGAAGATGATCCTTATGATTCGGACATAGAAGTTGAGATGCCTAGAGAAGCACGTGAGATACTTGGGAGAATGTTAGGGCTAGATTATAATAAAACACATGTTGAGGATATAGGTGATATTAACACATGGAATGATGAGGTAAATAACATAAGCCCACAAAATACTCAACCATCATTTGAGGCACACACACCGCCCGTGACTTACCCGGAAGAAGTAGAAGAAACTTTAGGAATTCCAATGGAGGTAGAACCCTTGGACCAGGCACCACTTGAGGATATAGGTTTGAACACTTGTAGTGATAACCTTACTCCTAGTTCTAGGGAATTTCCTAGTGTTCATGAACCGGAACATCAATCTTTACACACCTTTCCATCCTTAGATATATTTCTAGGAGACAAAAGAGGAACCGACCCACCCATCAACCAATATTATCCGGGTAGTTTTAGGATGAAGGAAGCCATTCACTCACCCCCTTCACCTCACGTGGCATATTTCCACCCTAAGGGTGTGTATCGCTACTTCCACCAGCACTTAATCCTAAGTGTAGGGAAGACCTCCCCTATTTCCGTTAAATAAGGGTAGAGTCAGGCTCGTGACTCGAACAAAAACAAGCGCTTCTTGGGAGGCAACCCATGTTTTGTGTGATTTTTACTTTGTTTGTTTGTTTGTTATTTGCTTCCGTATGCATGCTTTATTTTTATTGTTGGTAGATCATGTTTCTCAATTAAATAGTGGAAATACTTTACTTTGTTGTTTTGGCCTAGTCTTAACTCCACCTAAAAGTATTTTTGCAAAAGATAAGTGTAAGGGGAAACCCCAAATATGTTTTCAAGAAACAAACCGATCATGATTCTCCACAATATTAAATGAACATGTATATTCGTATTCGTTAGAGTCAAATGCTTGTATTGAGTCATAATGAAGTTTTGCAGGATTTTCCAGGAAGTAGGACCAAGTTTTTCCAGAAATTTTCCGGAAACTTAACATAAGAATTTCTACAGGTCACTTCTGACGGCGTCACGAGTTAACTCTTGACGGCGTCACGTGTAAAAATCTAGAAATTTTACCAGTTTTGTTTTTCTAACGGAGTCTTAAAGTTTTTGTGAACTATTAAGTTTTATAATCTCCAGGAAATCTGCAAACTTCATTCCACAAGCATTATATCTTACTTTGTTTTCTAGGATTTAGTAACTTATATAGATTGCCGCCGATTTTACGCGAGGTTGTCTTGTTTGTTTTCTCAGGATTTACAGGTTATGTATGACAAGAAGATGGTTTATATTCTGGAAGGGAAGCTTTGATTGTTCATTTTCTTGGAGGAAGATTTAACCTGGCCACCTTATTATCCATACCGAGCGAATCAGGGGAGTATTTGATTTCATTCTTTTTACTTATTTCACTTTTACATTCTTTACTTGAACATTGGGGACAATATTCATCTTAAGTGTAAGGGGAGGGTAAAAAGATGATACCTTACAAATACACTTTCGCTTGAGTTTGTTTTGTTTAATGGTAGATGTGTAATAAAACTATGAGAAATACTTGTTAGTGCAATTTTAGCGCCAAATTTAAAATCTTATACAACATTTAGGAGTGAAACTTTAGCCATAGCAAGCGTCTCATGGATAGGAGATTGTATGACTAGCACATAACCGTACTTTCAGAAAAAATTTCCACCCAAATATGTGAG
This sequence comes from Artemisia argyi, assembly GCA_030686995.1. Classification (NCBI taxonomy): domain Eukaryota; kingdom Viridiplantae; phylum Streptophyta; class Magnoliopsida; order Asterales; family Asteraceae; genus Artemisia; species Artemisia argyi. The sequence continues at coordinate 8,034,632 of CM060680.1, forward strand.
GTTCGCCTTTAGATTTGATAGGAAAAGCATTTACTATTAGTGCTTATGAGTGTACCGGTAGCATTTAGATTCTAGAACTTGCGTTAGTGATGCATCCCGAGACCGCTAGTGAGACTACATTCGTGTAGTAGGATTTACTACATGATAAGAGGCATTAGGATCACCCTTGTGTTAAACCCGTATTATAATTACTTGACCACTTAAGTCATATTACTTGGCTAGTTAAGTCAACTAATTTTTCCCACACCCTTAGCGTTGTACTCATTTTTAGTACACGAAACCCCTAGTACACCCCTCCGAGCCTATCTTTTCGTTTCTAACTTTAAGCATCTTACTTAAAGGAAGAATTTATTACACCCCACTTAAATGTACAACCAAATCGCCTTAGCCTTCCGTGTATGCACTCATTTTTAGTGCATTATTGTTATTTGTTAAACCCTAAGTTAACTATCTAATTGATTACACAGTTGCTAAGTCGAGTCATATCCTTGTACATATTAGTTTGGGATGATTGGGACTCATGGGTAAGTACTTATTTTATAGAGTAATGGGGAAGAACATCATATATTACCCCCATATGTACGTTAATCTTAAAAGTGCTCCAAGTGTTTTGATTTTTTTAATTCGAGTCATTAGATTAGTTTATTGTAAAATATGTAAAGATTCAAGTGTAAGGGGAATTTCCATTCCCTATGATGTACTATTTTAGATGGTAGGGTAATAGTGTATGCAAAAAAAAAAAAAAAAAAAAAAAAAAAAAAAAAAAAAAATACGGACTACCATCCCTTTTTATTCTATGTTTATTTTATGTTTTTGTTATTTTTCATTTATTAGCTTATGTCGAGTCTAGTCTTGGCTTAGCAACGCCACATTGTAGATGTAATTAACCAAGATTGTTAACTCGTCACCAGTAAAACTTCCTTTATCCAACAAAACCGTGTATTTCATATCCCTACACCTAACGTTACAACCCTTTAAAAGACCTCTTTGATAGTTTATCCTAGGTGCTTACGTCATGTGGTGGAGGTTTGATCCTTTCCCAAGCCTATGGTAATCTATTTTACTATGACAGGTAGTGAGAGATATCTTCCGTTTCCATATTGTAATTTATACTTTATTACACCCGAGAGATGTGAGTATCTAAACACTATTTGTGAGGTGCTAGTGTATGACCTCCGTGCTTGTCTTTGGTCTTTAGTGGAATGATTATTTGTTGTAATTACTTTTATATTAGTGTTAAATGACCCCTAACTTGTATTTTGAGTAGAATAAAAGCGCATTTGCTTGAGGACAAGCAAATCTCAAGTGTATGGGTATATGATGAGGCGAAAAATGAACCACTTTTAGGGGGTCATTTAAGCCCGGAATTGAATTTATTTGATCAAATATTGCCCTAAATCGTTCCTTTTGTGATTTTAGGTACTTTGGGAGAGAAATCTGGAAAAGGAAGCAATTCGGACGTTTTTGGAGCATAAAAGTGAAGAAAACACCAAAGTCTTAATTTTCCTTGCTGAGAACAGTAGGTGACGGCGTCAAGAAGAACATTTTGACGACGTCCAGAGTAATTTTCATGACAACCCAGTACAGAAATGAAGGCGTCACAAGGAAGAGCGTCAAGAGTAAAATACGTGATGGCCTGGAAAAAGTTATAACGTGACGGCGTCAGAAGTAGATCAAGGCAGTCCGAGAAGTATTTTGGCGGCGAGATGACGGCGTCACCAATTTGGTCTTGACGCCGTCAGCCTCAATTTCCTATATATAGTTTTCTAATTTTCATTCATAAAAGAGGAGAAGTTTTGGAGAAACCCTAAGGCCGAACTTAGTAAGAATTTTACAGGTTTTTCAAGGGTTTTCAGCCCTTGAACCCTTTCATGTGTAATTGAGATAAGTATTCCTTTAATTCAATCAATATGTCTATGTGTTGGTTGTCTATATCTTGTTCTTGTCTTAATTCCATCATGCTAAGCTAGATCTATCTTGTGCTTGCTTAGATCTAATGAAACCTAGATGTTGATTATGTGTTGATTACTTATTTATGGTTGTATTGGATGAATGATTTCGATGTTAGGCTTAAGAAAACTGGCAGATCTCCAAATGGTAACATGCTTGAACGTCTTAGGAAACATGAACTGACATGCACTAGGTTTTATTGGTTGTATTTAATGCATGAGTAAATTCTAATGATCCCATGTTAGGAGCTTCTTAGCCGGCTCGACATAGGAGTGAAGTAGGCACTCATAGGATTGGGGAATTAAGTGCGCCACCCCATGAATGATATTAAGGAATACAATCCGTCATCCACGCAACTATAAAAAGTAATTAACGTGTAAAAGATATCTAGGGAGTAGTGAAATCTAAGTAAACACAATTTCTCCACTTATTGCTCACAACCTTAGTTTAATTTAGTTTTATTTTCATTTCTAGTATTTTATTTTGATTGCATCTTTAGTATTGGGTTAGTTGACTAGCAACTAATTCCGCCCAAATCCTTAAAATCCGAGATTTTTACTTGCTTTCTAAAAAATATAAAAATACAAAAATAATCATCCTTCATCTCTAGAACTAGTATTTAGGTTTTCTAATCCTAGCGACACTATTCCTAGCTGAACGATCAATTCCCCGGTACTTGTCACTATACTATACTACAACGATCAGGTACACTGCCTGGTGGGGGTTGTAAGCTTCTCAAGATCCCTTGAGAGGTAAAGCCTGGTGCGATTCCCACGTATCATTGTTCTAGTTGTTGGTAGCTAGTTGTTCATTTATGGTTTGTCATAAATGATATAGTGATTGTTCAAGTGGTTGCTTGAGGTTAATGTGGCGTTTCAGCCACATTCCAATGTACTTGAAACGGTATTTTTTGTTAATATATTTTATCATGGTGAAAGTTCCCTTTTACCCATTATTTTTTTATTCTAAAAATACCCTTTACTTTACGATTCCAACAATAATAATGGAAACGGAAAAATAACCAACTAATACATATTAACAATTAATAGTATGCGTTATTTAAAATCAACCAACATGTATATATTTAGGTAAGACTCTTACTTGCTTTTTATACAGGTACAAGTGGACCACATAGATCGATAAATCGATTGCGTGAACCCTACGTTAAATATTTATAATAATACACATAAGTTGATTAAATAACGATATGTATGTGGTCTTCCCCAATTTTATAATTAATTAATTATTAGGTAATTAATTAGTGTCATACAATATTAATTACTAGTAATCCTTAGTTAATTTAATATATATACCACCTAATTAAGCATGTAAACGCAATTAAGAATTAATCCAAACAATATCATATGATAATATTTATAGATCCTCGACAAAACTTGTATGTTTTTATCATGGATCTCATATTAACACTTAATAATACATACTAACTTTTAATAAAGGTAACAAGATCATTTTAACATCATAAATCTCAATTATAAGTTTTCAGTTAGTTAAGATATCATGCAAACTTGAATTTTAGGGTTTCTAAAATTTTTGAACTACGATCTTGCACACACGTATTGATAACAATTCAATTAGAATGCTAGTTTAAGGATCACGAAAACAAGTTAAACACTTTAGTTATGCTCTAGATCAAATGCATAAACCTTAAGGTTTATGTAATTCACTTATCAAGGAGTAAAAGGAGAGAAAGAAGAAAAGAAAAACTACTCTATGTTTTCAAAGAGATCCCACTAATGAAACAAATGGATTGTTTATATAGTGTTACAAAACTTAAAGAACAAGCTATCCTAATCCAATCCAGACACCCTTATGGGCCGGCCATCATTAAGGGAGGGAGGATTCTAGATCATTCCCTTCCTAGATTTACATTCAAGTCCTTTTACTTATCGTCTAACGACCATTAGTTAATAGTTAATATATTACTATAATATATAAATTATAATAATTGAATCTCATACGTAGCGCGTGCGATCCCATAGGTTCAAGTTTAAAATCGGACAAACGTTTATAAATATGTTCACAATCCAACATGATGTATAGTATGGTTTGTGATTGTCTAGTCAATGGGATAGATGACACATGTAATCAGTAGTAGAACCAGGAAGTTAGAAGATGAAGGGTACCATGAAAAAAGTCATTTTGTACAAAAAGATGAAGATACAAATATAAGATTTTTACATAGTCGGGCTTAAATGTGGGGTAGTGGTGGAACTATGAAATTAGATTGTGAGGGGCATTTTTTTTAATTTCTTTTTGGTGACATAAGCAATAAACTGCGGCAAAAATAAGTAGTATCTAAATGATAAATCGAGTATCATTACTTAGAGATAAAGGATTTATAAGGTTTTAAAGTGTTGAATGTTTGATTTTAGTTTGTAGGTGGGGGCAATTCGAGTTTCGAGTGGTGGCACTTTAAAAAAAATGCTCAAAATTAAGAAAAAATGATACTAAAATCTCATCTTTTTTTTCAACCCATGGAGGGCATCAGCCCTCTATACCATAAACATACATCCACCCTTGTGTGGTGAAGGGCACTTTAATAAAAAACCCAATAACAAAAAAAAAATTACACTAAAAATTTTTGTTGAGCCAACCGGCCTATGAAGGCCCCCAAAACCCATGTATACATCTGCCCATGCATGTAGTGAGGTACGGTGATTTTTGTTACTAATTTATTTATAAATGAAGAAAAAAGATGAAAAGATTGTAGTAGTTGTTAGATCTACATATTAGATGGATGAAAAAGATGGTAGTTGACTAACACGGGGATGGATTGAAATTTGTCCCATCAATTCCTATCGTTCCATCAAAACAATATAGGAAGATACATGAATCTGATTAGTCATATATTTTGTTGACAAAGGGAGTAACTTGTACGTACAAAAATTATATATTTAGTATTAGGAGGCTTGGCTTAAAAGTTTAGACCAAATCATTAAACTAAAATTCTTGTACTGAAAACCAACTCTGCTTAATAAATTTCTTATTTATCAGACTTGTTGAGAGGTCACTAAGAATGTGCATGAAGACCTTTTGACTATTCAATTAAATTATTACATATGTTTTTTGTTGCATGCAAATCGATATCTTATGGAAAACTCACTAAAAAAAATGATCCCCTTTCATAATAGCATGCATATGTAATTTTTAAATTAGCTATCATTGTTACAAATAATAGTTTAGGTATATTATATCCCCCCAAGCCCAAATTTATAAACAAACAATGCAAATTAAAAAAAAAAAGATTTTACACCAGATTACAATCATTATTATTGAAATAAGAAAAGAAACTATTTTGGAGAAATGTTGAAATAAGAAAAGTTCATACGTGATACTTGGCTTATAAACGCGTATTACCTTGTCGTACGCTGTAATGATGATTAGTTCAGCATGGTGAAAACTAACACGCAATCAAAGAACATGTAAGACTTGGTAGATATTATAATCCCGTAAGCTATACACAAGATATAAAATTGACAGCAGTTTTTGACATGGTAACTACTCGCGAAAAAAATCCTTATTATTGGTTCATAAGGCAAAAGAACTTTTCAAACTTGGATAGCGTGTTAGATTTAGTTAGTAATCTAAAAAATATACAAGAAAAAGTATAAGACTTTGGTATGCATTCAAGAAAGCTGTAACAGTTTGTTGGTTAACCCAAAATTTTTCTTTGTATTTAAGAATCGGTAAAAGTAGTAGACTTTGGTTAATTTATAGTAGTTTAAAGCTGATAAATAAAGAAACCAATTGAGATTTTATTTTGAAAAAGAACTTAATAATATTCACTTTTTTGACTTTCTTTTATAAGTGTCTTTCAGAAACTTAGATATTTTTCATAAATATCTTAGTTGATAGTAATGTATTGATATGTTGAGGAGATCAGGGGAGTCACTGAGTTATTGTTATCACTCAGTGACTCATTAATATTTTTTTAGGTGAAGGGTTTCACTTACCGAGTTCTGCATTAGAAAGTTGTGAGACTTTCTTTAGTCTTTGAAAAAAACTCTTAAGATGACTCACTAAATGTTCTATCATTGACAGACTTCATTTACACTTAGGATATTTTATATTCAAATCTGAAGTGAAGTTCATTGAGCACTGAGTTGTCTCAACACCATGTTTTTTTAACCAAAAATAAATCGTGGTGTACATGTTACATCTTTGATCTAGCCTTTGACACATCATTTTGTGGCTCATTTGTGTGGAACTTTTTATGTGGTTGTATCATTTTCCTTTTTAAAAAGTTGCCAAACCGTGGAATATTCAATAAGATGTACTCAACATTTCCTTCCAGCTAGCTATAAATAGCTACAAAACACGCGCATGAAGGTTTATAACCACATAAAAGAGAGAAGCAAAGTAGAAACATGTTTCTTTATATTATCTTGTGTCTTTTTACGTTTCCATTTACAATGGCCCTGGGAACTCTTCAAGGTTCCAACAACATAGCCAAACCAGGTTGCCAAACCGCTTGCGGGAATATTACTGTTCCATACCCTTTCGGTATTGGAAAAGACACGGGTTGTTCCCTAGACGACTCGTTTTACTTGACTTGCAACTCTACATATGAAACCCCAAAGTTGTTCCTCAGGTCGAGCAACATCGAAGTATTCAACATTTCAGATTCAGAATTCCGCACCTTCACCGGCGTTAGTTATAGATGCTATGAAAAATATGGGAATGTTTCGGAAGAATTTTATTTTTGGACTAATTTACAAGTATTCACTTTCTCAGAAAAAAACAAGTTCACAGTCATTGGGTGCGATGACTACGCTTTGATTACGGGGTTGGAGGGAAACCAATATCTTAGCGGCTGTTTTGGATTATGCAGCCACTTATCCGATGTAACTGCTGGGGAGTGCTCAGGAAGAGGTTGTTGTCAGACATCTATACCGAAAGGTCTCAAATTTAACAATTTTACACTCAACACCTTCCGGAACCACACAGATGTTTGGTCCATAAATAACTGTGGCTTTGCTTTTCTTGGTGAGGAAAACACTTTTCGGTTTGGTGGCGCCAGTGATTTAGCAAATGCAACAGACTTATATCAGAGGGTAAAATCCAGTGTCCTTGTTGTGATTGATTGGGTAATTGGACTTGATAGAAATTGCTCGCAGGCTACTGAATGCAAAGAGAACAGTGAGTGCTATGATGCAGATGGTGGTGGATATCATTGTCGCTGCAACCAAGGTTACGAGGGTAATCCTTATCTTGATCAAGGCTGCCAAGGTCAGCATCTGATTTTATTCAATATCATTTTTTGTTTTTAACAAATAAATGTGGAATGACCAGTATGTTATAAAAATAAAACTACGTTGACCAAAATAAAAAATATAAACAAATAAGCCCTTAAGCATGGTAATAACCACATTTGATACAATTAAATATTTTATTTTTTTTGCGAGTCTACTGACAACTATCTATTTGGTTTTCGTTTTCTATATGTAATGTACCCAAAATATATGTTTCAAAATAACCTATTAATTTGCTTCTGTTGTTAATATTTATTTTTGCTAGACATCAACGAGTGCAAAGACAAAAGCAATTGTTACGGGATATGCATTAATACAGAAGGAAGTTACAATTGCACATGTTGGCCAGGATACACCGGTAATGCTAAAATACTAGATGGATGTCAACCTGTTCCTAAAGGTTCACAATTTCCAGTTATGATATTCACATTAGGTAACTCATCATATACTCAAAGTAACCATATATGTGAATTTTTTCATTTTTATAACAACCAATATCAGACTCTGAAACTTGAATTTTTAGTCGTTTAGTGGCTTTTAGCAAGGACATATGTGTCCTCGTCAGAGCCTTCCTCGCCAGTTCCAATTTTTCTTGTAGCTTCCTATTTACAGTAGACACATTACCCCTACCTGATTCTATTTCCGGTACTTATTCTTCGAGCATCAGAAAATATCAATAGGTTTATAAATAACTAATAACAATACCAACTATTGGCACTTAGTAGGTAAATTCAGAATTTTATAATATTTTCCCATTTGCTAACAATATTGTATCTATTTGTATGTTCGATATGAAGTTAAAGTATATAGGCCATTTTTTGGTGAAAACCAGATCAAAATATTAGCTGGAGTGTGCCCTGATAATACAATTTGATAAATGATTTCATCACAGAGAAAATAACTTGTCATATTCTTAAACTTCAACTATTACACTGATCTTCTTTTTTATAGACTTACAAATTTTCGTAACATTGAAAGGCAACCACAGTCATGCATGTGTTACATGGCAAAGTCTCTTGAAAGCATCATGAAAAGCATTTGATAATGGATAAGTTGTTCAGCTAAAGTAGGTACTAATAACACTTCTGATGTCGCATTTAAAACATATTATTAGTACGTACACACATTAGAAATTAAACACTTAACCTTCTTAAGCTAAATCATAAGAACATAATTATTATCGTGCACCACAAAAGGCTTGGGGTATCCCAATAAACTTAATTAGACATCATAAACGGGTGATGGTCGTTCATGCATGGCTATAAAGTAGTAAAACTAGTACCAACAGTTTGCTCACATCAAGCATAACTTTTAGTAAACATGTTTAAGCTCACAACTATCATATTCATTTAGGTAAGTCTTTGATGCATATATTATGAATATGGACACAAATATTTTGACAAAAAATAATCTGTTCCACCATGATTTTTTACTCTATATATTTTGTTCCTAAATACAGCTAGTAAACTTATATTACCTTTTAGTTAAAACAAAAGCACGTACAGATTGTTTAAGTCTCCTATGTTCTATAATCTTTGACGCAAATATAAAACATGTGTTTGTGCAGCTGGAGTTGTATTGGGCATAGGGATACTAGTTTTATCTATTGGTGTGTACAAACTAATCCACAAGAGGAAGGATAAGAGACGTAAAGAGATATTCTTCAAAAGAAATGGTGGTTTGTTGTTACAGCAACAAATATCAAGTGGTGAACATACAACTCAGACAACAAGAATGTTTACTGCAATAGAACTAGAAAAAGCAACCGACCAATACAATGGAAATAGAATATTAGGTCGAGGAGGCCAAGGAACAGTGTACAAAGGAATGTTACCAGATGGAAAAGTAGTAGCAGTAAAGAAATCCATGTTGGTTGATGAAAGTCAAGTCGAATCATTTATCAACGAGGTATTTTTACTCTCCCAAATTAGCCACAGACATGTGGTGAAGTTGCTTGGATGTTGTCTAGAAACAGAAGTTCCAATTCTCGTTTATGAATTTGTGGCAAATGGAGATCTTTGCCAATTCATACATGACGAGAATTATGAGTTTCCTACTTTTTGGAGTATACGAGTACAAATTGCTACAGAGGTAGCAGGGGCTCTTGCTTATATGCACTATGGAACTTCTGTTCCCATATATCATCGAGACATTAAATCTTCCAACATACTTTTGGATGAAAAATTTAGAGCAAAGCTATCAGATTTTGGAATATCCAAGTCCGTATTAGGGGATCAAACTCACTTAAGTACATTAGTCAAGGGTACCTTTGGGTACTTAGATCCCGAGTACTTCCAATCCAACCAATTCACTGAAAAAAGCGATGTTTATAGCTTTGGGATTGTTCTCGTTGAGCTTTTGACCGGGAAAAAGCCGATATATTCCATAGGACCAGGGGAATCGAGAAGCTTGGCAACTTTGATTTTGTCAACCGATGAAGAGCTTCTTTTGGAAAACGTTGATAACCGATTGTTTGATGGACCAAAAGACAAGTTGGTAGCAGTTGCTAAGCTTGCAAAAAGATGCATAAATTTGAACGGGAAACTAAGGCCAACTATGAAAGAAGTTGCAACAGAGTTAGAGGGAATAAGATCAAGTCATTAAATCAAATATATGTACGCCGTTTATATTATATGTTAATGTGGAAGACATTATTTTCTATCTTAAAAACTAAAAGTCTTAGTTGTTACCGTTGGTGCTGTTTGGTTGTTCATACAAGTCATTTTAATATCTGTATTTGTAACTATGTGATGCATGTGCACAATGCTTTAGGACCTTTTGCTAATTGTTCATACTTACCCCGCCCCAGCGGGATTAGGTACGTTGCTCCCAAAACGAGTCAACTGATTCTCTCCTAATTGGTTTAACAATAAGTGTGATGATTTACTTTACGGGTGAGAGCTCTCATTCAGGGTTGCCCAATTGCCCCGGTGCACCATTGAAAAGAATGGAAGGGCCATGTGACTCCTTCATGCCTGCTCCACTTGGCTTGAGGAGGGTATATAGCTCAATTGGTAGAACTATGCTCTTGTAGTAGGGCTGTTGCGATCATGGATTTACCTGCAGCTTTCTGCATATATTTTGTTTTATTCATTAATGATGCATTCTCATGAAAGCAACTTTAACGATTGCGGGTTTTGGGCGGTATGATAGGTTTGAGGACTCCTTTGAGTTCTTTGTACGTATGCATGCATGATGAGGGGTTTGTCCTTAATCAGTATTCGTGTGGGAGTGTGCTTAAGTCGAGTGTGGGTTTGAGAGATGTGAGGATAGGTGTGCAGGTGTATGGGTCGGTTGTGAAGAGTCCGTATTAAGGAGATGTTTATATTGGAAGTGCGCTTACTGATATGTACGTGAAATGTGGGAATGTGGGGTGTGCGCAGAAGGTTTTAGATGGGATGAGGTGTAGGAATGTGGTGCCGCGTGTTATGAGCAAAATGGACCAGCTAATTAGGCTGTTGATGTGTTTAAAAAGATGATGCATGTCGGGATTGAGCCAAATGAGGTTAATTTAGCTAGTGTGATCAGTGTGTGTGAAACCTTGTCAGATTTGAGATTAGGACAACAAGCTCATACCCATATCGTAAAACACGGGTTTAAATTTGAACGTTGGCCCGAAAGTAATATCTTTGTAGAGAATTCGCTTATTGATATGCATGTCAAGTGTGGATCAGTAAAAGTTGGAAAACAAGTGTTTAAAAAAAAGGGTCCATAGAGATTTGGTATCGTGGAATGCAATCATAGTCGGGCTAACTCAAAATGGTCACAGAGTTAAAACCATTGATTTATTTAGAGAAATGTTGGATTCTGGTGAAAAAGCAGATCATGTAACAATGATCTGGTTACTGTCTGCTTGTAGCCATGTGGGTTTAGTTGATGAGGGTCGTCGTTATTTTTACTAAATGAGTAAAGAATATGGAGCAGAACCAATGTAAGATCATTACGCATGTATTTGTGATCTTCTTGGTCGATATGGCTGTCTTGATGAAGTCAAGAACTTAGTTGACTCAATGCCAATACAGCCTGATGCTGTCGTATGGGGGTCTTTACTTGGTGGTTGTAAAGTACATGGTAACGTCAAGTTAGGAAAGTAAGTAGCAGAAAAGCTTATAGAAATAGACGGTAACATTTCTGGTCCATATTTTTTGCTTTCAAATATGTAAGCCCAACAGAGGAGATGGGGTGATGTGAAACGAGTCATAAAACCTATGAAGCAACGAAGCGTTGTTAAACAACCAGGTTGTAGTTGGATCGAAATTCAGGGTGATTTTCACGTTTTAATGCTGTAAGATAAATGGCAAGCTAAAAAGAAGGAAATTTATTCAACGTTGAGAAATTTGTTAAAAGTAATGAAGTTGTTCGGATATGTTCCAAATGCTCGTGATTTGAAGTCAAGTGAAGAAGTACGTTCAGATTTAAACACAATAAAAAGAATAAGACCTTAGCTTATTTCCAAGACTACCTATTTCAACAAATGACTTAAAGATTTCTCTCGTGTCAAAAAGTTAAAGCCAGAATGCAAGATGGCTTTGAGCATGTGTGGTATGATCTTCACTAGAGCTTAAGATTGAAGAAACTTTGGACCACGACCTGCCAGTGTCAACGACTGTCATCACAACATGCACCATAGCAGAATGTTGTTATACTTGTGTTTGAAAGTGAAATGGTGACATTAAATGGGATGGAGGGTAATAGGTTTTGGTGGTTGATCATAAAAGTAAATATGTTTTCTTGCATCTTGCGCATTGAATTTGACATGTTGACAATCATTATGAAGTAATCCAAGGTTCAAATGACTCCTTTAGATTACCTTCGCTACACCAAAATAGACTCACTCGCCTTACACCTCAGCATAGCTTTCTCTGTCTAACTTTTCACTCACACTAACACTCACCATTCACCAATATCAATCACGCCACCCTCTCACCTTTCAATTAAATACCTAATAAAAATATACCCCACAAAATATTTTTATTTGTTAAACATAGCCATTAAAGTTATTTTTATAGCAAAATACATTTTAATACTGACATCTTTCGTTTGGTAGTTAGTATGTTAATTATGGCCCACTTGACAATTTTTTAATTTATATTCATTTCATTCATGGATACTCCATTGTAAAAGTTGGAATTTAGTTTATTTAGTTATAAGAGAAATTACAAGAATAATAAAATAATGTTATGTTGAGTTGAGATCAATGTAGAACAAAAATTATCTAAAGATCCATTGAATTAATAATAGCCACTAATTTTTTCATCATAAAAAAAAAGAAAAAAAAAAAACCACATTCCACCTCTTTTGTTAAAAATAGAATATCTTGGTAAATCGTTAAGTGAAAAAATGAAGAAAAAAAACACTGTCGCGACGAGTATTTCTTTTACCTTTCAGTAGACGTTCACTTCGATATACTTTCAATGAATTTTTTTTTCACTTTTTTTAGTTACGTCTGGAGAAATCACATGTGATTTCATAAATCACATGTGATTTGTGATATAAATCACATGTAATTTTTCCAGAGGTAACTGAAAAAAAAAATCGAAAGTATATCGAAGTGTCCGTCTATAAAAAGATGATTTACTTCTCGCCGCGATATTATGATTCGTTTTGCATAACGATTAATAGTTTGCGAGATATTTAATTTTAAAAAAAAAGAATGAAAGGTTTTTTTTAATTTTTTCAATTTTTTTTAATCAAAAAATAGTTAGCCATTATTGGTTCATTGGATCTTTAAAAATATTGAATCTACATTGAACTTTTCTCTATATCATTACCAAGTCTACCTTCATGGCTTCATATGTTCGATAGAAGTTACAGTCAGAACTCCAAACATGCATGCATACGTAAAAAGGGATAATAATAATAATAATAATAATAATAATAATAATGGACCCACTAAAAATGAAAGGAAATGAAGAAGTATGCGTTCAAGTGTGAAGACAATGGATACAAGTTCGTTCCTTTTGCTTTTTCTATGTTTGGGGAACTTGATGTGGAAGCTTTGAATACGCTTTCGCGTGTCGGGACTATTGCCAGCAGCCACTCTAACAACGTTAAAAGTGGTGCTTTTATTTTTCATTGAGTTAGATTTTGTATTCAAAAAGGGGTGGGAGCACAGATTATTTCTAGACTCCACTCCAATTTCATGTAATTTTCACGGTTTCAATGATAATTCGCTTTAATAATAATAATAATAATAATAATAATAATAATAATAATAATAATAATAATAATACAACTTTGTTAGAATACCAAGTCTACCATCATATTCAATATACATTTTAAGGACAATTTGCGGCACTCTCTTTCTATATGGTCGTGATCCTAATGTTGTTATCAAGCTCTTAGAACTTTATACGACACATGGTTTTGCACATTCTACATGTTAATTCACTAAAAAGGTATGCAAGCCGACCTCGTCCATTGAGGTAACTCGTTCACCAATAAGGAATGAAGAACTTGTTGGCAATAGAAATTACGAACATATGGCTATAGTACGTGATCACGTGCAGCAAGTCCTATCAGATATTTCCTACTAAAAAGTATTCTACAATTTCCTATTTATGTAATTTGGAGGAAAAAAACACAAGAATTTTCACAAAACTTTAATCTCAAAAAAGGAAAAGATTTTTTATTTTATTTTTTTAAACGAATAGAAATAAATGAATAAAAAAAAAAAAAAAAAAAAAAAAAAAAAAAAAAAAAAAACTTATCTCTCTTCAATTTTACACGGCAAATATAGAATTTCATGGTACCTTCGTTTGGGACCAATGAGAAAATAATTGATGTAATTGTCAGTCAAGTCTTTTGAGGGTCTTCTCTACATGACAACATCACAAAGTGTCCAGTAGCTAGAAAAATAATTGATGTATTGCTTTAAACTAAACTAGAGCCACCATAGTTGAAATACGAAAAATAAATTTTGAAAGGAAACAAAATAATGTTCATATGATAGATATTCGTTTGGGATCAATAAGAAAAATAAACATTTGGTGTTTTTCTCACGACCATTAAGAGTCTTCTGTAGAAGACAAGATGATAATTAAAACTTAGTCGTAACACAAGTTAGCTCACTACATCACCTAGAAATCCCAAATGACAAATATGAAATTCGCTGTTCTAATTTGGGCAGTATTTCAAATGCTTTCGTTTACAACTTCTTATACAAATTCTACCACTGAATCCCACACCCTTGTTAACTCAAAAAACAAAGCAAAGCCAGGGTGCAACAGCACATGTGGGGATTTAGTTGTTCCCTACCCTTTCGGTCTAGGAGACAACTCAGAGTGTTATATAAATGAGGGATTTCGCATATACTGCAATACTTCTGTAAACCCTCCAAAGGCGACTATTAAAAAAGGCGGCTACAACTCGATCAAATTGATATCTGATTCCACCATCTGGCTTTCCAATAAATTGGCGAGCAGGTGCTATTCTCCAGATGATGACACAATATACAATGAGGTGGAAGCAGACTTTACGCCACACAGCTTATCGAAAGTTAACAAGTTCACTGTTATCGGTTGCGAAAGTTCTGCTTTGCTGACCAAATTCAAAAAGTTACCTTATTATCTGTCGGGCCGTACAGATTATCAAGTTTTGTCGTCTACTGGTTGTATGGTCTATTGCTCACAGCAGGGGGAGGTGGTAGCTGATGATTGTACAGGAAGTGGTTGTTGTCAATCATCCATACCCAATGGCATAACCTTTTACAGAACTGAGGTACATAATTCAAGCGTTGATGATTTAAATATAAGGGTGTTTAATCCTTGTGCATACGCCTTTATTGGTGAGGAGAATGTATTCAAGTTTAAGGGTCTTAATGATTTTAATGATACTAATATCAAAAAGAGGATTGAAGATACTGTGCCGATAGTGCTTGAATGGGTTATTGACAATCTGGATGGTAAATATTGTTTTGCCTGCCAATCAAATAGCAAATGTGTTAGCTCTACAAGGGAAAGGGAAAATGATGGGTACCGTTGCGTATGTGAGGAAGGCTATGAAGGAAATCCATATCTTCCTCCAGGCTGCCAAGGTACAATCAATATACAAAGGTTATGTCACTTTATCGAATCTCTATTTAAAGATTAAAAAAGAGTAAATTACATGTGGAGTCCTTTTATTCGAAATAATTAAGTAAAATATAATCTATTTAGTTTTCAGAATTTTTTTATAAAAAGTGGTGAAAATGAAATCTTTTATATAATAAAAGAATTACATCATTTCTAAGTGTTTTTGCAAAGCCCTTCTCATTGAAAAAAAAATAGATCAATAGGAGAGCTTGATTTTGCCAAGTAGACGAAATCGAGCGCGTAATTGGCCAATAAAAATTCAAAATTGAGGAGTAAAGATCATTTGAGGACCAAACTTTTTTTACATACTAAGGGACTAATCTCCACCCTCCATCTTCCCTCCATCTTTATTTGATCTAATGGATGAGATTAATCCCAACAATTTAAAAAACCCACTTTCATCCTTTTTTTTCAAATATTAATATCTTTCAAACCGTTAATCGTTAAGCAAAAAAAAATATACCATTACGACCAACATTTAATTATCTTTCTATAGATAGGCTAATTGATATATTTTCGACAATTTTTTTTTTCGTTTTTTTCAAGTTTTTTTTTCGTGGCCGAAAAAATCATATATGATATTACATATCATATATGATATTATATGTAAAATCATATATGATATGTATGATATGCATATCATATATGATTTTACATATAATATCATATATGATATTATATGTAATATCATATATGATATGCAATATCATATATGATTTCTTTTCCGGCCACGAAAAAAAAACGTGAAAAAAACGATTTTTTTTCGAAAGTATATCAAAGTGCCCGTCTATAGAAAGATAATTAAATGCCCGTCGCGATGGTGTAATTATTTTCGCTCAACGATTAACGGTTTAAGAGATATTTAAATTATAAAAAATGGGTGAAATAATAAAATGCTTTTAATCTCAACCATTGATTTCCTTTTTAGATGGATGGTGGGGATGAGTCCCTTGGTATGTGAGGAATGTTTGGTTTGTAATATAACTCGACTCTTTTAGTTAAACTTTAATAAATTTGGTGGAGAATTTTGTTGTGGAAAAAAAAACATATAAAAATATAGGTGTCAAATTTATAAAACAAAAACTTTAAAAAAGAGGAGGTAATTAATAAAACTTTAGTGGTTGAATTTTAAATATATTATATAATATTAAATGTAAAATTATAGGTATGCATGTTTTTAAAAACTTTAGATAATAAACAAATAACCCTTATACTTTATACCCTCTAGACTTTATAATAGGAACTTTGTTTACAATTACAAGAGTAATAGTATTAGTTTGAAACTTTCATTCATTAAAATTATAAAATTTTGTAAATATAAGAATTAGTTTTAATATATGTTAAATATTTTTAAAATAAATATTAGTTTTAAACTTTCATCTATTAAAATATTTTTTTTACTATATACGATAAATGAAGACTCATGTTATCTTATTTAAAAGTTAACTCTATGTGTACACGAGTTTCAATATTAAATACAGATAAATTATTATTAACGGTAATATAAATATCAAATGGTAAGCACGAGTTAATGTGATATGAGAATAAATATACGCTATTGCACTTATAACAAATACTCATATAATTATTCTTTAAAGTTTATATACGGGTATCAAGAAAAATAATTTTAAAAACTTTACGGAGTATATTTTAACTTCATCAATGTTCATTATGTGCTACTAAACTCGCACATTTTATACAACATGATATGATCAATAGCTAAAGTTAAACAACAACATCAACCTCAACATCTATGTTAGCTAAACAAAGTTAAATATTTTATCCAAAACTATTTAAAAAATCTGGATAGATATTAATACAAAATGAAAAACTCGTACATATTTATTAATTATACTTAAATCACAATTTCACGGGTAAATTATTATTTGTCCATATAATAAACTAAAATTTTAAAATAAAATTAATTTATGTGTAAATTCCGTGTGTGCACGGGACTTATAACTAGTTTAAATATAAGAGATATTCCTATAAGTTTTTCAATATTCACAAAAATCTTCAGTTATATTATTAGATTGACCAACCTTCTCAATTTTGCTGGCGTGACAAAATTGTGTCACACAAGGGTGAGGATCATCTCCCGTTACTTGAATCAAGTTGGGCATTTGTAAGCCATTGAATTTGATCCAATGGCTCAAATCAAATGAACTTCTTTTGATTTGAGCCATTAGATCAAATCAAATAGCTCACACTTCCCCAACTTGAGACCGTTAAGAGGTATAAACCTCTTATTGAACTAGATGGAGAGGGGGTTTCTTATTATTTAATTAATTTCTTTATTATTATTATTACTATTATTTTAAATTTTTATTTTTGGCTTTTTATATGTTTTTACTTTTTTCTTTTCTTATGATTTTTTTTATTTCAGATTTTTTTTCTCTTTTTCTTATTTCAACTTTTTATTTCATATTAAAGGTACGTTTACATATTTTCTAAAATTAAGAATGTAAAACATTTTAATTATTTGACAATTCCTATTTTGTTCAAATTATAGAGTTCGGGTTAGTGAACTTATATATCTCAACTCTAACTCAACTCATCTAGTTAATTATTTTGAAAAGTTCAATTTAAACCTCGTCATGTTTTATTGTCAATTAAACATGAGATTGAATGTTTTACTTCTAACCTTTAATTGATTATATTATAAAATTTGTTTGTTTATATTTAATAAAGTTTATTTCTCGCGTGAACGTAATTCTTTATATTAAAGTGTAAAAACCGATCGTTTAACACATTCAAAAAATTTTACAAAGACAAACACATTTATTTGATTAAGATTTAGATTTCTCAGCCACTTATTCTGATTCAACTGTGAGAATCAGATTCAGACTTTTCAACCACATATTCAGATTCAAATGTGCAAATCAGATTTAGACTCATAGCCTTTCAATAAACAAACAACATCTTATTCTTTAAATTTCTAAAGTATTTGGATTTTTTCTATTTTAACCAACCTGTTTGATTTCCCTTTTCTCTTTAGACATTGACGAGTGTGAGAATCCAGAAGAGTACCCTTGCGATGGAGTTTGCGTTAATACTCGTGGGAGTTACGATTGCATGTGCCGCCGTGGATACCATGGTTATGCAAAATTACAAAATGGTTGCAAACGTTCCACTGGACATTCAAAATTTACAGCAATCATATTTATTTTAGGTAATTCTTTGATTAATGCATGTGTGACACATAACCGGTGCCGGTGAACACCCTGTGCAACTGGGGTGGTTGCATGGGGCTACCAATTCTATGGTCCTTCCTTTTATAGATGCATGTATTTAAGTCATTGGTTAAGTTTATTATGAAACAATATTATGTGATCACAACCAAAATACAAGATTTAGAAAACATCAAGTGGCGATTGCATTTTTTAGAATGAAAAAGTCGACCATTCTTTGTTTTTTACATTACAATTTGTCAAACATGAGGCCTTATTTATCATTACCGCACACGACCTCCGAAATCCATTAGACGGCCGTGCCCATACCCCATTATGCATTTCGATTACAAATACTTATCAGAAAATGATTAAAGAAAGATAAACGCGAATTATATAAAAAGGAAGACATGATCAATTGGAAGATTTCTCCTATTAGTTTTTTCTTTTAACATAGTACTTTTTATAAACAAAATTCTTCTTTGCTTTTCGAAAATAAAAAAAAAAAGTTTGGTTTACAAAGTATTTTGTGTTTTGTTGAGGTTACATGCTACTCTCTTTCATTCTACTCTTATATACTCTTATATGAACAAGAAATACAATAAAAGACTTTTGCATGTTCAAAGTTTAAAGTAGTACTCCCTCCGTCCCAATTTATTTGTTCACTTTTGACTTTTTGAGTCTTTCTTTGTCAACTTTGACCGTAAATATTATCATTTGTGTTATATATTACTTGATAAAAATTATACAAATTAAAAATACACTTAAAACTCAATCTATTCATATATTTTGCATCAAATATTAAACAACACAAACAAACATATTTAAGGTCAAAGTTGATAAGGAAAGACTTTGAAAATCAAAAGTGGACAAATAAAGTGGGACGGAGGTAGTACGTAAAACTAGTACCATCGGTTTGCTCACATCTAGCTTTGGTAAACATGTATATTGTCACAAATATTTTAACACAAAATAATCTTTTCCACCGTGATTTTTATGCTATTTTGTTTCTAAATACAATTAATTAGTAAACTTAAATTACCATTTACTTAAAACAAAAGCAGGTACATATTGTTTAACGCTCCAATGTTCTGTAATCTATCATGCAAATATAAAACATTTGTTTGTGCAGGTATTGTATTGGGCACAGGGATACTAGTTTTATCAATTGGTGCGTACAAACTAATACAAAAGAGGAAGGATAAGAGACGTAAAGAGATATTCTTCAAAAGAAATGGTGGTTTGTTGTTACAGCAACAAATATCAAGTGGTGGACATGCAACTCAGACAACAAGAATGTTTAGTGCAATAGAACTAGAAAAAGCAACCGACCAATACAATGGAAGTAGAATATTAGGTCGAGGAGGCCAAGGAACAGTATACAAAGGAATGTTACCAGATGGAAAAATAGTAGCAATAAAGAAATCCATGTTGGTAGATGAAAGTCAAGTCGAATCATTTATCAACGAGGTATTTTTACTCTCCCAAATTAGCCACAGAAATGTGGTGAAATTGCTTGGATGTTGTTTAGAAACAGAAATTCCGATTGTCGTGTATGAATTTGTGTCAAATGGAGATCTTTGCCAATTCATACATGACGAGAATTATGAGTTTCCTACTTTTTGGAGTATACGACTACGAATTGCTACAGAGGTAGCAGGGGCTCTTGCTTATATGCACTATGCAACTTCGGTTCCTATATATCATCGAGACATTAAATCCTCCAACATACTTTTCGATGAAAAATTTAGAGCAAAGCTATCAGATTTTGGAATATCCAAGTACGTATTAGGGGATCGAGCACATTAGTCAAGGGTACTTTTGGATACTTAGATCCCTAGTACTTTCAATCCAACCAATTCACTGAAAAAAGCGATGTTTATAGCTTTGGGATAGTTCTCATTGAGCTTTTGACTGGGAGAAAGCCGATATATTCCATAGGACCAGGGGAATCGAGAAGCTTGGCAACTTTGATTTTGTCAACCGATGAAGAGCATCTTTTGGAAAACGTTGATAACCGAGTGTTTAATGGACCAAAAGAGCAATTGGTAGCAGTTTCTAAGCTTGCAAAAAGATGCATAAATTTGAATGGGAAGCTGAGGCCAACTATGAAAGAAGTTGCAACAGAGTTAGAGGGAATAAGATCAAGTCATTAAATCAAATATGTATACGCCATTTATATTATATGTTAATGTGGAAGACATTATTTTCGTTCTTAAAAACTAAAAGTCTTAGTTCTTACCGTTGTTGGTTTTTCGTTGTTCACACAAGTCATTTTAATATATGTATTTGTAACTATGTGATGCATGTGCACAATGGTTCAGGGCCTTTTGCTAATTGTTCATACATACCCCGCCCCAGCGGGATTAGGTATGTTTCTCCCAAAACGAGTCAATTGATTCTCTTTTAATTGGTTTAACTATAAGTGTGATGATTTACTTTAGGGGTGATAGCTCTCATTCAGGGTTTCCCAATTGCCCTGGTGCACCATTGAAGGGCCATATGACTTTTTTATGGCTGCTCTACTTGGCTTGAGGGGGGTATATAGCTCAATTGGTAGAACTCTGCTCTTGGAGTAAGGCTATTGCGATTGTGGATTTACCCTCAGCTTTCTGGTTATATTTTGTTTTCCTCATTAATGATGCATTCTCAAGGAAGCAACATTAACGAATGTAGGTTTTGGACGGTATGAAAGGTTTGAGGACTCGCTTGAGTTCTTTGTACGTATGCATGCATGCATGAGGGGTTTTTCCTTAATTAGTATTCGTTTGGGATTGTGCTTAAGTCGAGTGCGGGTTTGAGAGATGTGAGGATAGGTGTGCAGGTGCATGGGTCGGTTGTGAAGAGTCCGTATTAAAGAGGTGTTTATATGGGAAGTGTGCTTACTAATATGTGTGAAATGTGCGAATGTGGGGTGTGCGCAGAAGGTTTTAGATGGGATGAGGTGTAGGAATGTGGTGCCACATGTTATGAGCAACACTACAAGAATCGGGAGAATGGGCGACGAACTCATCCCGTTGACACAATGTTGTTGGCAACATGTAGAAAACGACAAAAAAAAAAGCTTGACCGAGGCCCGCCGCGCTGAATTTTTCGGATTAATATGCTCCCGTCGACATGCCAATGGGACCATATTGGTCAAACTTTTATATCTCAATAATTGCCAAAACCTGAGTGGGAATTCGTCCCGCCAATATGCTCCTGTCGACGAGAGAATATTAATCACGAATAATATTATAATTAGCATTTAATTAGCATTACTTACTGTGTTTAGTCTTATTGTCCCGTCGACATGTCGACGGGAGAAATTTAATCCAAAATTTATTGCAATTACTAGTGGAAAGTGTGGCGGGATTTTTTCCTGCCTGTTTGTTCCCGTCGACGGGATTATTTTCTCGCCTCAATACCTTTGTCCCGCAAATTTTTTACTTATATATACTGAATCAATTTTCACAAAACACCGAATCAGTTAACGTCTCATTTTACACATAAATTTATCAAAAACCCTATTGTCAATTCTCACAAACCCACGTAACAATGGATGGTTTAACATCGGAACAGGAGTGGGCAAAGGCTTTAGCAAACATGCTCCTGTATAATGAAATTATTCTTAAATATGGCTGGTAAATTTTAGATGAATACGGTTCTTATGCGAACTGTGCACCGTGGATGAAGGACCGGATTCTGGCATGGTTGAGGCAAAAGCCGTACTATAGAGAGTATTTGGAAGAGATGGATGCTGCTGAAGCTCAAGCTGCTGCTGAAGCTAAAGCTGCTGTTGAAGCTGAAATCATGTTGGACCCTATATTTGATAATCTGGGAAATAGGATAACAAATCTTGAAGCTTCGTTTCAATACACCGACCTCCGAATGAAAGCAAGGAAGTGAGAAGATGGTGAAAGTAGCAACAAAGCGGGAAGTAGAAGCAAAAGAAAATGAATGGGCGATGTCTGTTATGGTCTATGTCATGTGTTTCGTTTGCTTGTAGAGTTGTTTCGTTTTTAGTTGTTTAGTTTGCTTCTCGAGTTGTTGCGTTTGATCTATTTCGTTTGCTTGTCGAGTTGTTTAGTTTGCATGTTTTAAATAAACGGTTTGCCTTCGTGTTTGTTAATTGTGATATTGTTCCTTCAGTTCCATTCTTTATGCATATGTAATTTAGTGTTGAAAAATTGTATATTTAAAACATATGTATTACTCCACCATTAAAGCGTACAAATTAAAAATATAAAGCACGTTCGACATCAGTTTTCATAACAACAACAACATTTTATTAAACAACAACAATAACACAAAAAACAACAACAACAACAACAACAACAACAACAACAACAACAACAACAACAACAACAACAACAACAACAACAACAACAACAACAATTACAGCAACAACAACAACAACAACATTACATATGAAAATTTTCCATGTGCGTGGTCGTTGTTGTCGAGATTCGTTGCCATTTCAAGTCTTGCCTCGAGCATCCTGACTCTTGTCTCTAGCACCTGTTTTTGTGCCTCCAGCATGTTTATCCTAAGATCTTTTTCATAGCAGTTTGAGCACCTGTGAGATGTTGACGCAGAAGAGATTACTTTTAACTGTTCATCAAATTCACTCTTCCGCATAAAATATCCACATCCATGATATTTTTCTCTTGGCTGTCATATAAATAATAAAATTATATGATTGTTTGTATATTTACATAAATAAGAAATGTATAATTGTTCACCTTCGAAAGAGGACATGCATAATATTCAAATCCAAATGTATCTAGTTTATGGCTCGTTCTTGTTTTTATATTTCCTGCTCCACAATTACACATAAAAGGATTATATCGCAGCATCTCAGGTTAAGTGTTTTTTAGGAGAACAGGCGTTGTGAGGTTGTGAGGTTTTTAGGATAAGAGTTTGTGAGGTTGGTTTGAGGATAAGCAGATATTTTATACAAGTGTTTTGGTGGGAAATTTTTGGCACGAGTATTTTGGTGGGAACATGTTGTGCATATCCATAACAACTCGACTCATCCATTAAACTTGTTGTATATATCAATACATCTCGACTCATCTGTTTAACATTTTATGCATATCCATAACATCTCGACTCATCCGTTTAACATGTTATGTTATCCATAACAACTCGACTCATCTGTTAAACTTGTTATGCCTATCCGTTTAACTAGTATTTAATTTTAAATATTTTTATTTTATTTTATAAAGTATCTAATTTTAAATTAAAGTATTTAATTTTAAATATAAAGTATTTAATTTTAATTATATATTAATTAAAATTATTTATGCTAATTAAAAATTTTAATTATATAAAAGTAGTTAATTTTAAATTTAACTAGTTATTTTTTAATTTTATAAAACTATTTTTTAAATATTTTTTTTTTAATTTTATAAAGTTTTTAATTTTAAATTAAACTAGTTAATTTTAAATATAAAGTATTTAATTTTAATTATATATATTAATTAAAAGTATTTATATTGAATAAAAAAATTTAATTATATAAAAGTAATTAGTTTTAAATTTTTACTAGTTATTTTTTAATTTTATAAAACTATTTTCTAAATAATCTTTTTTAATTTTACAAAAGTATTTATAATAAATAAATTGTTTTACTTATATGAAAGTAATATTACCGTGGACATATCGACGGTAATAGAACCGCCAAAATTTTCACGAAAACTTAATTCGTCCCGTCAAACGAGAAACGACAAATTAATTTTATGGTCCCGACAAAAATTATACAAAAGCAGATCAGGGTCAAAGACTTTAGACCAAAACCACCACCACATTTTCTCTCTCAATTATTGAACTCGCCGGCGATTCCACCGACAACACAATAGTACACCACCTCCGACACCACAACCACCACCACATTGTCACTACACCACCCCCGACACCACAACTCCACCCCCTCCACCCGATATAACTAGAGCTCCACCAACACCACCACACGAGCACCATTGTGCACTTTTCTTCCTCCTATACTACCGTTTAATTCTTTCCTCAACCTATCTCATGTTTAATTCTTCCTCTTCTTCGTCCCCTCTATTTCTTGTTTAATGGAGGTAATTCTTCCTCTTCTTCGTGCCCTCTTTTTCCATGAATGAGTTTAACAAGTACAGAGTAACTATTATACCATTATGATACTTTTATTTACATTTTATTTTTTCAACTACTTTCTTTCACTAGACTATATAGTAATGTAGTAAAATCTTCACTATAAGGTATCTTCAATTCTTTCATCCATAAAAAAGTGTACCATCACTCTTCTTACTCACACAACAAAGTACAAACAACAAGCTGGTCTTGCTTACATCGACACCAACACAAACGACAATATTAAGACTAAACTAACCAATTGCATCAAAAGTATATATAAAATCCATTATAGCTCTCAAAGTATAAAGCTATGTAGAACATTTAAGTTTGCTAGCATCTAAAATGAGAGACAGATTTAAGGGGGTTTTGGGGAACCCCGTGAATTTCAGCCCCGTAGTTTAATTTATTGTCAGAAAATTGATTTTTACAAAATGAACCTGACCTTGAAATTTTTTTGTCACGTATTTTATTTAGTTGGTAGTTAGTACATTGTATGACTTGTTTTGAAACCGCTCTTTAGTATGACTTATGACATCCATTATGTATATATATATATATATACATCAAGATTAAATATATATCGATAAATATGTGTTATTACCATTCCCTATAATTAGGGGTGTTAATGAGTTGAAGTTGTATGAGTAACTCGAGCTCGAACTCCACTCGAGCTCGATCGAGTCAAGTTAATCGAGTCTCGAGATCGAGCTCAAGCAAAAAAATGAGCTCGAAATGTTTATCAAGCCGAGCTTGAGATTTTATAGGCTCAACTCAAGTTCTTGTAGAGTTTTTAACACTTTTATATCTTTTATGTATATGTATACATCAAGATTAAATATATATTTATAAACCTGTCGAGCTTTTTAAGTCGACCTAAAGCCGAATTCAAATATTATTTTATATATTAATTTTAGTATATCGTTACAAATAAAATAAGTCGAGCTTTTCAACCAAGCTCGAATTAAAATCAAATTTTATCGAGTCGAGCCCGATAGATCGAAGGCTCGTCGAGCAAATCATAAAAATATCAAGACGAGTCGAACTCTGTCAAAATCTGGCTCTTTTATACCCTTACCTGTAAAGAGTAATCAGGCATCCTTAGAATGCATGGGACCAGGGTGATTCCACCGTTCTTCATCTTTTAGAGAACATAGTTGCTAATCACCTTTGACTGGTCTTTATTGTCTTAGTATCTTGTCCAACAAAATGTGCGAGTTGTTGAATTATTGTTCCATAAATAGTTAATCATCCAATCGGTTTTTTATTGCTTTATTACACGAATCCTAAATTTATGTAACATCAATTCTTACGTACCATATGCCTTTAAGAGCATGCCCTAGTGTAACCCGTGTTAAAACTTAACGCAGTGCCACGTCACCGCCACATCAGCTTTTACACTTTAACTTTAACTCAGGAAAAAACACCCACAACAATAACTCAGCCTTAACTCAGCTTTAACTCAAATATTTTCAAATTCCCCCACCAAATACTAGAGATTCAAATACAAAAAGAATCATCCCTCATCTTTAGGCCTAGTTTAGTAGAATTTTAATCCTAGCGAACACTATTCCTGAGTTGAACGATCAATCCCCCGGTACTTGTCACTATAATGAACTACAACGATCAGGTACACTACCTGGCGGGGATTGCAAGCTTCTCAAGATCCATTGAGAGGTAAAACCTTTTGTGAGGGCGCAATCCCGTACATCAATTAAACAAATTTACAATCTTTCCAGAACTAAAGCTAAGATCTACACAACCACGACCATGCACCAAGGCTGTTGACTCATTTCCCATGTGAAGAATAGATCCATCATTCAGTGAGTCATAAGTCTTGAACCAGCATCTATCTTTGCACACATGAACAGTTGCTCCAGAGTCAACCCACCATGCAACATCATCATCCTGCACATAGTTAGATTCAGATACATATGTAACATAATAAACCTGAAGAGATTCATCAAACATATTCTGAACTTTCAGTGAGTTGGTTGAACCACCACTTCCTGAACCACTAGTGCGTGAACCATTGATTTTACCACCAATTTTAACACCTTTGCAATCCCTTTTAATGTGACCAGATTTGCCACATTTGCAACACGTAGGTGTTGCCTTCTTGTTAGGATCAGCCATCGTTTTATCATGATGTTTACGTTTGCCTTTGTTATCATTGTACCTGGGGGAATTGTTATGTTCCACCATATTGACAACAAATGCACCAGTAGCATTGCTACTCTTTGGCTTGTCATTATCCTGCGCCCTGAGAGATTCCTCAATACGCAAATGACTACCCAACTGAATAAGAGTCAATTCTTCCTTCTTATGTTTCAAAGCATGTTTGAAATCTTTCCAAGAAGGAGGTAACTTGTCAATAATACAAGAGACTGAAATAGCCTCATCTATGTTCATTTTGTGTTGTGTAAACCTTCCAAGTATACCAAGAAGTTCATTGTATTGTTCCATGACTGGTCTTGAATCAGTCATTTTGTAATTTTTGAAATTACTTACAAGAAACTTCTTACTTGAAGCATCCTCAGCCATATATTTGGCATCCAAGGAATCCCATAGTTCTTTGGAAGATTCAACGTTCTGATAAATGTCAGAGAGAGAACCAGACATACCATTGAGAATTAAACCTCTACAAATGTAATCATCATTCTCCCATTTGTTCCTTCTCCTCATATGTTCCACAATAGCATCATCCCCATCATCAGGAATTGGTGTGCTCAGAACATATACTACACCCATGCTTGAAAGGAAGAAGTGCATCTTCTTTTGCCACCTCCTAAATTCCACCCCTTCAAACTTGTAAGGATTGGCAAAGTTTGAAGCCATGTGTTTCATAGCAGCAGCAGCCATTGATTATCACAAAATAATCAATGACCTAACTACGTACCAATTAAGGTTACCGGATATCACTTGGAATCGTGTTATCACTTTCCAAAGTAAATTATTCGACCCTAATGTCTGGGTATATCACGAATATCTACTTGGGATAAGACCAAATGTTTGTTATTGAATTAGGCACAAATCAATAACCCTTGCGTATCTAAGTGTTTATGTTTTCTGTGTATATATTCATGCATGATTTGATTTCCTATTTATAGGAAAATACTCGTAGCTAGTCAAATGAAATTATTATAATTAATCGGCCCATTAATCTCCACATAATTACCCCCATTATAGCGAAAAATAGTGGTTGCATGACCAATTAAATGTGGTCATAAGTGCAGATGTAAGTGTCATTTGAATAAGCCAAATTGGTTACATACTCATCCAGCACTTTAGCAGCAGAATCATACTAGCAGCAGGATCTCAACACTAGCAGCAGAATCCTAACACTAGCAGCAGGAACCACTAGCAGCAGAATCCTAACACTAGCAGCAGGAACCACTAGCAATAGAATCTCTACACAACCACTATTGAGTCAGGGTAATCAGTGACTTGATGGGTGTATATTCCGTACCATCAAACCCATTTTCAAGTATGATTTGATCCTTCAAGTGCACTAAATTTTCCAACACTTTGTCCTACATAGATAGAAAGTAAAAATGATGAAGTCTTTATAACTCTAAATTGTGATCAATAAATTATAGATTTTGAGAATGATACAACAAAAGTTATTTTTTTTAATCCCATTAAATATTAACAAATTTTTTATGTTTGTTTCTTTACCCATACTTGTTTCATATAACTGTCCCGTGTGCTTGGTAAAGTAAAAGGAATTAGAATAAATGCTACAAAGTTTGCATGCAGCATATATTTTTGAATTTTTTTATTATTTAGTCAAATAATATAACAATTTTTTTTATGTTTGTTTGTTTGTGCATAATTGTTTCATGGAATAAAAACGTTAAGTATAAAGATTCGCGCTTCTTTCTTCTTATATAAATGTACCAAACATCACCTATCATTCCATTAATCACTCCCCATTCCCATTATCTCATACCAAACGCACCCTTAACCTCATACATGAATTAAGCCCAAACAATAATCAAGATATTTGGAAATTTGAAGTTCACGTTAAATTCCTCCAACATATATCTTGTCCCAAAAAGCAAAAAAATAACGGTTCTTGTTGGTTAATATGTGTGTAAGTTCACAGATTAGGGTTAAGATAATCAATAAGGTACCGGATATTCACTTGAAATCGTGGTATCACTTTCCAATAGAAATTATTCGACCCTATGCCTGGGTTACACGAATATCTCTATGGGATAAGAGAAAGTGATGTTCTTGTTTTAGGCACAAACCAAGAACCAGATGCGTATTCAAGTGTTTAGGGTTTTGTGATTTCGTATATCCATGCAGATGTGTTATGACCTATATTTATAATAGAGAATACTCAAAACCCTAGCCCATGGAATTTTATATAATTAACGGCCAATTAATTATATCATAATACTTTCCATAATAGTAGGAATCAGTGGTTAAAACCGAGCAGCAGAATTGCTGATGCTATCAGCAGATTCACACTAGCAGCAGAATGCTATCAGCAGCAGAATCAGCTAGCAGCAGGATCAGCTGGCAGCAGAATCCTATCAGCAGGATCAGCTAGCAGCAGAATCCTAGCAGCAGATTCACAACACTAGCAGTAGATTCATGCATCAACAAAATCAGATTCACACTATCACAACCACTATTGAGTCAGGGTAATTAGGGACTTGATAGGTGTACACTCCGTACCTCCAAACCCATTCCCAAGTATGATTTGATCCCTCAAGTGCACTAAATTTTCCAACAATCCTCCCTAAATTTAGTTCACTTCCTTTGCATGAAAAATTTTCCAACAATACTCCTGACACTATAAAAGCCATGTGTCCATATCCAATTCATAAATGTTGTAAAAGCTAAAAGTCCAAAACTTCCTGAAGCGGCAAAACTTCAACATTCACATAGGTGGTTCATCTTTAATTCATGCTCCTGCTTAGCACTTTTTCAAAGAAAATTAACCATTAAGAAGTTATGACTTCATCCTCCTTTCCAGCAGGTTCCAAGCACAAACCTTGGGATGTTTGTAAAACATGTGCTCCAGTCCACTAAATGTTCAGCTTTCCACATTGAACTCAGTTCCCAAGTTTCCTCAGGAGGGAGTTGGGTATCCTTGCATTCAGTGACTAAGTTGGACTTAAACCCATCCCTTTAGCAGACTTCAAAATCAAGTCTCTAGCCAAACCCTTCGTCAAGTGATCAGCTAAGTTTTGTTGAGATTTAACAAACTCTATAGATATCACCCCATTCATGATAAGCTCACGAATCATGCTATGCCTAACACCTAAGTGTCTAGACTTCCCATTGTACATCTGGCTATAAGCCTTTGCCAATGTAGCAGCACTATCACAACGGATAGAAATAGGTGATATAGGTTTAGGCCACAATGGAATATCAAGAAGCAAGTTTTTCAACCATTCAGCTTCTTTTCCAGCAGCAGCTAAAGCCACAAATTCATATTCCATGGTTGAACTGGTAATGCAAGTTTGTTTCTTGGATTCCCAAGAAATTGCACCTCCACCAAGTAGGAATACCCAGCCACTGGTAGACGAATTGTCTTCAGTGTTACTGATCCAAGTTGCATCAGTGTATCCTTCTAATACAGAAGGATAACCAGTATATGAGAGACTATAATCCATAGTTCTCTTCAAATACTTAAAAACCCTCTGAATTGCTTGCCAGTGATGAGCACTAGGATTACTAGTATACCTGCTCAATTTACCCACAGCAAAAGCAATGTCAGGCCTTGTACAAGTCATGGCATACATCAAGCAGCCAATCACCCTAGAATACTCAAGTTGAGATACAGCTTTGCCAGTATTAGGCATTAGCTTCTCACTTGTATCCATAGGAGTACTCACTGAAATACAATCAAAGTAATTAAATTTCCTTAACACCTTCTCAATGTAATGAGACTGAGAGATAGAAAATTTGTTACTTTCATGTTTAATCCTAATACCAAGGATAACATCAGCCTCCCCATATCCTTCATGGAGAACTTTGATGACAAAAATTCTTTTGTAAAATCAACTTGATTTTGGTCAGTGCCAAAGATCAACATGTCATCAACATATAGACAAATGATGACTCCTCTACCAGATTCATCAAATTTGCTATATACACATTTGTCAGCTTGATTAAGTAAATAACCACTAGACAAAACCACTTCATTAAACTTTTGATGCCATTGCTTAGGTGCATGTTTTAGTCCATAAAGAGACTTAATCAGTTTACACACCTTGTTTTCATTGCCAGGCATGATGAAGCCCTGAGGTTGGTTCATGTAAACCTCCTCATCTAAATCACCATTCAAGAAAGCTGTCTTCACATCCATCTGATGAATAATCTGATTGTGAATTGATGCCAAAGCAATCAGCAATCTTATGGTACTGATACGAGTCACAAGAGCATAAGTATCAAAATAGTCTATTCCTGACTTTTGTTTAAAGCCCTGAATGACTAGTCTAGCCTTGAACTTTTCAACAGTTCCATCTACCTACATTTTCTTTTTGAAAATCCATTTGCTACCTAGAGGTTTGTAACCAGGTGGTAGATCAGTCAACACATAAGTGTTATTGCCCATAATGGAGTCCATCTCATCATTTATTGCTTCTTTCCAGAAAGCAACATCCTGGGACTTCATTGCTTCTTCAAATGTTTTGGGATCATCCTCCACAATGAAGCAATAGGAGTATTGGTCAGAGACCTCACTCCTTGTACCTTCAATTAAGTATAATTGAAACTCAGGTCCAAATGATTTTGGATTCCTCACCCTATTGCTTCTTCTGAGCTCAGGTTCAGGTTGTTGTTCCACAACCTCAGCAGGAACCTCATCAGATACTTCGGAAACACCATTGTCATTGGTTCCATTTGGAATCCTTTGACTTGGTCTAGGGATAGATGAGAATCTGTTCTCATCAAAGAGTACATCCCTTGATTCAATTATTGAGTTAATTGAAACAGACTCATTAGGTTCTATAACATAAAACCTATATGCCTTGGAATGCTCAGCATATTCAACAAAGATGCATGCAATGCCTCTTTCTCCCAAAGTTTTATGCTTTGGATCAGGGAGTCTTACAACAGCCTTACAACCCCATATCTTAAGATAATTAAGGTTAGGTTTCTTTTTAGTCCAAAGTTCATAAGGGGTAACTTTGTTCCTTTTGTTAGGAACCTTATTTAATAAATAGCAAGCTGTTAACATAGCTTCACCCTAGAACCCTTGACTCAGCCCTGAATAGGACAATATGGAATTAACCATCTCCTTCAGCACCCTGTTTTTCCTTTCAGAAATACCATTTTGCTGAGGAGTATAAGGGGCAGTCGTTTCATGGATTATACCAACAGACTGAAAATACAGAGTATCCATGTACTCACCTCCCCTATCAGTCCTTAATCTTTTGATCAGGGAACTTTGTTGCAATTCAACTTCAGTTTTAAATACTTTAAATTTATCTAATTCTTCATCTTTAGAATGTAATAAATAAACATGACAAAACCTAGAAGTATCATCAATAAAAGTCACAAAGTATTTCTTATTCCCCAAAGAGGGAGTAGCATGTAAATCACAAAGGTCACTGTGAATTAACTCCAAAAATTTAGTTTCACGTTTTACTCCTTGAAAAGGTTTCTTAGTTATCTTGTTCGACATACAAGTTTTACACTTTTCAGTGTTCATATCAAAAGCTGGTATTTACCCATCCTTGGACATATCTTGCATTCTTTTAAAATGTACATGGCCAAGTCTTGCATGCCATAGGTTTGAATCATAAAGTTTAGATGTAGATATAAAAGCAGAATCAATATTATCATGGACAATATTAAGTCTGAACATTTGATTACACAAATAACCAAAACCAATAAACACACCATTTTTAGACAAAACAAACTTATCAGATTCAATAACTTGTTTATAACCACAATTATTCAAAACACTACTAGAAACCAAGTTTTTTCTAATATCAGGAACATGTAAAACATTAAATAAAGAAACAATCTTTCCTGAACTAAACTTCAAATCAACACATCCTTTTCCATGCACCAGGGCAGTTGACTCGTTTCCCCTATGAAGAATAGAACCATCATTCATTGACTCATAAGTATTGAACCAGCTTCTATCTTTACACACATGAATTGTTACGCCAGAGTCAACCTACCAAGCAACATCATCATCCTGCACAAAATAAATTTGAGATATATATGTAACATAATAAATCTCAAAAGACTTATTAAATATATTCTGACCTTTCAGAGAATTGGTGTTACCACTCCCTCCACTTGTGCCTAATCCATTGGTTTTATTACCAATCTTAACACCTTTACAATCCTTCCTGAAGTGTCCAGTTTTACCACACTTCCAACAAGTCACTTTGGGTTTCTTGTTAATATCAGATTTGGTGTTATCTTGAAGCTTACGCTTGCCCTTGTTGTCATTGTTCCTGGAGGAGTTGTTATGCTCCACCATATTGACAACTGATGGACCAGTAGCATTGCTACTCTTTGGCTTGTCAATGTCTTGTGCTTTGAGTGAATCCTCAATGCGCAAGTGACTGCCCAACTCAACAAGAGTTAACTCCTCCTTCTTATGCTTAAGCATATGCTTGAAATCTTTCCAAGAGGGAGGTAGTTTATCGATGATACAAGAGACTGAAATAGCCTCATCCATATTCATCTTGTGTTGTGTGAATCGACCAAGTATACTAAGAAGTTCATTGTATTGTTCCATGACAGGTCTAGAATCAACCATTTTGTAATTGTTAAAATTACTTACAAGGAACTTCTTACTTTATGCATCCTCAGCCATATATTTGGCTTCCAAGGAATCCCATAGTTCTTGAGAAGTTTCAACATTCTGATAAATATCAAATAAAGAATCAGACATACCATTGAGAATTAAACCCCTGCATATGTAGTCATCATTCTCCCACTTGCTTCTTGCCCTCATCTGATCCATAGTAGCATCATCTCCAAAATCTTCTGGAATCTCAGTTGTTAGAACATAAACCATATTCATACTTGACAACAAGAAGTGCATCTTCTTTTTCCATCTTTTGAAATCAACACTTTCAAACTTTTCCAACTTGGAAAAGTTAGCAGCCATTTGTCTCATAGCAGCAGCCATTGATTATCACTAATAGTTTCTTTTTATTGTTGGTTAATATGTGTGTAAGTTCCCAGATTAGGGTTAAGATAATCAATAAGGTACCGGATATTCACTTGAAATCGTGGTATCACTTTCCAATAGAAACTATTCGACCCTATGTCTGGGTTACACGAATATCTCTATGGGATAAGAGCAAGTGATGTTCTTGTTTTAGGCACAAACCAAGAACCAGATGCGTATTCAAGTGTTTAGGGTTTTGTGATTTCGTATATCCATGCAGATGTGTTGTGACCTCTATTTATAACAGAGAATACTCAAAACCCTAGCACATGGAATTATATATAATTAACGGCCCATTAATTATATCATAATACTTTTCATAATAGTAGGAATCAGTGGTTAAAGCCGAGCAACAGAATTGGTGATGCTATCAGCAGATTCACACTAGCAGCAAAATGCTATCATCAGCAGAATCAGCTAGCAGCAGGATCAGCTGGCAGCAGAATCCTATCAGCAGGATCAGCTAGCAGCAGAATTCTAGCAGTAGATTCACAACACTAGCAGCAGATTCATGCATCAGCAGAATCAGATTCACACTAGCACAACCACTATTGAGTCAGGGTAATCAGGGACTTGATGGGTGTACACTCCGTACCTCCAAACCCATTCCCAAGTATGATTTGATCCCTCAAGTGCACTAAATTTTCCAACAGTTCTTAGGTCACATTCCAACGTCATACACAAGCTTGGGTACGCATGCGAGCTTATGAGCGGAATATTTTAATACTCTAAACTCTACTTGAGTAGCTTGAGCTCAACTCCACTTTGAATCAAGTCGATTTTGAGTATTTTTTCAATCGAATTTCGTGTAGTTCGTGAGGTATTCCATGTCCTTTACATCCTCACTTAAACTACCAACTTGTCCCCTATTTTACACCTTTAAAATTACACTTATTTTTTATTTTCTAGTATAAAAGTGTTTATACCAATATATACTTTTATGTTAGTTGGAAAACCCCTTGCCTCTCAACCAAGAGGTCAAGGGTTCGATCCTCACTCCCTACAAAAGGCTAGAGGTCCTTTTCTACCTTAGGTAGAACCGGAAGCAGCCTCTCTACCTTATGTAGGGGTAAGGCTGTCTACATATCAACCTCCCCCATACACCGTGGAAGACGGTATTGGGACCCATAACCCGTGGAAGACGGTATTGGGAGTTAATTTACTTTTACTTTTTTATGTTAGTAACTAAAAAGACATTGGGCCTTTCATGACTAAAGTTGCCCATCTTCCGCATGAAAAGTCGAAAGAAATGATTGCAAATTAGCAAGCGAGTATTGAACATCACCGACGACCAACGAGGATGGGAAACAAGTTATTTATCTATTTGTGATATTATTGTTTCAACCAGGAACATACCAAAATAAGAGAAAACCAGATAGTGAACATGGACTATAAGCAGACCATCAACATGACCCATTACTAGCCTTGACCCATTTCGTCATACAAGCTATCCTCATAAAGCCGACCCTACTATCAGCCCCAAGGTACAAGTCATCTGAACAAACCATTATCCACATACCATAGCAATTCACAACACTGACGATACTTGGATAATCCTCATTAGATCATAAAAGCCACAACCAAGTAGGATAATCCTCATTAGATCATAAAAGCAATAAAAGATACGCGTAGCTGATATGAGAGAATTATCTCATCTAGACCCATTTCAACATAAAAGCTATCCAAAAACACTTCATTTACTAGTAACAATTGGGCAACTCAACATGATATACAACTAGCCCCAACCAAGAAACTGCCAACCAATTGTGTGTTGTTAATATGACTAGACATAAAATCATCCTACCGTCACAAAATCAAAGAGGATGTCTTCATAAATTTTCATTTACGCAACCGTTTGGTTTTTTATAAAATCCACCTGTACCACTCTACCACTCAGGTTACACACTATAACAACCGAAAATGATCGTACGTTACAAACTATTACAACCCAAAATGATTAATAAAAACATCTACCATATATAATCCGCCTCATCACTTGAATCCTAACAAAAAGATTAATTAATTAAAAATCAGTTATTAGAAACCAAACTCACCACAAGATAAAGGAAACCAAAAATACCATCAAGGCATACAAAATAATGGAAATATATTGGAAACTTACATCCTCATACTGAGTGTATCTACTCATCAAGGCCATTATCTTGGGCAGAACTTCGGGATTAATAATTGCATATGGATGTGCCTCTGCAAAATTATAATGCATTTGAAGAAGTAAATAAACATTCACAAGCAACAACTTGGCATCCAGCAGGTTATTTCATCTCTTATTTTCCTAGGTCAACTGTTAGAGTCGGGTCAAAGAAATAATTGGCTTAAATTTCCTTTTAGTACAGGTTGACCTAGAGCACAGGAAAGTTTAATGAATGTGCAAAGACTAATTTTCCATCCTATACTTTCCTGCAGCAAGTAAAAAACCATGACCGCCCAAGAAGCCTAGGCCACTGTCCGGCAACTCTATGGGATACTTTATCCATAATCAAAACAAAGGTAAGGAAACAAAATGATGGGAAGTCAGTGTATCTAAATAAAACTTCTCACTTTTGGAACATTTCAGACCCACCCAAAAACCCTTACTTCGACTCTCTATAGGGCGATTTAAAAAAAACCCTTACATCCCTAAATCGACTTTTCTTTCATTCATTCGATCCTGCATCATTGATTCTTCTTCGATCATTGATTCTTGATCTTTGTTTGATTGTTCTATTAGGGTTTTTCTTTGAATCGTGGTGCTGCTACTAAGGGTACATCGATTGTCTATCATTCTTCACTCTTGTATTCGATTTACCTCTTTATTACTAATCGACTAGCATTAATTGTTTCATCATGGTTGGTGGTTAGATACTGGTCTGAGTTTGTTTAAACCCTAACTTTTTAGTTAGGGTTTCTTGGGTGTTTACTGGTCGATTACTATTTGTTGTGGAGTTGTGGGTTTGAGAGATGATCAAGCAAGGGTTTCTGAATCACAAGAGCAGGAACACATCGGATGGTTCTTCTAGCTTGATGGGTGCTACTTCTAAGGGTAGTGATGTTGTTGGGGATTCGATTTCTGCACATGATGAGGGTAATTCTCAAGGAGGTTCGATTGAGGTGGAAAAGGTTGGTTTAGGTGATGATGTCTCATCACTCCTACGTACTCAGAAAGTGGAGCCGATTCCACTTACGAAAGATACACCACATGGTGATGACTTGGAGCAGGTTACAAGTGCTGAAACTGTGAAGCACTTGCTCTCTAATGCACATAAGAATTTTGATGAAGCCATGACTAATATTCAATGTGAAATTGTTGCTAATAAGGCTTCCTCTTCAAGTGGTATTGGGCATAATTCTAATTCGAATGTTTCTGGTCCTAATGCTTCTAAGGATGATACTACTAGTGGAGTGAAGTCGGTTTCTTACGCGGGTGCTACTTCTAATGAACCTCATAAACACGTGTCTAATTTTCGGAGGTTGGAATGTAGCAAAAAAAAGGATGATGTTGACCTTTCAGTTCCATTGAAAGTAGTGGAAGAGGTAAACACGAGGTTTGAGAATACTCTCTACGGTTATTTCCTTGGCCAGCGCTTTGCTTTTCCTGTTGTTGATTACTATGTACGCAATGCATGGGCTAAGTTTGGTGTGCAAAAGGTAATGATGAATGCAAAGGGATTCTTCTTCTTTAAGTTCAATTCGAAGAAAGGTGTTGATGATGTGCTTGAAAACGGTCCTTGGTTGATCAGAAATGTTCCTATTATTCTTAAACCATGGACTTTGAACACTAATCTACTCAAAGAGGATTTGACTAACATCCCGGTGTGGGTTAAATTTCATGATGTCCCTCTTGCAATGTTTTCTGATGATGGCCTCAGTCTTCTTGCCACACTGATTGGTACGCCCAAAAGGTTAGATGCTTTTACAAGCCAAATGTGCAAGGAATCGTGGGGCCGTAGTAGTTATGCTAGATGCATGATAGAAGTGAAGTCGGATGAGGTGCTTCGGGACAGCCTCACTGTTGAGATACCATTACTTGATGGTTCAGGTTCGACTATTGAGAAGATATGGGTTGAATACGAGTGGCATCCACCTCGTTGTGACAAGTGTAAGATATTTGGTCATACTCTGACCGACTGTCCTAAAGTTGTTATACCTCCTGTTCAGCCTACTAAGCCTGTATATGATAGCTTCAAGACTGTTACTAATAGGAAGAAAGGAAAACAAGGTGGTTCTACGATTCCGGGTAAAAGAGGGTTTACTAAACCTGTTGTGGGTAAGCAGTTGCAGTATCAACCCAAAAAGACTCCTCCTGAACCTAAGAATGTTGGTGGCACTAAGAAGATGACTTCTGATGTGGCTAGTCCTAGTGGAACAACGATCTCTACATCTAACCAATTTGATGCTCTCAATATGGATGATACGGATGCGTTTGGTATTCCTACTTTTGACACCAACATGGATGTGGATGCTGGATGTACAATGGAAGTTAATGTGGATGAGTCGGTTAAGACTGATGCTACATCACAAGAACCGCTTGTGAGTGATTCAATGGAAACTAAGGAAGTTGGTTCTACTCTTTTAGTTGAGAAAATTAGTAAGTTTGAAAAGCTTCTTATCGATGGGAAAGGTACTCTTGTGGATGATGATGGTCATCCTGTTCCGTCTGCCTCTGTCACTAAGAGGGCTAACCCATTTTCCAAGGTGGGTAATGTTGTGGTTTCTGATAGTGACGAGGAGGAGGTTCTTAACACGTTCGACGAATCAGCAAATCTTTTTGGTGGAGGTCATGAGCGTGAAGATGAGTTTGATGACTATGATGATTACTCGAAGCAAATTTATGATCTTCCAGAGGAATTGGATGCTCTTAATGCCATTTATGGCTTTAATCTCCAAGGTCGTAGGAAGTAGTTTATATTTTTGTTTGAGTCTTTCTATATGATGTGGCAGTGGTTTTGTTTTCTTGTCTAGAAAATAGGAAGTATCTTGTTATGTAAGCTTTTCGCCTATGTAACGGGCTGAGATATGGGATTCACTCATATCCGTTGTACTTAAATGTTTTTTGGAGTAATATATTTACCGGGTCTTTTGACCTTTTACCCAAAAAAACTTCTCACTTTTGGATTGCATAAATAGACTCCCTTAACCAAACACCATTGACTTCAACTATGACTTAATAAGGCATAAGCAAATTAAACTAATAAGTGTGTTTGGATTCCTTTTTTTTTTTTTTTTTTTTCAGAATAAGCAGGTGAACATGCTATTAAACATGAAACTAAAATTACTTCTTACCATCATATCTAACCTAAAACCCATAATATAAATGGATTCGAAGGAAAACTTGCAAAGTCTTATTACATTTATTTACAACAAAAGCAAAACCCAAAAATTATTTCGTAAAGTGGTTACTGCATGTTGAGCTGCTTATATACTAAACAGATTCTTCATAATATTACAGTAATAAAAGAATGGTTTTTTGTTTTGTGACACGTAAGACAAGACACTAAATATGGGTGTACATCCATATATGAACACGATGCAGAAACAACAATTACAATCTCAGCTCATGTCCCACAATCCCATATGATTTTGGGGATATTTAATTTTAATTTTTTAAATATATTTTACCTGCTGTAGGAATCAAGGCGTCTGCATGCTGAGGAATATGGGACATATATATTACAAAGTAAATATCCCCTGAGCTAGGAATCAACTCCTCAACCGCATCTGAACCTGAGGCGTGCAACACAACTACCTTCAGTTTAAACTGAAGATACAGAGACAGTTAAGTTAGACAAAATCTCGAGCTAGGAAATAAAAGAATAATAATTAAAAAGAGAAGGACATACAGTGTCTACGCAAGCCAATATAAAATGGCGTGAAGCAGGCTTGCCAAATGTGGCACACTCTAGCAGATAGCTCTCAATTGTATGTTGAGTATCCCATCGTCTCATGTATAATTGGGGATTTTTCCTCATTGTTGCGACGGAAGCTTCCCGAAAGAACATATGATATGCTTCTGTGCGAAAGAAGGCGTAGGACACGGCACGGAAATAACAGTCCCGTCGCCTCTGACTGCAATCCGGCGGTAGTGATGTGTTGCAAGTCTTACTCGAAGCTTTGCAGGAGCCAATCTTTGATTAGCACTATCTTGTAATTCTTTAACTTGTGCGCGTCCATCCATGAGTGAATCAGCCGCATCTATAAGATCCTCAATAAGTTGGAGATCCATAACCTGAATTGGAATTTTGAAAGCTTTTAAGTGTGTGAAACTACAAAATGTGTTGCATTGCTTATCAAACATGAAACTAAAGCTACTTTTTTCTTACCATCATATCTAGCCTAAAACCCTTAATGAAAACTTGTAAAGTCTTTTTACACTTAAAGTGGTTACTATTGAGCTGCTTATATACTACTGAACAGACTGAAGGAAAAATTACACCCTTAGTCCTTGAATTGCTCCAAATCTCATGTATAGTCCTTACTTTTGAGAAACATTAGCCCCTCATATCTCAGTTTTGATACGTTGGTCATCCAAACACCCCACCCATACTTAACAAGTGTTAGAAGATAGGTGTTTGGATGA
The DNA here is from genome assembly GCA_030686995.1 of Artemisia argyi. Taxonomy (NCBI): domain Eukaryota; kingdom Viridiplantae; phylum Streptophyta; class Magnoliopsida; order Asterales; family Asteraceae; genus Artemisia; species Artemisia argyi. The sequence goes on from CM060680.1 coordinate 8,074,930, forward strand.
GCAAGGTATCAAAACTGAGATATTGGGAACTAGTGGTGATATTTTCCAAAAGTTATAAGGACTATTATACACAAGATTGGATCACCTTCAAGGACTTATGACCCGAAATTAAAAACGAAATGAACAAATCTTTTCATCATATTACCGCTAAAAAAAACATCATATTCTTGTAGAAACATATAAAACTGAGAAGCAGAAACATTAAAGGGGTAGTTTGGTTAAGCATATTTTAGAGCTTACGTGATTTCGGATTACGTTTTAGAAGCTCCTTTCTGGCTTACTTTGTAATTTATTGTCCAATATAAGCTTATCATGATATAATAATAAGCTTAAAAAAGCTAATAAGTTCTAAAATAAGCCGGCTATAAAACATAAGACACAATCACATAAGCTCCAAAACAAGATACGTAAAACAAACACCTCCTAAATGTGAGTATGCTTGACAAATACATAAGTAGTTATACATGTTTGCACCATATTCAAATGTATATAAATCCTGGTAGTCTTTATTTGAACAAACAACAAGAAAATATAGTCACACTAAATATAAGAACCAAGAAAAATAAAGAGCTTTAGAAATTTTCTAATAAAAGAAAGTGAATATGAAATATAAAGTGCTTTAATGAATATTCTATAGCATTAAAAAAAAAAAAAAAAAAAAAAAAAAAAAAAAAAAAAAAAAAAAAAAAAAAAAAAGATTATGAAAGTTACACCTGCCATCAACTCTTTTTTAAACAGAGGAATCGTGGGAGAAGAAACATGTAACATCATCATCTCTAAGAAAACATCGACTAAATAGACCACAAAACCAATTATTCCAACTTTGATCAACATGCTAGCAGGAGCAGATTTATATACAACAAGATCTAACAAAAATATACCATGAACGGTTCGAGTGTTGATCTGAGTATGCGGAAAAGGTGTGGATGTGTTTGGAAGTGTTTGTGTTCTGGTAGAGATGGAGAAGAAGAGGAGTTTGGGTTTTCTTTAAGGCAGTGTGTGTGTGGGGTAATATGAATTCAAGCTTATAACCTAGATAATGAGGTAGTTGTGTATTTATTGGAGGAGTTATGTTTAGTGTACTTTGGTTGGTGCATGTGTTAACAAGTACGCATGCATTCGGTTAATGAAATGCATAGACTAGAGAGTGTATGTGTTAGTAGTTCATACAGTGGGTTATGAGATTATTTTAAAAGTTCAAAAGTTAATTTTGTAACAATGAACAAAAGGTAATTTTGCGAAACCTTATAGTCTGAAATCTTTGCTTTTCATTATTGGAGTCCTTGTTAATTTTTACAAACATGGATCTCGCTCACAGTCCCTATCCAACTAAATCATGGCTAAATCGAATTAAACTTTAAGCAACAGTTACATACTATAAGATTGAATCTTGCAAGATTGGGCTAGAATATGCTTCTTTTGTAAAAAAAAAAAAAAAAAAAACTATCTTTTTACGTAATATATATTCTCATGTTTACATTTATAGATGCATGTGGATTTGTTTGCAACAAACCATGTGAAAAAACTTCTTTGCATACACTTCAAAAATAAAGGACGTAAATCCTTCGGCTATAAGGCTAGCATCATTTTTAGGAGCTTGCAAAAACTGTGGAAATCAGCCTCCTCCGCATCCTCTGGCTATACGCTTAGCATCATTTTGAGGAGTTTGCAAAAACTGTGGAAATCATCCTTCACCTATACGCCTAGCATCATTTTGAGTAGCTTGCAAAATTGCGGAAATCGTCCTCCGGCTATAAGCCTAAGTAAAAATGGTAGAGAACACAATGCTAATCACCCAACCAGCCACCCATTTGGTGAATTTATTAGGTACAATCCAAGAACCTCCTCAAACGAGTTAGTTAGTAATCCCCTTAAGAAGGATCTTACTCAACCTCACTACAAGCACTCTTACACTCAGATTAACACAATGAAATAAAGAGATTGATTGCGTTTATACAGGAATCCGAATAACAAGATATCAAGATTGATATCACAAACTAAAACCAAATAATATAACAAAATGAGAGAGAATATAGATGACTACACACTACAACATTCACTGCTTTCAGCGGGGACTTCTCCCCGCCCAACACTTTCGGTGGGGACATGTCCCCGCCGAAAGTCCGTCGGCCAAAGCCCTTCGCTGTAAACTTTCGGTGGCGACGGACAACACTTTTGGCAGTGACACGCGGGACCCACACTGCCAGCGTGGACAATTTTGGTCAGGTCAAACATGCCAGCGTGGCACTACTTTCGGCGGGGACATGTCCCGGCCAAAAGTATTTTCCGTAGTTGTAATTAGCCCTTAATCCTAGAATTAAATAATAATTTACACACTTTCGGCGGGGACACATCCCCGCTGAAAGTGGTTTACATAGTCAATGTTTCACCCTTTTGGTGGGGACACGTTCCCGCTAAAAGTTGTATCCACATATATTGCAACAAACTTTTGGCGGGGACATGTCCTCGCTAAAAGTGACTGACCCATTTTGCAGCAATTTTCAGATTTTTTCTGGAAAAAATCTACATGATCACTACAAATTCACAACCTGTATATCATCTAATTACAACACCACAAGACACTCAAATCACAAATTCGCCAAACATAATATCATACATGTCCAAATTTGTTAAAAATTAACCAAATCATGTGTTTGTATCCAAATTCGCAAAATACGGTTCAAAAACCGTTATGACATGATCACTACATAAGCTAGCTATCCGCTATACGCTACAAAACTATACGTGGGAATAATGTAACGGGAATCCTAACACATAAACTACATAAAGACATAATAATCCATGTAAATCTCCATAAATTTGTCCATAACCCCAAAACAAATATAAACCGACCCAAACTACCCATACACTACTCCTGAGTTCCCCCACCCCCCCACTAGCCCCACTCCCCTCCTCCTGGGTACCTGTAGACTCACCTGGTGAAGCCTCTTGGTATCCCGATGTCGTCGCCTGAGTCGCTAGCTCAGCGGGGAAACCCGGTTGTGTCTTAGCCCACCCCAACAACATATCAATCAGTGTCCTTTGCTGGGACATCTCCTGGGTTTGCTTCTGGACTGTTTCGTGCAGGGAGGACGCAGAGGCTTGATCACGAGCTCGTGCGGCACTGAGGGTCGTCTGACGACCACCGCCGGGTAAGACTGGACCTATGCCAGGAATATGACCTCGCTTCTTTCCACCGATCACGTGGCGCATAATCTCGAGGTCAGACATGGTCGTCCCCCCGGAGGTGCTCTCCGTCCGCATCTGTATCATCTGGTTCTGTTTTACAAAAAAACAAGCAAAGTAATATATAAGTCATGATTTATTATATTTTCATTAATGTGGGTGAGTTTTATGGAAATAAATTATACTTACATATCTAGCCTTGGACAATGTAGACTCCCATACGCCGTCTCTCGTATGGTTGTGTCTGTACAACGCGATCAAGTCTCTACCATCTACAGTGGCAAGTAACGCTTCAAACTCGTTACGTTGAGGAAGTGTTGTTGCTTGAGTTGGCTCGTTACTTGTCTCGCCAATATTTTCTTAAGTTGGCTCATTCGGACACATATCATGAAGGAACTCAGCCATGTCACTCGTCCCGGGATGATTTGTGTTGGTTACCAATGTTCGGGTATCCGGTTCACCGTGATTATACCATTTCGTATAACTTTGGTCCCAACCATTTAAGTGTATGTGATCAAACAAATCTTTGTACTTTATCCAACCATTGTTATAACAACTAGCACATGGACAATGTACATTCCCATCAATATTCACAAGGTCCTTGGCATACGCGCAAAAAGCTTTAAGACCATTAAAAAAATCGAGGCTACCACGAGATAATGAGACCCATCTCTTATCAATTGGCATAACTGCGTTTTAATGATGCAACAAGTAATTATATAGAATCAAACATGTTCACAAGTTATGCGTTTTAATGATGCAATTACGAGTTGTGCGTTTTGTTCACCTAATCCAACTATGGAAGGCAATCCTAACCCACTCTTTGAATGTTTCGTCTCATATATGAATGCGTATAATTGATTTACAATTTGAGAAAATTTCGGCAGCATTTCCCCTCAACACCCCAACTATGTGCATTAAAGACATATTCGTAGGAGTAAAGGGGAAACACTGTCGAAATTTTCACAAATAGTAGATTAATTATACGCATCCATATCCTAAATGAGACAAAACATTCAAAAAGCAGTCCCAAACAGGGGACTTTTCAAAATTAATTTCTAACGGGTTTTCTATGGGATGATTAACTTCGGACGGGGACTTTCCGAAATTAATCACTAAAGTCCTAACATATTCGCATTGTCAATATTCGTAGCTAACATAATGATTCATATATATATATATATATATATATATATATATATATATATATATATATATATATATATATATATATATATATATATATATATATAGGGGGACTTTCTTACGAGAACCATTTTATCTGCGAGAACTGAGAGAACCACAAAAAACATGCATGCACGCCTTTTAAAATAAAATAAAAATACATGCAAATCATCAATAATCGTAAGTATCCACCTATGTTCTTCAATATCATTATGAACTCATCATCTTTTTTCACAAAAACCTTACCCACGGCCGCAATATTGTTGTTGCACGTCTTATAAGAACATACATGCACACCTTCATAGAAAAATTTTGTATTTTCAATTTCTTATCAAATTCTTTAGAACAACTATGTTTTTTTTAAAACATATGTCTTGTTTTTAAAACATATGTGCAAAAACACAATTATTGAAGGCGTGCATGTATGTTTTTGGTGGTTCTCTCAGTTCTCGCAGTTAAAATGGTTCTCGTTTGAAAGTTACACTATATATATATATATATATATATATATATATATATATATATATATATATATATATATATATATATATATATATATATATATAGGGGAGCTTTATTTTCAGAACCCTGTTAAGTGCGGGAACTACGAGAACTCCAATTTTGCATTAGAAAACATGCATGTTCATATAAAACATGTATGTTTTCTTACATACACCTTAATACAAATACCTGCGTAACACACATGTTCATATAAAACCATTTAGCATTGATATGTTGCACTTAACACGGTTTTATATGAACATGTATGTTACGCAGGTATGCGTATTACGTTGTATGTAAGAGAACACACATATTTTATATGAACATGCATGTTTTCTAATGCAAAATTGGAGTTCTCGCAGTTCCCGCACTTAACAGGGTTCTGAAAATAAAGATACACTATATATATATATATATATATATATATATATATATATATATATATATATATATATATATATATATATATATATATATATATATATATATATATAAATGGTTATATATCGCGGTTAATAAATTTAGGGTGTGTTTGTTTGAGCTTATTTGTTTTTCGGCTTATAAATCATAAGACTCAATTTTCTGGCTTATTAGGAGACTTGTGAGCTTATATAAGTTTATTATATCATAATAAACTTATATAAGCCAACGGATCTCCAAATAAGGTGGAAAATTGAAGCTTATGAAATATAAGCCGAAATCAAATGAGCTCATTAACACAAACACCCTGTTTAGACAGCATAAACCAAACGGCCCTCGGTTGGGCTGTTAACAAGTAGAAACAAAACCCCCCCTTTAGGGGCTGAAATAAACAAACAAGTTTAGTTCTATGTCGTTTCTATAACAGTTAGTTTATTTATTTATTTATTTATTATTTTTTTTTTTGCAGCCATGGTTTTTGACCTATGTGGCCACTTAAAGTTGTTTGCACCTAGCAAGTCTCCACGACACTACTTGTGTCATGGTACACATCACGAGCACACCCCATGGTGTGTCGTGTTCCAAACCATCCCTAACTTATCAGCCCACATTTGCGCTTACACCCCCTAACTTATCAGCTCACATTTGCCTCATCATGTCTACACTTAGACACCCTACTGATATAAGCCTATTGATATAAGCCGAAACCAAACACCCTACGGATATAAGCCGAAACCAAACACGCAAGTACCTTACTGATATAAGCCGAAACCAAACACAATACCAGCTTAAGAAGCAATCCCAAATGCATTCTCGATAAAAAAAAACGTACTGATTGTGGTCTTGGCTCTCGGCTAGCTGGTCTTGACAGAAGGCTGGTCGTGGCTCTCGGCTGGTCTTGACAGTAGGATGGTCTCGGCTTTCTGCTTGTCTCGACTGTCCTCACCAAACAAACATACTGAAAAATACATAAACACAAATTATTTAATATAAACTTTTGGCGGCGACATGTTCCCGATAGAAACATAAACACACAAAAAATTAAACATAACTTAACCACTATAAACATGTGGTCTCGGCTTCGGGTCTCAGCAGCAACTTTACCAAAAAAATTAAAAAAATTAATGAAAAACATAAAATCAATAAAATTAACCAAAAAAATCATAAAACTTAACAAATTAAAAAATTCATTAACAAAATCATAAAATTTAACTTAACAAAATTACTTGGGTTTGGGTTCGGTTTTGTAAATGAGGGTGTAAGGGAAGAAATAGATGAGAAAAAGAAAGAATTAAATGAGGTGAGGGTTTGAGGAAAGAATTATACGAAGAGAGGGTTTGAGGAATCGTGCACAGTGGTGCGAGTGTGGTGGTGTTGTGGTGGGGATGGTGGTTCTTGTGGTGGGGATGGAGGTGTAGTGGTAGGGATGGTGGTGTAGTGGTGGAGATGGTGTTAGTGGTGGTGAAGAAGGAGGCAGCAGCAGTTGTGGTTTTTTTTTTTTTTTTTTTTTTTATTTTATTTTATTTTATTTTTTTTTTTTAACAAGTGTTTGCACCAGATCTGTTAATAATTCAGGTAATAGTGGGATTTACTTTCAGCGGGGACAAGTCCCCGCTGAAAGGTTGTCTTGTCTTTTTGTACACACTTTTGGCGGGGACATGTCTCGGCTAAAAGTTTTTACACTTCGCCAAAAACTTTGGCGGGATAAAGTAAATGCTTAGAGTGAAAAACGAAATTATTGGTGACACCTTTTAGCGGGGACATGTCCCCGCCGAAAGTGTACACCATTTTAATTAACTTAAATCAATATTAATTAAACCATTTAAATTAAATTATTTATAATTAATTTAAATCATTTATGATTTATTTAAATCATTTAAAATTATATATAAATCATTAATAATTAATTATTTTTATGATTTATTTATAATTATATTTAAATCATTTAAAATTATTTTTAATTCATTTTAATTAAGTTAAATCATTTTTAATTAATTTAAATCATTTAAAATTGTTTTTAATTCATTTTTATTATGTTAAATCATTTATAATTAATTTAAATCATTTAAAATTATTTTTAAATCATTTTAATTAAGTTAAATCATTTATACACGAGATGTTAAACGAATGAGTCGAGATGCTATGGTTATACACGAGATGTTAAACGAACGAGTCGAGATGATGTGGTATTACACGAGATGTTAAACGAACGAGTCGAGATGATGTGGTATTACACGAGATGTTAAACTAACGAGTCGAGATGATGTGGTATTACACGAGATGTTAAGCGAACGAGTCGAGATGCTATTGTTATACACGAGATGTTAAACGAATGAGTCGAGATGATGTGGTATTACACGAGATATTAAACGAACGAGTCGAGATGCTATGGTTATACATGAGATGTTAAACGAATGAGTCGAGATGATGTGGTATTACACGAGATATTAAATGAACGAGTCGAGATGCTATGGTTATACACGAGATGTTAAACGAATGAGTCGAGATGATGTGGTATTACACGAGATGTTAAACGAACGAGTCGAGATGCTATGATTATACACGAGATGTTAAGCGAACGAGTCGAGATGATGTGGTATTACACGAGATGTTAAACGAATGAGTCGAGATGCTATGGTTATACACTTGATGTTAAACGAACGAGTCGAGATGATGTGGTATTACACGAGATGTTAAACGAACGAGTCGAGATGATGTGGTATTACACGAGATGTTAAACGAACGATTCGAGATGATGTGGTATTACACGAGATGTTAAACGAACGAGTCGAGATGCTATTGTTATACACGAGATGTTAAACGAACGAGTCGAGATGATGTGGTATTACACGAGATATTAAACGAACAAGTCGAGATGCTATGGTTATACACGAGATGTTAAATGAACGAGTCGAGATGATGTGGTATTACACGAAATATTAAACGAACGAGTCGAGATGATATGGTTATATACGAGATGTGAAACCAAAATTTTCCCACCTAACAACTTATCCTCACAATATAAACTCACACACTCATCTAACCCATATCATCACACACACACACACACTCATCTCACTATATATATATATATATATATATATATATATATATATATATATATATATATATATATATATATATATATATATATATATATATATATATATATATATATATCTAGCAGTTTCCGTTTTCCGGCGACACCAGCAGTTTTCGGCCGCCGGAATCTTTTTCTGGCCACCACCTTTTATCAACACAACTTGTAGATCAGGCTACCCCAATCACGATTCTACCACACACAACTACAAACACACACTGTCAACCAGATGCAGCGATATAATCCTTTTTTGTATACTTGTGGAGCAGGAAATATAAAAAAAAGAACATCACATCAAAAAGATACATTTGGATTGGAGTATTATGCATGTCCTCTTTCGAAGCCAAGAGAGAAAGGTCATGGATGTGGATATTTTATGTGGAAGAGTGAATTTGATGAACAATTACAAGTAATTTATTCTGCTTCAACATCTCACGGTTCTGGGTGCACAAACTGCCATGAAAAAGATCTTAGGATAAATATGTTGGAGGCACAAAAACAGGTGCTAGAGACAAAAGTCAGGTTGCTCGAGGCAAGACTTGAAATGGCAACGAATCCCGACAACAATGACCACACATGTCAATCGGATGCAATACTCCGTAACCTGTTAGGTGACATGGAAAATCTTCGTATGTAATGTTGTTGTTGTTGTTGTTGTTGTTGTTGTTGTTGTTGTTGTTGTTGTTGTTGTTGTTTGTTGTTTCTTGTGTTATTGTTGTTGTTTGTTGTTTCTTGTGTTATTGTTGTTTGTTGTTTGTTGTGTTATTGTTGTTGTTATTGTTTAATAAAATGTTGTTGTTGTGAAAACTGATGTCCACACACGATTAGATACACTCAAAACTGCATAATCACTAGAAATCGTAAACTTCTATCCAAACACTCAAGATTGTAATTATTAATCTAACAAAACATCCACAGTAAGAAACTAAGCAGTTTATAAAGCAATCCCAAACACCACACGCTTAGCTTCAAACACGAAGTCAAACATTTTATTCAAACAACACAAGAGTTGTAAACCAGATACATTTTCATACAGACTCAAACTAAACAACTTGACAAGCAAACGAACCAGATCAAACGAAAAAAACTCGACAATCAAACGAAACAACTCAAACTAAACAACTCGACAATCAAACAAAACAACTCAAACTAAACAACTCGACAACCAAATGAAACAACCCGTTTACTTTTTTGTGTGGCTACCTCCCGCTTTGCTTTAACTCGCACCACCTCTTCCTTTCCTAGCTCTCATTTCCTTGAGATATGCAAACGTAGCTTCAAGACTTGTTATTCTATTTTCCAGATTATGAACAGCAGCAGCTTCATCAAACGTGCTTTCAGCTTCATCCTCACCTCCAATAGCAGCAACTTGAGCTTCAGTAGCACGTTGAGCTTCAGCAGCATCTAGCTCTTCCAATTACTCTCTATAGTATGACTTTTTCCTCAACCATACCAGAATCCGGTCTCTTTGCCAAGGTGCACAGTTCGCATATGAACCATATTCATCAAAAATTTCCACGCCCCAATGATTTATAATTTCATTATACAGGAGCTCGTGTGATAAAGCCTTTGCCCACTCCTGTTCCAGCGTTAGACCGTCCATTGTTATGTGTGTTCTATATTTTTTGCCGAATTTATGATAGTTAATATGTGTTATGTGTATGATATAATATATATTGCAGTTTGGGGGGAAATTTGGCGCCGAAACTTTTGGCGGGGACATGTCCCCGCCAAAAGGTTGCATGTAACTTATGGAACAACTTTTTAGCAGGGACATGTCCCTGCTAAATGTGTGGCGGGAAAAATACGCGGGTATAATTAAGGGTAACTATTTTGGTCAAAGTTACAAAATACTACAAATACTTTCGGCGGGGACATGTCCCCGCCGAAAAGTGAGCGTTGAAAATCTTTTGAACGGTCAGCGAGATTGTGTGCCAGCTCAGCGCCATTTTTGTCATTTAGTGACTTTCGGCGGGGACAAGGGCATCCCCGCCAAAAATGTCCTCGCCCGTCCTGTTGATTGTTGTAGTGACACACAAAGTTATGAGAGGATTATGCTCGATCAAAGGTGGCGAGAATGGGAAGAACAAAGAACGATTAGAGACGAAACTAGATCAGAGATACGAGATGCTCTTATAACGGCTCTTTTAAACAAACTCCAACAAGAAGAGTTGTACGTAAGTTTATATCAGTTTTCGTAAAATGGCTTAGCTTATGAGGTTAGCTTATCTTCTTCTAGCTATATAGGATGTAAGATTAGTGGAAGTAGTTGGGATAGATCTTGGTTTACATTTGTTGATTACTTGCACTTATGCAATATTCTTTTTTAGATATATGTGAAGCTTTGCATCACAAGTACTTTGAAGTTTCATTTTACAATATGTAAATAGATTAAAAAGCATGATGTCATTAAAAGGGTTACTTGCTCTAAAAGTTATCTTAATTAAATGTTAACATCTATTTTTATTTGAAGGAACGACTAGACCTGACAATCTAGACCCAAACAAGTTTCGATGAGTTTATATAAAAAAGTAATAATTTGTACGTTAATGTTAGTCTAACAACCTATTTCCAGCATACTTCTTCAGCAGTTTTGAAAGTGACCCACGTAGACCCAAGGTGTAAAGAGTTGTGTTTATGCTAATATCGAAGAGTAAAGAAGAAAACTTATATAAACCCGCCTTGAGTCTAGATTGTTAGGTCTACTAGCGACTAACGAGTAACATGACCTCTTAAATATAAATGTGTCACAATATAGTTAAGATTGTCATTAGTACAAACGAGGCTTTCCCCGACGACTTTTTTAAGCCCTTTCCATCGACATGTCGACAGAATAATACCTTCCCGTCGACATGTCGACGGGAACATATAGACTGCTGTACTTCGACGGGAACAGTGTTCCCGTCGACAATCACCATCGACACTGTGGGTCTCACGTCGTTTTCCAGTCAAAGGAATTTGGTGTCCGTCAAATTCTTCCCGTCGACATGTCGACGGGAACATATAACTAATTAATGTTTTAATTAGCTGATTATAATTATGTTTTATATAATACCGTCGACATGTCGACGGTATAATTAAAACAAAAATATTGTTTTTATTATTATGCCGTCGACATGTCAACGGCATAATATTAAAAACACTATTTTTGTTTTAAAGATACCGTCGACATGTCAACGGTATCATTAAATAACCAATAATAATGTTTTAATGATGTCGTCGACATGTCGACGGTATCATTATTAACACCCTGCTAACAGCAGGCTGCAAATATTGCAATTTTCTAGATTTTTTCCGGATTTTCCGGAAAAAATCTACCAAAACCTGTAACTGTAATAGTACATATAACCACTCAATATCAACATGTCCTAAACGTATAACTCGCCATCGGCTATAACACTTGCAAAATATCGCTAAACACCCTCAAAATGAATAAAAACATATAAAGTCTACAAAACGGGGTGTGGTAATATCTAAACCTAGCTGCCATATCCACAAATGTTTTAATATCCGCGACGTTCAAGTCGCCAAAAGGTTAAACTATACAATACTAACATATGGGTCGCCAAAATATTGTTTGAAGCATAAGTACAACACAAAATACCCAAGTTTGTACCTCTACATCCAAAATCACTCGTGATCATCAGTAGGACCCTCATCATCGCCAGAACCATCCTCATCGCCTCTGCGACTCCCGCTCCCTCTAGCTGAGCCACTACCTCCAACGCCACTGCCTGAGCCATCCACGTGCTGAGAACCCGCCTGACTAACATACTCGTTCCATCGCGGGTTGGAGGACATAAAACCTGTGACCAAATTAAACTGCGCCTTCAAGGCCTTACGCTCTTCAGCTTCTCGACGGCGATTCTCCTCGGCCTCAGCAATCTTCTTCTCGGCCTTAGCAAGCTTTTTCTCCATCTCAGCGTATTCTGAAAATGAAACAATCAAAATTAAAAAACATCTATTGCAATACTTAATTTGAGTCATGATCGAGTAATCTATAATTAATATATTATCAAACTGTACATACCTGGAGGTGGAGGCGGGGTGTATGGTAACGGTGGCCTGGAGAGCCCAGGTACGACCCTACCCCGTCAGGCGATGTGGCCCCGCTGCTTGCCCTTCAAAACCATCGCAAGTATCTGCTCCTCCGTGTACGCCACCCCTTCCGGCGTATTCGCTCCCAGATCTCGCAGCCGGACCATCTCTTCCTATTTAATTGAGAAAAAAATTGAGAAAATTTATATATATATGTAAGTGTGTGTATATATATATATATATATATATATATATATATATATATATATATATATATATATATATATATATATATACTAGATTTCGAAGCCCGCCCGATGGGCGGGCATGACTTATAATTATTCTTTTAATGGTGTTACTTAACGCAATTTCATTTTTAAAGATGGGAGCTTAATTATTATTTTGATTGTATTAGTTAATTAGAGATTTGAACAATTGTTAATGGTGTTCTTAGTGGTGTTAATATTTTTATTTAGAAGATATAATCTTTTTGGCTTTTAAATATGAAAGAGGGATTCCGAAGCCCGCCTGATGGTTGTTCTTCGTCTGTATCCAGCCAAATTTATATGATGCTAACCTTTAAAGTGTGTACAAACTATACGTTAATAGTACTTGATACCTGAGAGTACATGCATGCTAATAAGTAAATTCTAACCATCTAATTTGATTTCATAGAAGTGAATATATTGGTGATTCTAAATACTAATTATATATGAATAAAGAAAGTGTAGTTTTGTAGATTTGGTAAGTACCACAAGTGTTTGTATGTGAACTGTGTAGATAAGGATAAAAGAGTATTTCATCTCCACTTAAGAAAATGTGGCTTAATTTGAGCAAGTTGTATGTACAATCTTCTACTATGAGTTCTAGCATGTTGGTTCAAAAAAACATAATATCATATGCTGGGGTTAGGTGTATGGGTAAATTCATAAGATCAAAGCTAATTTGAGAAACATAATTTGAAGAAATAAACGTTAACGTGTCATACACAACTCCTCATATTGGTAATCTCGTTCACTTCCTTTCATGGGAATTTCGGTCGTGAGCTCTTTGCATCTTCTTCATCCTCGGTAACATGACCTGCAAGATCACAAGGAACTTATATAACTATTAGAGGTGGTAAGATGGGTTGGTCAAATGGGGAGGGTTGACCCACAAACACTTTTTTGTCCATTTGTTATCCTTTTATTAAATACACAAAGAACATCATACATTTGCTCTCTGGACATGCACATCAACTTGCGTTAAACCTCAATTATAGCATTAACCATCCGTTGCCATCAGTAAATTTAGAATTCTCCTCAGCAACATGCTTGCTCACCTTCTTCACTGGCTCTTTCTCTACAGATAGCATAACCATGTCAGTCACAGTAATATGGTTTTCCTAGATATGTTGGCGAGCCGTTGCTGCTGATTTGTCAATTTGCCATTGAACATCATCATCTTCCTTGATATCATCCTTGTCACCAACCAGTTTTACAGTAGTCCATTCACCCCCATAGCAAAATCGCCAACTCAAGATACTTTATAGTTTTTGTTTTTGAGAAGTGTCTTACAGTAACTTTCAAGATACTTATCTTTATAAAATGGCCAACTCAAGATACTTTATAGTTTTTGCTTTTTGATAAGTGTCTTACATTAAATTTCAAGATATAAAACAACCTGTTGGAGAGTCTTCGATGATATCTTCATCAACGATAGTATATCTTGGTTTGTATTCTTTTAAGGGATAAAACGGTTCTTTAGATCATTGATGTTTATCCAAACGCCATCTTCTTCGTCTTCAGATGTTATTTTGTGTTTGTCATATTCTTCATCTGTGTCTTCATCACATAGCATATAATTGTTGTTTTTTGAATTAGTAGTCACCCTCTTTTTCTTGTTGATCATGAGATTCCTCATTATAGACAACTAACTGCATAGAAAATCATAATTAATGAATTTAATTGTAAGCTACATTACATAAGCATGCATTACATAAGCAGGTCATTGTGAACAAACACAGCCAATCAACATTCTTATACACATAATACATAAACGTTAAACAATAACGGTAGGACTCATAATATCTTTAATATCACGGTATGACTCATAATAAAAAAAAACAAAAAATGCTCAGAAAAATCTGGAAAAAAAAATGAAAGAAGATAACAATAGTAAGGATTGCTCAAAAAGTGAAAAAAAAAATTAAAAAATCATTTGCATTGTCAATTGGTACCATGAAGATAGCGCTAGATCTTGACTTTTTTACAAAAGTCAAGATGAAAATGGAAGGTCCAAATTCATCTGCACATCCGCACAAATCTGCAAGTGAACTTTATTGATACAACACTATTGTCCAAACCAAGCTTTTACAAACCTATAACTTTCTTTAAAATGTAATTATTTTAAGAGTAAAATGCAGAAATCGTCATTGTGGTTTGCAAAAATTGCATGTATCCTCCCTGGTCTTCCATAAGTGCAGGCGGCCTCCTTGGACTTTATACTTTTGGTTCGTTTTGGTCCTTGGCACTAACAACCGTTAGCCTACCTCAGTTAGTTAATACATAAATGGTCCCTGTTTTTACGCTAAATTGCGTCCAACGTCCCTATTTTTTTGAAATTTTCTTTTTCCAACTTTTTTTTTTCGAATTTTTTTTCCGAAATTTTTTTTTTGGAATTATTTTTTTTCTCAAATTAATTTTTTTAGAAATTATTTTTTCGTGAAATCATTTCTTTTTCTTAAATTTATTTTTGAAATTAATTTTTTTAGAAAAATAATTTTTTTTGAAAATTATTTTTCTAAAAAAAATTCAGTAAAAAAATTTCTAAAAAAAAAAAATTTTAGAAAAAAGTTTATAAAAAAATTATTTCACAAAAAAAAATTCGGAAAAAAATTTCGAATAAAATATTAATTTTTCTTAAAAAAATTTCGGGAAAAAATTTCTAAACAAAATTTCTAAATTATTTTTTTTGAAAAAGTTTCTTAAAAAATTATTTCTGAAAAAATAAATGGAAAAAAATTCGAAAAAAAAAAATAATTTTTCTAAAAAAATTAATTTCGAAAATAAAAAAATTTCTAAAAAAATTAATTAAGAAAAAGAAATGATTTCATGAAAAAAAATTCTAAAAAAATTAATTTGAGAAAAAAATAATTCCGAAAAAAAATTTCGGGAAAAAAAGTTGGAAAAAGAAAATTTCAAAAAAATAGGGACGTTGAACGCAATTTAGCGTAGGTACAGGGACCATTTATATATTAACTAACTGAGATAGACTAACGGTTGTTAGTGCCAGGGACCAAAACAAACCAAAAGTATGAAGACCAGGGAGGCCGCCTGCACTTATGGAAGACCAGGGAGGATACGTGCAATTTTTGCAAACCACAAGGACGATTTTTGCATTTTACTCTTATTTTAATTAAGTGATCATTTTTCAGTATTTGGCTAGCTAACTATACATTTAAATGTGAAAGAACGAAGTTAATATATGGGCAATCTCATTCATATCCTATATCCTTGCAAACCTTAGCTTTACGAAGATGTTAGCGAGTGGCTTATAGTCCAATAGTATCAATGAATCTTTACAACTTTAGGTTGCGACTTTATATCACCTAAATACATCAGTGTAACCCCTAGAAATTAGAAGTTTATCCAATCTATTAACAGACCACTCAACATACCTACTAACTTTCTCATCGTGCTCTCGTAGCATCATGAGAATGTTTGAATGTGACTCAAACTGACTATTGTGATACAAAGTTGCAATAATCGGGTAAAGCGTGTCTAAATAAATCGATTGTTATTCTCACCATTAAGAGTGATAATAATCAGGTACAATCACTTAAAAACACACATCTAAACACCCACTACCATCAATAAACAAAAAAAACATCATTCACAAATAACACAAACTCATAGTAAATCCTATCCTCATCATCTGAAAATTAAACCGAAACATGAAGTCTTTCTGAAATTTTAACTCCATATAATCTTGATGACAAACACCTAGACAGCTATTCAAATAACAATAGAAACTTTTGTAATTCAACTTTTTGTTGGTGATGTTTGCGTTTCACGTACACCAAAGCACCAAAAAATTCACAAGTTCACATTGTTTTTCCCTCTTCCACCACAGTGACTACAGTCAGGATGACCATGTCGTCTTTTGGCCCATAATCCTTCCATTCAACCTAGTAGAAGATCAGATGACCATCAGTCTATGGTAATTTTGTTCATTCATTGTCATATGGTAATTTTGTCAATTAGACCGGCAATCTAGACCCAAGCGAGTCTAGATGGGTTTATATGAAAGTGATAATCTGTATGTTGACGTTAGTCTAACAAACCCGTGCCCAACATACTTCTTCAACAGGTCCGAAGAGCTGTGTTTATGCTAACATCGATGGGTAAAGAAGAAAACTCATGTAAACCCGTTTGAGTCGAGATTGTTAGGTCTACTAACGACTAACGAGTAACATGACATCTTAAATATAAATGTGTCACAATACAGTTAAGATTGTGTGCATACATCTTTAAAGTATATTTATAACCAACGGCCTATTTGACTATAATTGAAAACTTACACCGACAACCTGTTAGAAGTTGACTTTTGTTTTGTATTCTCACATATTATTCTTGTCATCATTACTTTAAGATTTAAAATTCTCAAATGTCAAATCTACTCGTTTTTGTTTTTTCAGTGTTCACATGATTATGATGATGATGATGATACAAGCTACATATGCATTCACTAATGCCTTATTTCAAAAAAAAAAAAAAAAAAAAAAGGGAATTTTGTGCTAGTATCAAAATAAGGGAAAATAACAAAATACATAAGTCGTACTACAACTTATCACTTTTCAAGCCTAAAATTTACAAAAGTCCAAGATAGACGGGGCGACTGGGCAACTTATACCACACAACCACAAGCCATCATGTGTCTAAATATTGTAGGTGGATTAATATTTATTCGATTGTTTAAGGACACATGTCAAGCGTAGACACTAGTTGCCCAAAAAACGAGTCGTCTTTATTAGAATAGGTAAAAGTCCTCTGTTATTCAATAATGAGATCACAATATATAGATTACAAAAGACTAATCTAGAAGTAATGTAAATGGGCTAAAGCCTTATAACTAAATACAATGGACCGAATATCATCAACTAACACTCCCCCGCAGTTTGAGCGGGAGGTAATCGAACACTCAAACTGGTGCGAAACTCCTCAAATAATGAAGAAGGAAGACCCTTTGTAAAAATATCGGCATACTGATAACGAGAAGGAACATGAAGAACACGAACTTGACCTGTAGCAACCATGTCACGAACAAAATGTAGATCTCAATGTGTTTTGTACGTTGATGTTGCACAGGATTAGCGGTCAAATAAATAGCACTAACATTGTCACAATAAACAATAGTAGCCGAAAACAATGGTGCATGTAACTCCCGAAGTAAGTTACGAATCCATGCAGTTTCAGCAACTGCATTAGCAACCCTGCGATACTCTGCTTCAGCACTAGAGCGAGAAAGTGTGTGTTGGCGTTTAGATGACCAAGAAAGTAAATTATCTCCCAAGAATACACAATAGCCGGATGTGGAACGACGTGTAGCCGGGCAACCAGCCCAGTCAGCATCCGAATAAGCAGTAAGACTAGTTGTAGAGGATGCAAACAACTGTAACCCAAAATCCAAAGTCCCACGAACATACCGTAAAATCCGCTTAAGAGCCGACAAGTGAGGCTCCCGTGGATCATGCATGTAAAGACATATTTGTTGGACAGCATAAGATAAATCGGGATGTGTGAAAGTAAGATACTGAAGACCTCCTGCTAAACTTCGATATAAAGTAGGATCTGATATAGGTACCCCCTCAGGACCAAGTTTAGATTCGGTGTCAACCGGAGTCCGACAAGGGTTGCAGTTAAGCATACGGGCCCGCTCGAGAAGCTCAAGAGCATATTTCCGCTGGGAGAGAAACATCCCAGAGGAATCACGATGAACTGAAATCCCCAAGAAATAATTAAGAGCACCCAAATCTGTCATGTCAAATTCCTTATGTAGAGAGGAAATAATACGTTGTAGTAACCCGGATGAAGAAGCAGTAAGCACAATATCATCCACATAAATCAACAAATAAGCAGTCTCAGCACCATGTCGATAAATGAATAATGAAGAATCACAACGACTAGGAGAAAATCCAATGCGTGTAGCATACCCTGCAAAACGGTTAAACCAAGCGCGTGGCGCTTGCTTAAGTCCATATAAAGATCGCTGCAAAAGACAAACATGATCAGGATATCGAGCATCCACAAAACCAGGCGGTTGATGCATGTATACAGTCTCAGATAAGTGACCATTAAGAAAAGCATTCTTAACATCAAGCTGATAAACTGGCCAGTTGCGAGACAAAGCAAGACTGAGAACGGTACGAATAGTAGCCGGTTTGACTACCGGACTAAAGGTCTCATCACAATCAACCCCAAGTTGTTGGTTACTCCCATTTGCAACCAACCGAGCCTCATAGCGACTCAACGTCCCATCAGCAAGATATTTGTGCCGAAATAACCACATAGATCGAACAATATTAACATCAGGTGGTCTCGGTACAAGAACCCAAGTACTATTTTTAATTAACGCATTGTATTCATCAATCATAGCATTTTTCCAATTTGAATTTTTAAGAGCAAGAAACGGAGATTTTGGAAGAGGAGACACATGAGAGGTAGAAAGATTAAAAAGACGATTTGGTTTAACAGTGCCGACTTGAGCACGAGTGACCATGGGATGAGTACGAATGGTTTGAGATACTGGTTGGCTTGGTAATTGGGTTTGCGGTTGTGATTCAGCCGAATGTTGTTGGGGCGATTGTTGGGTCGGTTATGGTGGATTGACATAGGTTGGGCTGGTCGGCGGCTCGTGATACCATATTAGAATAGGTAAAAGTCCTCTGTTATTCAATAATGAGATCACAATATATAGATTACAAAAGACTAATCTAGAAGTAATGTAAATGGGCTAAAGCCTTATAACTAAATACAATGGACCGAATATCATCAACTAACAGTCTTTAATCTATTTTAAACTTTTGAAAATTTTAGGCCTAGAAAGTGAGCGACTGATCTATTTTGATAATTTTTCCTCAAAATAAATATCCACACATATTATGTATAACTAATTAAATGGTTTTTACAATTTCCCTCAAAATAAATATCCACATACATATTATGTATAACTAATTAAATGTTTTTTACGGGTCATTGTGATATTTTATTGGTGCATACCGAAAAAAAATTTAGTTATATGTAAGTCATTTGTTACGTTAAGTTCACATGGATTGAGTTGGACATAGTTTTGTGTCCATGTTATATGACTTAAATCTAGTTGAAAAGTAGGTTTGACTAGCAATTATAATGTAACTCACGTAATATTTAACATACATTTGACTAATATTTAACTAATCTTTAACATAATATTTAAGAGGACACAAACCATATATTTGACTAATATTTAATATATTCTAGTTTTGTTGAAACCATCATAGATAATTAGTTGTGAATGTCATTTCAAGTTAATAGAATTGACGTTTATGAAAATGCAACAACAATCAAGTCTTTAGGTCAATCTAATAAGCTCGTAAACTCATTTATTTGGGTTTATAAGCTTATGCATTCAGCTTATGAGCTTATATAATTCATAAGCGTATAAGCTCATAATATAAGGTCAGAAGTTTAGACGTAACCTCCTAACACTAAAGACACATATATGCTAAAGAGAAAATTTCGAGACTAGACTAGTCGCTCAACTTCGTTACCTTCCATGAACCAAAAAACTTGATTTTACAAAATTAGACCAATCGACTAGCGACTTTTTTACTTTTGATAAAAATTCGACAAATAGCAAAAAAAAGTCATTTAAAAATACAAAAAAGTACAAAAGTCGCTTAATTTATGTACAAAAAGTACAAAAGTAAAAAAAATCGCTTACTTTTTTTTGCCACTTGGCGCCATCTTATTAAAAGTAAAAAGTCGCTAGTCGCTCGGTCCAGATTGGTCCATAGGACTTGATTGGTCCATGAGAGGTAGCGAAGTTGAGCGACTGGTCTAGTCTCAGAATTTTCTCTATGCTAAAAGCTTGCATAGTATTTTATTTCATGTGATACAAACTAGTTGATTGTTTCAGCTCGTCCGGATAATTGTCACTTTGTTACTCCTTTTGTTTTAAAATAATCGTTCACCGAATTATTTTGATATGTCTTAAAATTACAAATTTCAAATGATAAAGTCTTGGAAACTACTAGTAGTATTAGAATAATATTTTTATTCCAAAGATAATGGGTAAAGATGACAAAAAGCCAAGCCCGGCCCATATCTAAAATATTAAGATTTTTTGGGCCCAAATTGGTCCTCACCAGCTTAGACCAGTTTTTGGGCTTTTAGTTAAACGCATTTTTCTAAAAGAAGTTTTAATGTTCATTCGTTGAACCATTAAACTGTTTTTTGGTTACCAAGACTTTTAAACCTTTTGGTCAACTAATCTACGAGATTTGAGCCCACCACCATCCATACTCAAACCAGGTAAAAACTTCTCTTTTTTCCCAGAAGATTGGCGTGACCACATAAAGTTGTTTGTACTTAACAGGAATTAACTTCAGACATCTCAATAGTTACTACAAGCTCTTACCACGAAGTGATTCATTGAACCATTATTCAGTCGTGCTATAACAAATGGACCTAATCCATTCAATTTTTAACAAGTGTTATTCACTTTTTCTCTCTCATCATTTTTCATCAATCAATTTTTTAAATGTTTAACTTTAGGTCCAACTTTTAGGCTTACAATTCAGCAATTGACTCCACCCGTCCTTTAACTTTCAATCTTGACAAACTTTAGCTAATCTTTCTACTTTTGTCATAAACATCCAAAACTACAAAATAACAAATGCCTATAAAACAATATTTTACATAATCAGATTATAACTTTTATCACATACCTTTTAAAACAATAAATTGCAATGAAGATACCCATTTTGTCAAAATATTGTAATGGAAAATAATAAAACTATTGTCACAGCAAGTGCCTTTGCAAGAGTTAACTCACAGATCATTTTGGAGTGTCCAGGTCACCTTAGCGGAAAGCTACTACATTGGTGCGGAGTAGCCAGCCAATTTTTATTTTGCATTTTCTTGGACCTTGGTATGCAACATTTTCAGCCCCACTAATTCACACTATGCAGTAAAACCTTTTTTTTGTTGCAAAATGGTGAATTATATTAATCACAAACAACTTACATACATTCTATTTTCTGAAATGGACATTACCTATTCAGAAGTATCAACTCAGCATATGCTCATACAAGAAAAACAAACAAGCTAATCAATCCTGACCAACTTTAAACTCACGTTATACAATATCAGACCTTTGCTATGCCATATCTCTGATGTCACAGATTTATACCCAGAAAATCAGTGTTGCACTATAACATAAACCATGCCAGCTTGATTATTTGATTCACCAATAATGCACCTACCATCTAGCTACATTTTCACATCATCTTTCCATCAAACCATTCAACCCGCATCCACAATGGTATGATAGAATATATGTGTGGCTTCACTAGGAACCCGTAACCCATCCATTGGGGGGCTCTGCCAATCAATCTACATTTCCTTCTCAAGAAAGGCTTCAATTGATTGGGAACACACACCCTCAATGATGACCATCCAAACCTCCTGAAGACAGTACATTGGGTGGACCAAGAAGATCCATCTTTCATACACTCTCTATTCCACCCATCATGCACTGTCCTCCTAGGCCATATACCCTTCACAAAGAGAAGACCTACATTATGGTACATCTTATCTAGTTAAACCTCCTTTTCATCCAAAACTAGATACTAGCTCCCTCCCAAGGCCAAACTAGCATAGCTACTAGGACTAATAAGGTACATTTAGACCGGAATAGACTCCAAGGTACTAGGAACTTCTACATTGTTATGACCAAAAAAATCAATGATCTTTATAAAAGCAGAGATCATTTCTTGACAGCAAACTTGTCCAGTTGTTATATAATGACCCATTTAACCACCACACTCCACTCTGCCAAACACACCTTAAGCTCAACAAAAAAACATACTCCCACTCTCCAAATACCACATACTATATACTGCCATACAATACCCTCTTCATATGGAAGGTCATTATTGCCATAGAGAGACAAAAAAGCATACTCCCACTCTCGCCAAATCATATTCTATTGAGGTGTAGTAGGGGGACAGCTCATCAGCCTTAATACTTTCCAATAACCTCTTCATATGGAAGGTCATTATTGCCATAGAGAGACACAAGCAACATACCCATTTTTTAAATGTATAATTTACTCTCGAGTAAGGGTTTAAAACACCCTTATAGTTGTCACAAAAGAGAGGTTTGTTATTTTGTACTGGGTTTAAGATTGATAATTGTTTTAAAGGGTGCATAGATTAATGATACAATACAAGCCGACAAAAATAATAAACGTAGTCTATAGGTTTAGTGATCAGTGAATTAGCACTTGTATCAACTGAGATCTCCTCAAATCAAACACAAGTTCTAAGATTGTTAATATTTGTGTTTGATGGCCTCGAAAGAGATGCAAAAGATGCCTCAAAGTTTGATCCAACCATTCTTTGGGGTCAAAGCTAGCGAGGTAATTCTACAAAATACCCCAAAGGTACAATGCTACTCACCCTAGATGCCCAAAAAAAATCCAACTTCTCCAAATGCCCCAAGGGTGACGGTAGCCCATGAATTCTTGGGCGACTATCATATATGTGTGACAAGTGTCCCTAACCTTGTCCCTACCATGTACTTGAATAGTACTATTGTCCCTAGGTGATTTCTTGAGCGACTGGTCTCACATTTCTTGGGCGACTAGTTTTTTTTTGTCTTTTAGTGAAAAAGTTTTTAACTACATTTTTTGTCCTTGTGGTTTGCCAAGTATTTCATTTTTTGCCCCAACTAAATTCACAAAGATCAAACAAACCACAAAATAACAATTAACACACTAAAAATGCAGCTACACATAAACATACTCCCTTTGTTTTTCTAAATCAAAAAATTTCACATATTCGTTCCTTTGTTTTTCTAAATCAATCCTTATTTTTCTTTTTCTTTGTCATCCCAACCATTATATGTAAACACCATATCCATGACCTGATCCACAACATATCTAATATATATCTCTAACATATTCTAAATCACCATGACCAGATCCACGCCTACTCTACACGCTCCGATCATCCTTCAACCCTTAACCCTCCCCATCCCCAATCACCGCACTCCTCCGACTTCACCGCCGCTATGCCATCCGTCCAAAAGACGACAAAAGCGAGTAAGATTTAATGGAAGTATTCATGAGATTTAATGATGTGTATCGTGGTTAGCATAAGTTTTTTTTAAGATGAATGAGTAGATTCGACCGGAACCAAAAAACGTTGATCTAACCGGATTTTTCAGATCCATTGTCTTCCGGTAAGACACTTCGTCAACCATTGTCAGCAAACAACTTCAACCTCCTAAACCCACCAAAATATTTCGAATTTAAAAAGAAATAAAAACATAGAGATCTCAGATTTAAACTTGTGACTTGGTGTTCAGTTCAACTTGATCTTCCTGGTTGGCTGCATCTGTGAAGGTGGAGGGGTGGCCGGCGGCGTGATGGTGGCAGGTGGTCGGCGGTCGGCGATAAGGTTTGTGGTGGAGAGGAAGAATAGTGTAGGGATGATAGAAATATAAATGTTTTTTTTTTTTTTTTTTTTTTTTTTTTTTGAAAGTTTGATGATGAAGTCAAATTGATGTTAGGTAAAGGAAAAACAAAATATGGAAATAAGTTGTTGAATTTTGTATCTGGGTGGATGGATAGAAGTATTCTTGGGTAATAAAAGCTGATGAATATAAAAGATGATGATGAATATAAAAAAGGAAAATGATTGATATGCCTAATTCATAAGCCTAAAGATTAGCCTAACCCATTAAATAAGTGACATGTGGATTCCACTCCCTCTCTCTTATTATATACCATTGATCTTGACATTTGTTTCAAGATCCTAGTTAGGCATAAAATTAGGCATATGATTTAGGCATGCCTATCATTACTCTATAAAAAATGATGAATAAAAAATGGTGTTTGTGTGTGGATAATGTTTTTGGATGAAGAAATGTGTTATTAATAGTAATAATAATAATCACAAGGATCAAAATTGAAATACCAAGCAAACCATAAAGACCAAAAATGTAAGTTAACTAAAAGTAAAAAAAGCAAAGTCGCTCAAAAAATGTGGACCCAGTCGCTCAAGAAATGGTCTGGTTAACTAGTACTATGTAAGTGCAATGTGGACCCAATCATAGGGACACTTGTCTAACAATGGTGAGAGTTGCCCAAGATTTTTTGTGAGAGAGTCGCCTGCGGGGTATTTGAAGAAAACTGAAATTGATGTGGTGAATGGGGTGAGTGAAGTTGTACTTTTGGGGTGTTTTTGGAATTAGCTCCAAAGCTAGCTGCCTGCATATAGTCAAAAGGAAAACCATTTAAGTCAACGAAAGGAACATAAGGATTTTATTTTTATTTTTTTATTTACCAAAACTATATCATCTTTTAAACTAATAGAAGTCAGTTACATAAAATTTGACCACTTTGCTATACTTCAAAATGAAGTTATTTACCTTTGTCTCGATTTTATGGGTGACTAGTCGTCCCAAGACTATGGCACCTGCGTCCTGATCAAAGCCCCACACAAATCCTAGAGATTCAGAAACAAACTTGTCTTTTAACAATGCTTGAAATAGTTATAAATACACTTAAATGTAAAGTTACAAAAACATGAAGAAAAAACGCTTTGTCTGTCTTAAAAAATATATGATGTTGTTTTTACAGTTATCATTTTTTGTAATGATAATAACACGTTACATTACTACATTAACTAAAGTAAAGTTTTTTTTTTACCTCCTACCCAGCCTACTATGACTGTTAATGATGGTTTCAAGACTGTCAATAATAAGAAGAAGGGGAAACTAGGTGGTTCTAATATTCCGGGTCAAGGAGGGGTTCCTAAACCTGCTGTGGGTAAGAAGTTTCAGTATCGACCAAAAAAGACTCCTCCTGAACCTAAGAAGGTGGATGACAATAAGATGAATATCCTGATGTGGCTAGTTCGAGTGGGACGAAAATCTCTACATCTAACCGGTTTGATGCTCTTAATATGGAAGACACGGATGCTTTCGGCATTCCTACAAATGAAACCAACATGGAGGAGGATTCTGGTCGTACAATGGAAGTCAATGAAGATGAGTTTACTAAGACAGGTAATGTTTCACAAGAACCTTTTGTGTGCAATTTGAAAAAGAAGGAGTCGGTTATGGCTCCCAAAACTATTGATTCTTGTACTCCGCCCGCCTCTTCTACTAAGAGAGTTAACCCTTTCTCTAACGTGGGAGAGATTGAGGTTTCTGAGTCTGAAGATGAGTTGGTTTCTAACCCATTTGACGAGTCTGCTAATCTATTCGGTGGTGGCCAAGAGTTTGAAGATGATTATGATGACTATGACTATGATGACTATGCAAAACATGTTTACGATCTTCCAGGGAATTTGGATGCTTTTAATGCCATGTATGGCACCAAGCTCCAAGGCTTTAGGAAGTAATTTTATTTCGTTTTGTCTTATGTGATCATTTGAGTAGTGGTTTGTTTTCTTTTAGAAAATAGGAAGTATCTTGTTCTTTAAGTTGTTTGCCTATGTAACGGGCTGAGATATGTGACTTCACCCATATCCTTTGTACTTAAACGTTTTGGTTTATATATTTACCAGGGTGCAGGATTACTCCCCTTTACAAAAAAAAAAAGTAAAGTTTTTTGTTCAAGGACCATGTCATACTTTTAGAAATGCACACGCTAATCAATATTGGAACTGCAGTCATATAACTCAACAAATTTACAAGATATTTAGTTGTTTGATAGAAGGGGCAACAATACCAATTGATTTTCGAATAGAAGGGTTCCAAAAAACAAACATCCATTTTTCGTAACCTTCATGGAAACCAAACAAACACAATAATCCATGACATGCAGCAACAACATTTGCAAAATCAAATTGTTTATTCAGCGGAGTAAAAACCTTAAAAGTTTCATTGTTTTGATCATCATCATCATCATCTTCTTCAGCAAAACAAATGTACTTTACCTCATCCGCAGAATAGTTGTTTATGTAGCTTAAATTACGACTTTGTGGCTGCGTGTTGCGGGCGCCGTAACCTTGGATGAACTTAGAGCTTCCGATAAAAGACTTCCAGGGTTTAGAAACTGACCTGAGTCGAATCATCAAAACCTTTTCTATGATTTCCATCTGGATTTCAAAAGGAATGCATACATCTTTTTTTTTTTTTTTTTTTTTTTTTTTTTTTCTCGGTTTATGTTACCAGCAACTTGTGAGAATTGAACAATGTGAAGACTATTGACCTCAACAAGACTGTTTGGGCTATTTTAGATATTCATGGATCGAGTAAAGCCCATATAATTACCTTAGAATCATTTT
Source organism: Artemisia argyi (assembly GCA_030686995.1). Classification (NCBI taxonomy): domain Eukaryota; kingdom Viridiplantae; phylum Streptophyta; class Magnoliopsida; order Asterales; family Asteraceae; genus Artemisia; species Artemisia argyi. Next base: position 8,101,902 of record CM060680.1, read on the forward strand.
CCATGGAATTAAGCAAGGACGGACTCGGGAGCCGGGTGTGGCATGGGCGCAAGTGATCGTGGGTCACAAAGTGTAAGTTTTTCAAAAAGTGTCCTCGTGCGTACAACACCCGAATAGATTTTTGTGTTATACCTTTTTTAAACAGAGGAATCGTGGTTGAAAAACATGAAGCATCATCATCGCTAAGAAAACATCTACTAAATGGACCACAAAACCAATTATTCCAACTTTGATCAACATGCTATACAACAAGATCTAACAAAAATATACCATGAACGGTTCGAGTGTTTGATCTGAGTATGCGGAAAAGGTGTGGATGTGTTTGGAAGTGTTTGTGTTCTGGTAGAGATGGAGAAGTAGAGGAGTTTAGGTTTTCTTTAAGTTAGTGTGTGTGTGGGGTAATATGAAGTCAAGCTTATAACCTAGATAATGAGGTAGTTGTGTATTTATTGGAAGAGTTATGTTTAGTGTACTTTGGTTGGTGCATGTGTTAACAAGTACGTACGCATTCAGTTAATGAAATGCATAGAGACTAGGGAGTGTATGTGTTAGTAGTTCATACAGTGGGTTATGAGATTATTTTAAAAGTTCAAAAGTTAATTTTGTAACAATGAACAAAAGGTAATTTTGCGAAACCTTATAGTCTGAAATCTTTGCTTTTCATTATTCGAGTCCTTGTTAATTTTTACGAACATGGATCTCGCTCACAGTCCCTATCCAACTAAATCACGGCTAAATCTAATTAAACTTTAAGCAAGACTTACATACTGTGAGATTGAATCTTGCAAGATTGAGCTAGAATATGCTTCTCTTGTCACCAAAAAAAAAAATCTTTTTGCGTAATATATATACTCTCATGTTTACATACTTAAAGATGCATGTGGATTTGTTTCGCAACAAACCATGTGAAAAAACTTCTTTGCATAGACTTCAAAAATAAAGGACGCAAATCCTTCGGCTATACGCCTAGCATCATTTTTAGGAGCTTGCAACAAACCATGTGGGGTGTTGACCTAACTCGCATTAAAACAAAAAACCCTAAACCGATTGTCTCTCTGGCGACTGCGACACCAAACCCTAACAACCCTTACAACCCCTAATCGTTCTTCTTTTCGCACCATCTCTTCTACCTTAACCTTCGTTCTTTTTGCTTTCTAGCTGTCCTAGTGATTCTGGTACAGCGTTGGAGTGATTTAGAACAAGGTTTCTATCGAGTTCTTGGATTGCTTTTTAGGGTTCTAGGGTATCGCTAAGGGTCTGGTTGGATTATTTTCTGTCGATCGTGAATTTTAATTCTATTCCATTACTGATCGATTTGTAATATGGTGGGAGGTTAGTTTTTGGTTTGTATTGCTATAAACCCTAATCGTTAAGATTAGGGTTTTCTTCTCTTTATTGGTAGCGCATGTATGCTGGTTTGATTATTTGTTGATTTGTTTACGTGGTGGTGAGAGATGGAAAAGGGTTTTTTGAGTCCTAAGCTTGGTAAGACAGATGTTAGTGTTCCAATGGTTGATGTTGATGTGGTGGATGTTAATGTGAACAAGGGTAACGATAAGGTTGTTTTGGATGATTTGGAGCAGTCCTCTCATGATTCAATACAACCTAATGTGGAGCTATTAATTGCTAATGCGAATAAGAAGTTTGATGAAGCAATGTCTAAAATTGATAGTGATATTGCCAATATGGCTTCATCTTCTGAGTTGAACAATTCGAGTGGTAGTGGGTCTCCTCCTAATGCACCCAAGGTTGATTCTACTAATGGTAATGGAGTGAAGTCGGTTTCTTATGCGGGTGTTGCTTCTAACGAATCTCATAAGAACGTATCCAATTTCCGGAGATTAGAATGCAGCAAAAAGAAGGATAATGTTGACCTTTCAGTCCCAATGAAAGTTGTGGAAGAGGTGAACATGAGGTTTGAGCATACTCTCTATGGATATTTTCTTGGTCATCGTCTTGCTTTTCCTGTTGTGGATTATTTTGTTCGCAATGCGTGGGCTAAGTATGGGTTACAAAAGGTAATGATGAACGCTAAGGGGTTCTTCTTCTTCAAGTTTACTTCGAAGAAAGGTGTTGATGATGTGCTTGATAATGGTCCATGGTTGATCCGTAATGTTCCTATTATTCTTAAACCTTGGACTTTGAATACCAATTTGTTGAAAGAGGATTTAACTCACATTCCGGTGTGGGTTAAATTTCATGATGTTCCTTTAGCGATGTTTTCTGATGATGGTCTTAGTTTGCTTGCTACTTTGATTGGGACTCCCAAGAGATTGGATGCCTTTACTAGTCAGATGTGCAAAGAATCTTGAGGTAGGAGTAGTTTTGCTAGATGTATGATTGAAGTGAAGTCGGATGAGGTACTTAGGGACAGCCTTACTGTTGAGATTCCTTTACTTGACGGTTCGGGTGCGACTATTGAGAAGATCCGTGTGGAATATGAGTGGAAACCGCCTCGCTGTGATAAATGCAAGGTGTTTGGACATGTTTTGGTGGATTGTCCTAAGGGTGTGATACCGACTGCTCAACCTTCTAATAATGTTAATGATGGTTTTAAGACTGTTAACAATAAGAAGAAGGGTAAGCAAGCTGCATCGAATACGGGTCGCGGAGGTTTTACTAAACCTGTTGTGGGTAAGCATTTTGAATATCAGCCTAAGAAGACTCCTACTGTGCCCAAGAAAGTTAATGATGGTAAGAAGAAGACTTCTGATGTGGCTAGTACGAGTGGAACAACGATCTCTACATCTAACCAATTTGCTGCGCTTAATATGGATGATACGGATACGTTTGGTATTCCTACTTATGACACCTGTATGGATGTGGATACTGGCAGTACAATGGAAGTTAATGTGGATAAGTTGGTTAAGAATGGTGCTACATCACAAGAACCACTTGTGAGTGATTCAATGGGAACTAAGGAAGTTGGTTCTACTCCTTTAGTTGATAAAATTAGTAAGCTTGAAAAGCTTCTTATTGATGGGAAATGTACTCTTGTGGATGATGATGGTCATCCTGTTCCGTCTGCCTCTGTCACTAAGAGGGCCAACCCATTTTCCAAGGTGGGTACGGTTGTGGTTTCTGATAGTGAGGAGGAGGAGGTTCTTAACACGTTCGACGAATCTGCGAATCTTTTTGGTAGAAGTCAAGAGCGTGAAGATGAGTTTGATGACTATGATGATTACTCGAAGCAAATTCATGATCTTCCAGGGGAATTGGATGCTCTTAATGCCATTTATGGCTTTAATCTCCAAGGTCGTCGGAAGTAGTTATTTTTGTCCGAGTTTTTTTATACGATGTGGTAGTGGTTTGTTTTCTTGTCTAGAAAATAGGAAGTATCTTGTTATGTAAGCTTTTCGCCTATGTAACGGGCTGAGATATGGGATTCACTCATATCCGTTGTTCTTAAATGTTTTTTGGAGTAATATATTTACCGGGTCTTTTGACCTTTTACCCAAAAAAAAAAAAAAAACAAACCATGTGGGGTGGTGCAGTGTAAGGATCATTTATTCTAACTCTACAAGTTGGTATAGTAAACACTAAACAGCTTAGGAAAACTATGAAATAGATTTCTAATACATGCCATGACGTATCAAACTTTCCTGATAATGTCGAGTCCATTCGAACTCTGTCAAAATCTGGCTTGATTCGACTCCCTACCTGTAAAGAGTAACCAAGATAATTGCTAATCACCTTAGACTAGTCTTTATTATTATTTTTTTAATCTTGTCCAACAAAAGATGTGAGTTGTCGAATAATTGTTGCGTAAATAGTTAATCATCCAACTCGTTTATTATTGCTTTACACGAATCTTTAATTTATGCAACATCAATTTTTACGATAAGCCTTTAATTCTTTTGCAGTGTTTCATTACTTTTTCTCATTTATGCTTCTGGTAGCTAGGTATCCTTTCAAAACTCTTTTCACTAGTTAGTATCATGACTCATTAAATTCTTGAATAGGTGTATTTAATTCTCACATTTTCTTTCATCCATAAAAAAACAAGAAGGTATGTCCATCATTTAACTTATTTTTGAGTTTATGAGCTTATATAATTTTGATTTATATTTAATAAGCTCGGTTTTTCTAGCTTACATATGGGTTTTATAACATTATTACAACTTAACAAACTTATATACGCTTCTAGGTTATAAAATAAGAGAAAAAAAAATTAAAAAAGAAAAAAAAAGTGAACTTATAAAACATAAACCGAAAACATATACTCCATAGACTAACGATCGAATGCGAAGAATCCTTAAAATGGACTGATGAGAAATAAATATAATTACACAATAAAGATGCATCAATTTTAATTAGATGCATCCCTAATTTTTAGATGCATTATAATATATTTTATAGCTAAAAGTTAGATGCATTTCATGAAGTTAGACGAATCATCTGTATTTTTGGTTATCTGTAAGTTAAATTTGTTGCTAATACTAGTTTGCATCATTTTCTTCTCACTAGATTTTTACCTATACTCTATAAGATCATAAACATTAAAATAAGCTAAAAAAAACACCCCACATGTAGTCGCAACTTTATTACGAATAAGAATTTTTTGCTTACAAAAATATATACTATGATCAACATTTCATATTTATGAGCATGATTATGCCTGAAGTCTTTTTAATTTTCCACTTATCCATCCTTAAATTCTTTTAGTCTTTTAGATGTGCTTCATTCTCATTTATGTTCTACTTGTTATTCGTAGGTTGTAATTTCATACATTCAATTCTTTATTCAACTACTTTTCATTTTCATTTAATTTTATATTTCTCCAAAATGTGTAAATTGGTGGGAACACCCTGATCCCAAGCATCTTTTGATGCCAACCGGATCCTTCCCCAAGTACTCAGCCCTATACAATGAGCACCTGTTCTCAATGACCTAATTAGTCGGGAGTTGAGATCTAACCCTATGCCATTTTCTCCAATAGACCCTCCTTGGACCGGTCAATTGAGCGTTTACGGTAGGGGAATGGTATCAATTAGACTTTAGTGCCAAGGAACAGACTTGAACCCAGGTTTATTGACTTGAGCCCAAGCACCCTTACATTGGATTTGTGGACGTATGGTCCGGACTGGACCCTACATGGGCCAGGCCCGGTAGACAGCGACCCACTCTACACCTAAACCCTAATTCATGCCTTATAAATATAGGGCTGGGGTTCCATTCACAGCAGAATATAACAGGTTACCCTAAACCTAATTCTCATATATGCTACTACGCATCGACACTAACTTGACCGTCGGAGGTGGATCCCGGGGCTACAGCCTCGGGTCCACTCATAACGGGTTCTCTTTGTTGACAGGTCTACTTAGGGCTTATGAAGACGACTAACGGCCCAAGGAGAGTCGTTGAATCAGTCCGCGCCAGATTATGCATCAACAAGTTGGCGCCATCCGTGGGACCACGACTACGACAAGTTTCGTGTTCTCACATCACCAGAAAGCAACCATCGAGTTCAAAAGCCGGTATTCTTTCTTTATTTTCTGCTAGTACACGATGCGCAGATAAAAAAATAATATACGATATTAAATACACAGCGCAAATCTAAAACCAAAAAGTACCATACGTACTGTTTTCTTTTCTTTGGTCCAATCAAGCAACAGTAAACTTGAATTGGATTTGCGTTGACCTTTCAAACGTTAAAGTGATTACAAGACAAGAATTCATTAATTCTTGTTTCTTTTGTTAATATATATAATCGAACGTATCTTTTAAGTCGATACATATGATTTTTTTTAAAAGAAAAAAAGATATCACAATATCTTTTAAATATTAAGAAGATTTTACATAAATCTTTGAAACATGGTAAACACGATTTTACCTATAGCCACGCGCTATGTCCGCACGATCGGACCTACTTTATCTTTTAGCCGCGAATTAATTCGCGCATATAATGTTTTTTCGGTTGGTATGCCTGTCCACGCTAGTTTTCGTGTTCGAACAACGCAGTCACGATAAATCTACCCGCGTTAGGCCATGCGTTCGGAAATCTTCGCAGATTGGCGCCATGAGCGCACTGTCACGTACAGGCACCACGATGCTAGTCAATCGCCATGAGCGCACGAGACAAAAAGCCGTGGTCCTCTGCGATCATCCACAAAACGTTAGAGTCTATGCGGTCACGATAAATCTATCTGCGTCTGTGCGTGCGAAACTATTAGTCGCGGTCACGGTGTGTCCATCCGCACCATTGTTTTTATTATAAAAAACAACAAGATCAATTAATCGCCATGCGGGCACTGTTTTTATTATTAGCTACGTGCTACTTCTTTTATGTAATTTGTAAAACCTCACGATAGGTGTAATTCACACTACTACTTCTCTTATGTGTTAATTTCATATACTATGTGCTATATATTGCTTCACGCTAATCTTTTACTTCATTAGTTATTTTATATGTTGCGATTCGCGGCATATATTTTTAATATTTGCATTAAGTGTTTTTCAGGATAACTAAATTTAATGCTCCTACACGAGTAGCACCATCAAACTTGGGGGGCTACCAGGGTATATCCTACCACTGTTGGCGCACGCGTCATGCAGGTATATTTGGAAGCAGATCGTACATAAGAGGTATTTCAAGCCCGGTACAAAGACGGATTTAAATACTCGCACCATCTTGCCGCAGGGGAGACGGTCTTTGTCGGTTGTAAAGACGAATGTAATGTTCGCACACAGCGCGCACAACGCGCACCTTTGTTGCGCACTGCGCACATCCTTGTTGCGCACAGCGCGCACTTCTGCCACAGAAGCACGTCTTCTGTTGCGCCATGTTGCATCGCTACTGGTACAAAAGGTACGCCCTTACCCAGGATACATCATGCGGAGTCCACCTTCACAATTGTGAGACAATCACAATCGCAATCCCAGTGCGCACTGTCGCATGTGGGCTGCGCAGTATGATCCGTCCCATGTGCACACAAGTTGCGCACACATGGGCCATGCCATCACGGTTGATTGGGCCTACGCGGCCATGAACATGACTTAAGTTTAGCATAACATAGCCACGCACTATGTCATACTAAACTTGAGGGGCTTGTGGACGTATGGTCCGGACTGGACCCTACATGGGCCAGGCCCGGTAGACAGCGGCTCACTCTACACCTAAACCCTAATCCATGCCTTATAAATATAGGGCTGGGATTCCATTCACAGTAGAATATAACAGGTTACCCTAAACCTAATTCTCATATATGCTACTACGCATCGACACTAACTTGACCGTCGGAGGTGGATCCCGGGGCTACGGCCTTGGGTCCACTCCTAACGGGTTCTCTTTGTTGACAGGTCTACTTAGGGCTTATGAAGACGACTAACGGCCCAAGAAGAGTCGTTGAATCAGTCCGCGCCAGATTATGCATCAACAGGATTAAAGCTCCAATGATCATTTAAATTAATTTTATATTTAGAAGGTATAATGTGGTAACTATAAAATCATAAACGTACAGCAAGCTGTAACAAGGTCAGTCGCGAACAAGACCATACATGGACATACCAACAAGTTTATGGTACTAATAGTTCATTTATACATTTCATCGAACACTTCATATTTCATTAGAGCGGCACCTTCTATATAATTTTCGACGAACCTTTTTTCGAGTTTTTTATGAGTGTTGAAATTCATGCTCTCAAGAATCATATGTGATTTGTGATTTGAACTCTATAACTTGCATCACAAATCAAATTTGATTTCGTATTGCCTAAAATTTAATATGATAAAAAACATGTGGAAAGTATACCTAAGTGCCTCTCTAATAAAAGATTAAAAAATTAAAAAAAATACATAAAAATTTTTTTTGTCGTGACGGTGTATTTTTTATCGCTTAACGATCAAGTGTTTGTAAGATATTTTGTATTTAAAAAAGTGAAAAGTAAGCTTTTTTTTCTTTTTTTAGATGAAAAATGAATAGTCAATATTTATCTATTTGATTTTTTTAATCTTTATTGAAGTCACCTCTAGGCATTAGAGCTCAAGGTATGATAACATGTTAACATGCAAAAAGTGTAACCACGTCAGCGTCATATCATTTTAACAAAAAAAAAAAAAATTACCTCTTATCATAACATCACTCTTTTGGAACCAACGTTTTAAAAAATTACAATTTACAAATTAGCCTCTTAACTAATATTTCATTCATTAAGTTAATATACAAATAACATTTTTATTAAAAAACATTACAAAACTGAAGAAAAAAAAAGATATTTGGTCAATTTCCAGCCCAACCCATACTTTTCGCCAAAAAAATAATTATAGAAAAAAAATCGTCTTCTTCTTTGTGACCTGCACACACACACAAACGCAAACCCACGCACACTTAAACACACACAAAAACACAAATCATCACCCCGTTATACCACCAGGGGTGGGTTTTTTAAATATTTTTTGTTCACTAGCACGTTTCAATATGAGTTGCTCTACCTATGTAATTCAAAACGCAGCCTCAACGCCGGACGACAGGGTATGGTAACGCAGAGGCAACGCCTACCATGTAGGCCATAACGCCATTGAGGCGTTACCGTACCTTAAGCTCTTACAAATAGAGCATTGAGGTTATAATTAAAAGCCAGTGCATACATGATATTTTTAATTTTTTTTATGAAATTATATAAAACCATTTATAACTTTAAACAATGTACGCACGAGTCAAACGAATAGGCAACCTCGTGTAAATATTTCATTAAGTAATGTGAAGAAAACATATTTATCAAACGAAAATAGTTGTTGGGCGATAACTGCCCTGGATCACTCTTGTCCACTCAAAACCCCTCAAATTCGCCCCTTTAATTACTGTAATAAGCAACCTCGTGTGTTTGTTTTTACAGATACACTCTTCAGACCAAGTATCGTCTTTGTTGCTATCACAGGTTACACCGTAAACTTCCCTATTAGGTTTAGTTTATCAATTTGGGCAAAATGGAATTCAATTTGTTAATTAATATTTTCATGCAAATTATATGATATTTTGTTTAATTGTATTGAATTATAGAGTTTTTTCATTCAATACTATGTTAATTTAGTTTAGGCAGTTCATGTATTTTTCTTAAAATTGTTGGCTTCATCATCCTCTAAATAACTAGATGACATATCGCTTATGTGAAATTAAATACAGATATGAACAAGAAGTTATTAGTAGTATTGCTAAATTATATGAATTTGGGTTATGTTGTTTTCGAAATGTGGCAGAATTTTGTTTCCCTTCTGCATAGCCCAAGCTTAATGTAATTTTGACTTTTGAAAGTCAATCATCTTCTTTCTTATAAATGGATGCATATATAGCTATTTAGTTGTCTACTCTTGTGCTTCTAATGTTTTTGTGTATATATAGATTTGTTTCGGATACATAAACAACTCTTGTCATAATCAGTGATATTTATTTAGCCTTTTCCACAACACCTAAAACAAATTAACTCTAAACCTCTTTGAACATATATGTCTCAATTCTCAAATATATTATCAACAAACTAATTACAGTGAATTTAATATATATATTGTTCTGGATACATATAAAAAAGGTTCTAGCAATTTATAACTTTAAACACTAGACAACTAAAAGTTTAATTTAGCATTCGACATCTCCATTCAATTTTTGAACTAAAATGTCAAAATCTAATCATCTACATCATCCGTAACTAATTTACATGCACCTTCGTTAAATACATCCAAAATGATAGCCATGAAAACCACTAATAAAAATATCAAAGCTAAACTAATTACATTCTCTATATACTTCAGGACTTTAGAAACATGGGGCACAATAGAGACGGGATGTATTTGCCTAGATGGTTGTCTGAGTTTGAAATTAGAATTATTGACTTCCTTAATGCTTCTTTTGTTAAGGCGGCCAGAGGAGGTCAAATTCGTGGTCTTTGCAAAGGATGTAAAAATTGAGGATAGCTACTATATATGGGGGTTTCATTGAGAAGTACCCTCTCCGACAAGTGTAAGATCTGATAACATGCCTTTGTGTATGATTATTGGACAAACATGCTTGACAAGCTTGGTGATTTATTGCAGAGGATCGTACACTTGGGCTACCACATGAACATGAAAGATTTGGAGCTGAGATACTTCAGTGCGTAACGAAATTCATGACTTACCATTTAAGTTGGTTCAAGATGCTATGCTCCAGAAAAATCACCTCCTCAAGTAGCTCCAGAAAAATCACGTCCTCAAGTAGCTCGAGAGCAAGGTAAGGATTACCACGCGTTGCAATAGTCTAAGACTCTTAAGTATCTTTCATATGTAGTAGAGTTAATTAGACTATAAAGATTATGTGTTGTAGTTTCACTATCTGCTGAGATTAGGATGATTTTGTTATGTTTGAATTATTTGACATTATGAAACTGAGAAAAAAACAAATTAAGTTGAGGGACAAACCAACCTGCGTGGCCCAAGACTATTGGACTATTTTCTAGGATCTGCTTTTGACACAAAGTAGTTTGACCCGAACATGCTCCAACTTATGATATGACCAAACCCAATGTGCCCGTTTTCAACCTATAACTTTTGCCAACAATACGGTGCCATATGTGATATTGAAAAGGTGTTGGGTACGTTTATATTTTAATTTTAGTTTAAATATGTGTTATGTGGCTACATTTAACATTATAAACACTAAATTCCTAGTGCGTATTCTTTTTGATATTTCGATTTAGCAATGAACCTTCCCGGATTTTATTTTTTGAACTTATTTTTGGACTGATAGTCCTGTCTTAAAAGCTAGTGGAATGGAGCAAATTTTGTCGGATATGCATAATTGTTTTTCTAATGGTAGCTTGCTATTTTTTCACGTAATGAAGGAAAAAACTAACTGTATTATTTATCATTTTAATATGACCAGGCTAGCCGTTGCTTTGGCCTGCGTCAATTCGAGAGTGGAGATTTTCAAAGAAGATGTCAACAATTCTTTGGATTGTAATTTGAGAACTCTTTTTTCTTAAGATTAGACACTTTATGTTAGTTCTTTTATTTGTCAGTGTACAATATACAACTTATTAGCTATGGAGTTTTGTATTGCTACGATGGAATTGAAAATTCTAATCAATTACACCTTTTATCCGGATATGACACGCGGAGCATATTTGTATTACATAAAATGTATGGTTACAAATCTGTCAAAAAGTGGTGTTAAAAATCAAGAGAAAGTGTTGCACTTCATGGATCAAATTGTCGCATATTTAGTACAATATTTAGCTGTACTAAATTAAAAAGTGTTGCACGATGATTCAAAGAATGTTACATTTATCTCTAAGTAATGTTGTATTTGATTGTAAAAAGTCTTGCTTTTGGGTGTAAAATGTGTTGCATTTGAATGTAAAAGGTGTTGCTTTTGAGGAAAAAAGTGATGCGTTTGAAAGCACAAAGTGTTGCGTTAGAGTTAAAAAAGTGTCGCATTCCAAAGCATTGCACTTGCTAAACAAGTGCAACAATTTCAAAAAGTGTTGTCTATTCCACTATAAAGTATTACTTATACCTAAGGCGACGTTACATAATGGAGCACTTGATAAAGTGTCACATTAAGCATAAAGCAACATTTTTAAGACATAATACAACATTTTAATGGTGTTGCTTTAGCTTTATTTTGTAGTAGTGCGTGTAAAGAATTTGTTCGGAAGACTCGGCGGGAAAATATGAATCATCGGATGAAGAAGATGATGAAAACATTGTAAATATAGAGGATGTAGTAGTAATTTGTATTGGATGTGGTATTTGAATGTGTAAAGTTTAGTATTTATAGGAATTTTTTTTTTATTATTTTTTTTCCTCACATTGGATGAAATATAGACGTTTGCACCCAACATCTTTTTTTTTTTTTTTTTTTTTTTTTTTTTTTTTTTTTTTTTTTTAGGTTCAAACGGTCACCATCATTAATTGCCCAACGTTCCTTTCTTCTCAAACCGTGGAAGTGAAATACCCCGCTACGCTGGGGTGGCGGCGGTGTTCCCCGGCGGTTTGGGGCAAACCGTTGGCCACCCCGCAACCACTGCCACTACCCTAAGACCATTAATATTTGTGTTTGATGGTCTTGAAAGCGATGCCAAAAAATTATACAAACTTTGATCAAGCCATTATTTGGGGTCAAATCTAGCTGCCTGCATATAGTCAAAAGAAAAACCATTTTAGTCGACAGAAGAAACGTAATAATTGTAGTTACTTTTTCCCAAAAATATATGATGTTAAAATATCGGCTTCCATAAGTTTATGTTTTTTTAACCAAAACTTTATCACCTATTAAAATAATAGGAGTAAGTTACATACAATTTGACCACTTTGCTATACTTCAAAATGAAGTAATTTACTTTTGTCTCGATTTTATGGGAGACTAGTTGTCCCAAGACTAAGGCAGCTCCCTCCGGATCAAATTCCCCCACCAAATACTAGAGATTCAAATACAAAAAGAATCATCCCTCATCTTTAGACCTAGTTTAGTAGAATTTTAATCCTAGCGAACACTATTCCTGAGTTGAACGATCAATCTCCCTGTACTTGTCACTATACTATACTACAACGATCAGGTACACTACCTGGCGGGGATTGCAAGCTTCTCAAGATCCCTTGAGAGGTAAAACCTTTTGTGAGGGCGCAATCCTGCACATCAATTAAACAAATTTACAATTTTTCCAGAACTAAAGCTAAGATCTACACAACCACGACCATGCACCAAGGCTGTTGACTCATTTCCCATGTGAAGAATAGATCCATCATTCAGTGACTCATAAGTCTTGAACCAGCATCTATCTTTGCGCACATGAACAGTTGCTCCAGAGTCAACCCACCACGCAATATCATCATCCTGCACATAGTTAGATTCAGATACATATGTAACATAATAAACCTGAAGAGATTCATTAAACATATTCTGACCTATTAGTGAGTTGGTTGAACCACCACTTCCTGAACCACTAGTGCTTGAACCATTGATTTTACCACCAATTTTAACACCTTTGCAATCCCTTTTAATGTGACCAGATTTGCCACATTTCCAACATGTAGGTGTTGCCTTCTTGTTAGGATCATCCATTGTGTTATCATGATGTTTACGTTTGCCTTTGTTGCCATTGTACCTGGTGGAATTGTTATGTTCCACCATATTGACAACAAATGCACCAGTAGCATTGCTACTCTTTGGCTTGTCATTATCCTGCGCCCTGAGAGATTCCTCAATACGCAAATGACTACCCAACTGAATAAGAGTCAGTTCTTCCTTCTTATGTTTCAAAGCATGTTTGAAATCTTTCCAAGAAGGAGGTAACTTGTCAATAATACAAGAGACTGAAATAACCTCATCTATGTTCATTTTATGTTGTGTAAACCTTCCAAGTATACAAACAAGTTCATTGTATTGTTCCATGACTGGTCTTGAAACAGTCATTTTGTAATTTTTGAAATTATTTACAAGAAACTTCTTACTTGAAGCATCCTCGGCCATATATTTGGCATCCAAGGAATCCCATAGTTCTTTGGAAGATTCAACGTTCTGATAAATGTCAAAGAGAGAATCAGACATACCATTGAGGATTAAACCTCTGCAAATGTAATCATCATTCTCCCATTTGTTCCTTCTCCTCATCTGTTCCACAGTAGCATCATCCCCATCATCAGGAATTGGTGTGCTCAGAACATATACTACACCCATGCTTGAAAGGAAGAAGTGCATCTTCTTTTGCCACATCCTAAAGTCCACCCCTTCAAACTTGTCAAGCTTGGCAAAGTTTGAAGCCATGTGTTTCATAGCAGCAGCAGCCATTGATTATCACAAAATAGTTTACTTTGATTGTTGGTGGTTATTGGCCCAGAACAGGGTTAAAATAATCAATGACCTAACTACGTACCAATTAAGGTTACCAGATATCACTTGGAATCGTGTTATCACTTTCCAAAGTAAATAATTCGACCCTAATGCCTGAGTATATCACGAATATCTACTTGGGATAAGACCAAATGTTTGTTATTGAATTAGGCACAAATCAATAACCCTTGTGTATCTAAGTGTTTATGTTTTTTGTGTATATATTCATGCATGATTTGATTTCCTCGTGGCTAGTCAAATGAAATTATTATAATTAATCGGCCCATTAATCTCCACATAATTACCCCCATTATAGCAAAAAATAGTGGTTACATGACCAATTAAATGTGGTCATAAGTGCAGATGTAAGTGTCATTTGAATAAGCCAAATCGGTTACATACTCATCCAGCACTTTAGCAGCAGAATCATACTAGCAGCAGGATCTAAACACTAGCAGCAGAATCCTAACACTAGCAGCAGAATCCTAACACTAGCAGTAGAATCTCTACACAACCACTATTGAGTCAGGGTAATCAGTGACTTGATGAGTGTATATTCCGTACAATCAAACCTATTTCCAAGTATGATTTGATTCTTCAAGTGCACTAAATTTTCCAACACTTTGTCCTACATAGATAGAAAGTAAAAATGATGAATTCTTTATAACTCTAAATTGTGATCAATAAATTATAGATTTTGAGAATGATACAACAAAAGTTATTTTTTTAATCCCATTAAATATTAACAAATTTTTTATGTTTGTTTCTTTACCCTTACTTGTTTCATATAACTGTCCCGTGTGCTTGGTAAAGTGAAAGGAATTAGAACAAATGCTACAAAGTTTGCATGCAGCATATATTTTTGAATTTTTTATTATTATTTTTTCTTATTTAGGCTAATAATATAACAATTTTTTTTATGTTTGTTTGTTTGTGCATAATTGTTTCATGGAATAAAAACACTAAGTATAAAGATTCGCTCTTCTTTCTTCTTATTTAGTCAAATAATATACGGAGTATCAGGGTTTTTTTTTTTTTTTTTTTTTTTTTTTTTTTTTTTTTTTATGCATACATGTTTCATGAAGTAAAAACACGATGTATACTAGGCACCATTGGGTGTTTTTATTCGTGCTTCGCGACGGGTCAACCTCACCAATGATCAACCTATTAAGTATTAAGCTTCTTAACCTCATACATGAATTAAGCCCAAACAATAATCAAGAATTCAAGATATTTGGAAGTTTGAAGTTCACGTTAAATTCCTCCAACATATATCTTGTCCCAAAAAGCAAAAAAACGGTTCTTAGGTCACATTCCAACGTCATACACAAGCTTGGGTACGCACGCGAGCTTATGAGCGGAATATTTTAATACTCTAAACTCTACTCGAGTAGCTTGAGCTCAACTCCACTTTGAATCAAGTCGATTTTGAGTATTTTTTCAATCGAATTTCGTGTAGTTCGTGAGGTATTCCATGTACTTTACATCCCCACTTAAACTACCAACTTGTCCCCTATTTTACACCTTTAAAATTACACTTATTTTTTATTTTCTAGTCTAAAATTTTCGCTCATTGTCTGTGCTATGTGAAATGTTATTTATAGTTTATACCAATATATATCATCACACTTTATTTTGCATACTCTAATTTTGGTGCATACCAATGGACAAATCTCCACCATCCATATAATTTGATCTAATGATGAGGATTAACCTAAAATTAAATGGGAAACATAAGTCCATGTCTTTTTTTTCTTTGTCTTTTTGTCTTTTTTATTATTATTTTTTTCCTTTCTTTCTTTCCTTTTCTTTCTTTCTTTTTTTTGCGTCTTTTTTTTCACACTTTTATAATTTTTTTGGTTTTTTTATTTTTTTTTTTTTTTATTTTTTTTTTTTTTTTCTTTTTCTTTGTTCTTTTTTTTTGTTTCTTTTTTCTTGGTGTCTTTTTTTTACACGCTTCTTTTTTTGTTTTTTCATTTCTTTTTTCTTTTTTTTGTTATAATTCACGTTTTTTTTCCTAATAAACGTTTTTTTTCGCTTTCATACATTTTCGTCTATTTTAATACGTTTTCGTCCGTTTTCATATGTTTTTGTCTGTTCTCGCTCGTTTTCATATATTTTCGCCCGTTTTTTTACGTTTTCGTCCGTTTTCCTACGTTTTTGTCCGTTTTCATACGTTTTCATCCGCTTTCTTACGTTTTCGCCCGTTAACGTCTGTTTTCATACGTTTTCATATGTTTTCTTACATTTTCGTTCATTTTCATATGTTTTCGTCCATTTTCATACGTTTTCGTTCGTTTTAATACATTTTTGACCATTTTCTTTCGTTTTCGTCCATTTCTAATACGTCTTCATGCGTTTTCGGACGTGTTTTTACGCTTTCATACGTTTTCGTCCGTTTTCATACATATTCGCCCATTTTCTTATGTTTTCGTTCGTTTTCATACGTTTTCATCCATTTTCTTTCGTTTTCGTCCATTTTTCAAACGTTTTTGTCCTTTTCATACATGTTTTTGCACTTTCATACGTTTTCTTCCATTTTCATATATTTTTGTTCGTTTTCTTACATTTTCGTTCATTTTTTCATTCGTTTTCGTCCGTTTTTAAATGTTTTTGGCAATTTTCATATGTTTCTAAATATCACAAGTGATATTCTGAATATCACAAATTATATTCTGAATATCACAAATTATATTCTGAATATCACAATTGATATTCTGTGATATTCAGAATATCACAAGTGATATTCAGAATATCACAAGTGATATTCTGAATATCACAAGTGATATTCTGAATATCACAAGCGATTTTCTGTGATATGCAGAATATCACAAGTGATACTATGAGTACCACAATGATATTCTGGATATCATAAGTAATATTTTGTGATATTCAGAGTATCACAAGTGATATTCTGAATATCATAAGTGATTTTCTGAATTTGACAACTGATATTCAACAAATGTTTTGTAACATGAAAATCACATGTGATATTCAGAAAATCATAAATGATAGATATTCAGAAAATCTCAATTGATATTTAGAATATCACCATTGATATTCAGAAAAACACAAGTGAAATTCTGAATATCAATTGTGATATTCAGAAATGGTTTCGTCCGTTTTCATTTGTAATCTTTCGTTTTCGTCCATTTTTCATACGTTTTTGTCCATTTTCATACGTGTTTTTACGCTTTAATACGTTTTTGTCTGTTTTCATAGGTATTCTTACATTTTCGTCCATTTTTCTTACGTTTCTGAATATCACAAGTGATACTCAGTGGTTCTAGAATATCACTTGTGATTTTCTGAATATCACTTGTGATATTATGAATAGCACTTGTGATTTTCTTATGTTTTCGTCTGTTTTCATACTTCGTCCATTTTCATACGTATTAGTCTATTTTTTTTTTTACATTTTCGTCCGTTTTTATACGTTTCTGAATATCACAAATGATATTCATAATATCACTTGTGTTTTTATGAATATCAATGGTGATATTCTAAATATCACTTGTGATTTTCTGAATATCTATCACTTGTGATTTTCTAAATATCACTTGTGATTTTCATGTTACAAAATATTTGTTGAAAATCACTTGTCAAATTCGGAAGATCACTTATGATATTCAGAATATCACTTGTGATACTTTGAATATCACAGAATATTATTTATAATATCCAGAATATCATTTGTGGTACTCATAGTATCACTTGTGATATTCTTCATATCGCAGAAAATCACTTGTGATATTCAGAATATCACTTGTGATATTCTGAATATCACAGAAATATCACTTGTGATTTTCATAATATAACTTGTGATATTTAGAATATCAATTGTGATATTCAGAAAATCACAGTGATTTTTAGTGATTTTCTAATGATTTCGTCCGTTTTCATACTTCGTCCGTTTTCATACGTATTTGTCCATTTTTTTTACGTTTTCGTCCGTTTTTATACGTTTTTGAATATCACAAATGATATTCAGAATATCACTTGTGTTTTTTCTGAATATCAATGGTGATATTCCAAATATCACTTGTGATTTTCATGTTAAAAAACATTTGTTGAAAATCACTTGTCAAATTCAGAAAATCACTTATAATATTCAGAATATCACTTGTGATACGTTGAATATCACAGAATATTACTTATAATATCCAGAATATCATTTGTGGTACTTATAGTATCACTTGTGACATTCTCCATATCACATAAAATCACTTGTGATATTCTAAATATCACTTGTGATATTATGAATATCACAGAATATCACTTGTGATATTCAGAATATAACTTGTCATATTTAGAATATCACGGAATATCAATATAACTTGTGATATTTAGAATATCACGGAATATCACTTGTGATATTCAGAATATCACTTGTGATATTTAGATAGTATAAACGTCTGAAAATTGCCAAAAACATTTTAAAATGAACGAAAACGAATGAAAAAGCGGACAAAAACGTAAGAAACGAACGAAAATATATAAAAACGGAAGAAAACGTATGAAAGAGTAAAAACATGTATGAAAAGGACAAAAACGTTTGAAAAATGAACGAAAACGAAAGAAAACGGATGAAAACGAACGAAAACGTATGAAAACAAACGAAAACGTAAGAAAACGGACTAATCTGTATGAAAACGAACAAAAACGTATGAAAGCGTAAAAACACGTATGAAAACGGAGGAAGACGTATGAAAAATGGACGAAAATGAAAGAAAACGGATGAAAATGTATTAAGACGAACGAAAACGTATGAAAACTGACGAAAACGTATGAAAACGAACGAAAATGTAAGAAAACATATGAAAACAGACGTTAACGGGCGAAAACGTAAGAAAGCGGACGAAAACGTATGAAAACGGACAAGAACGTATGAAAACGGACGAAAACGTAAGAAACGGGCGAAAATATATGAAAACGTATGAAAACAGACGAAAATGTATGAAAGCGAAAAAAACGTTTATTAGGAAAAAAAAACGTGAATTAGAACAAGAAAAAAAAAAACTTGTAAAAAAAGAAAAAAAGAAGCGTGTAAAAAAAAGACACAAAAAGAAATAAAAAAAAAAAAAAAAAAAAAAAAAAAAAAAAAAAAAAAAGAAACAACAAAAACTATGTAGCGTGAAAAAGAAAGGCAAAAAAAAAAAAAAAAAAAAGAAAGAAAGAAAGAAAAAAAAGAATAATAAAAAAGACAAGAAGACAAAGAAAAAAAAAAAAAAAAAAAAAAAAAAAAAAAAAAAAAACATGGACTTATGTTTTCCTATTAAAATCTTAGGTTAATCCCCACCATTAGATGAAACTAGATGGATGGTGGGGATTTGTCCATTAGTATGCACCAAAATAAGAGTATGCATTTGAATTTTCCTCATATCATCACTCCTATTAAACTACGCATGAAGCAAAGAATGTACGTAGATCCTTTCATAAACCTTTTCATCGTCAATTTTAGTATTCATCATACTTTTATGTTAGTAACTAAAAAGACATTGGGCCTTTCATGACTAAATTTGCCCATCTTCCGCATGAAAAGTCGAAAGAAATGATTGCAAATTAGCAAGCGAGTAATGAACATCACCGACGACCAACGAGGATGGGAAACAAGTTATTTATCTACTTGTGATATTATAGTTTCAACCAGGAACATACCAAAATAAGAGAAAACCAGATAGTGAACATGGACTATAAGCAGACCATCAACATGACCCATTACCAGCCTTGACCCATTTCGTCATACAAGTGGTACCACTATCTATACTACATTATAAAGCATTTGACACTTACTACAAAAGGAAGTCTTAAAATTTTAAGACAAAAAACATTACTATTAAAGGAAAACTAGAAAATTAATGTAAAATATGAAAATTTAAGTCTAATTTAAACCATATGTAACCCCCCTCCAATAATGATACATTTTAATGAAAGTGTTTATAAGAAAAACTCACTATTAACCATTAATTTAATGCTAATATTTGAAAAATAAAAGTATTAACCATTTACACTATTAATAATTTAGACGTTCTACTTTTGAAAAACATATTTCTAATACTTTATACTATTTGGGACATGCTAGATAAGGAAATTTAAAATGAAAAACATTTGCTCGCCACAAAAATAGTCACCGGGTACCCGCCGCCGCATTGCGCGGGTACCCTTCTAGTCAATTAAAATGAGATCATATCACATTAAATATTGTATAAGGATCAATTATTGTTGTTCACTAACGGCCAGTTTGGCATGAGCTTCTTTGAAGCTTTTTAAGAGCCATATCACAATAAATATTGTATAACGCTTAGTTATGAATAAAGTTTGAATTTGAGAAACAGTTCTGTTTGGTTACCTAGCGAGAAGCTCTTAATTAATAATTATAAAATAGTTCCAATTATGAGAAAACGCTGTCATAAGAAGCGTTGAAGATTTTTGTGGGGCTGTTTACACCTAATATTACTAATATTATATTAGTTGACGGGAATAACATATGGGTCAAACCAAATAAAGTCCACTAATTCCTACTACTGCGTACTACTTCATCTTTAATTACATCACGATTTACTGATTCGCATATAGATATTTAAATTCTTCAAACTTTTTAAATCCAATTTATGAAAAGTGAGATGAAGGCTATATAGACATTTAACTGAAATGTTCATGTATAATCAGTTAAAAAGAATCTTAGATAAGTTAAGTTCGAGGAATGACGGTATTGTCGTTGTAGGTAAATATGTTATTTTAAAAATGTCATGTTTTAAAATTATTTTTTCTAAATTATGCATATGTTTTTCTATATCATTTTACATTTTAAAGTTGCAATTACACCTAATTTATCAAGAACATTTATAAAATGTAATGCTACAACTTGTAGCTATAATAAATAGTTTATAGCTTAGAGCTACCAATTTATAGCAATCAGCTTACAATTAAACAGCTTACAGCTACTTTGTCAAAATTAAGTTATTAAAAATGGCCACCACTTCTAATATGTTTACAGTTAAAACCTTGGATGACTAAAACTTATTTTGGCGTATAGAGATCAGATTGCAGGCGGCAAAAATTATTCCAATAGCAAATGGCACAAAAAGGTACCATGCATAAGGATTATTTTTAATCAAGGTATCACACTTTTTTCTTTGCATAAAAGTTACCCAACTGACTTTTTCAACCAATTTAGGTATTTTCGTTAAATATTTAATGACTATCCATTAAGTTTTTTACATTTACAAACCGCCACTGCCGCCACCACTAATCTTCGTCGCCACCACCAACCTTGTCCACCACCACCACCACTACCAAGCACCGCCTCCCCCACCAACCCCACCCACCATCGTCGCAAACCACCAATCCCATCCACCACTGTCGCAAACCACCAACCCCACCTACCACTACCACCGACCATCGTCGCCACCACCAACCCCACCCCACCAATTCCCCCACCAACGACCTTCGCGACCACCAACCCCACCCATCATCATTTTAGCCCAGCACCACTCAACACTATCTTCATCGTCACTGTCATCCCTTAACCAACACCGTCATCATTTCCAACATAGCTCATTGCCATCATCACCTCCATAAACAACCAACACCGCCATCTGTGGTTGGTGGTGGTGAATAGTTTGGTGATATGATGGTGGTTGAGATTGTTGGTTTGCGGTGGTAGTAGGTGGGGTTGGTGATTTTCAGAAGTGGTGGGTGGGGTTGGTGGTGGAGACGGTGCTTGGTAGTGGTGGTGGTGGGCAGGGTTGGTGGTGGCTGCGATGATTGGTGGTGGTTGTTGTGGTGGACTTGGAATGCAAAACTTAACGGATGGTCGTTAAATATTTAACGAAAATACCCAAATTGGCAAAAAAAAAAAAAAAGATGAATACTTTTTAAAGCAAAGAAAAAAGTGCAATACCTTAATTGAAAATGACCCATAAATTAAGTATCCTTTTGTGTCATTTGCCATTATTCTAATACAATGCATGACTAAAACCAATGAACAAGATGTATACTCTGATGTGAAATTCACAAAGATTCTCTTTTGCTTATAAATTTGACATATTAATTAAGGAGTTAATTGCATTGATGAGTGATTAATCACACATCTTTTTTAGGCGTTAATTCAGACAAAAAATACCAAATACTAAAAAAAAATGCCAAGAGAACGTATGTTTTTGTATTTTTGTATGTGCAGGTACGGATATAAGAAAAATGAACAAAAACGATGCCAAAATCGACAAAAACGAACACGAGAATGGAAAGTGTCAAAAGCCGAAGCCGGGGAAGTCAAAAGGTCAAAGTCAAAGCTCAAAAAGACACAATCAACCTTAGAGTTTCATAAAGTTTCAAGAATAGTCCTTGGTGAAAGTTTGGAGAAATTTACAACATTGGTCCCTCATCTTTCAGAAACTAAAAAAATTGGTCCCTCGAAGAAATAATTGAAGAAAAGACAAATGAGGTCCCTCAATAATCTTAGAATGGCAAGATATACCCTTGGAAGTAACATTTTGAGAATTACAGCTTTGGTCCTTATAGTTTCAGAAAATACAACATTGGTCCTTATTATTTTTATTAATCCTTAATCCTAAACTAAACACTACAACCGGATCCACACTTAAAACTAAATCCAATAAAATCCAGCCCAAAGCCTTAAAGCCCAATACCCTTAATCCTATACCCGGCCTGCCATTTTTACCCAATTCTTACCCACGGTCAACCTTGACCTTGACCCGGTCAAAATCCCAAATAAATAAAACTTGCCCAAATCATATTACCCGCCCCCCAAATATATTTACCCAGAAAAGAGGGAAGAACCCTAGTTACTATTCACACGAGTAAAACCCAAATTCACCACAATTAAGGGTATTTTGGTACAATCCCTTGCTTCTAGAATCATTTCTGACATGTCAGGGGAATGACACGCTGGCCATCCGTGGGAGTCAGTGTATAATGATTGGGTAATCATTTAATCAAACGGCTAAGAATAGAAGATTGGAGGCCAAGGAGAGATCAAGGGACGATATTGATTCCAACAAGCACAAAAGTGGTGTGGATTGCTGAGCTGGAATACCAGAACCTTCACCAAAGGCTCCCCCATTCGTGTATAAATACCCCCTTGTATTCACATATTAGTGTGTAGGTCTTTAGTAAAATTTAGTTTTCTGTTTCAAAGTTCTGTTATAATTTTCCATTTTCAAAAGTATTGTATTAAATTTCTTTTATAAATATAATTCAAGTTTTAAGTTCCTGCTTATTGTCTTAAATTTCAGCTTATTCTTTTAATTTACATCTTATTAGTTTTAGTTTGTT